>JAJJWX010001646.1:0-64655 GCA_023529315.1 Papaver bracteatum
CTGCTTGTTGAAATCCGTTGATTAGAAATAAAAATAAAACTTACATGATAAAGTTTGAAGGATTGAAACAATAATACTTGGAACCAAATCAAAAATGACAATGAAATCAAGTACAGTAAATAAAATTGTGTTGTTTGTAATGAAGAGAAAACAAAAAAACAAAACGTGGAAATTTCCGACGAACCCAAGTTTGATTTCTCTGTCTTTTATAAGCCCATCATTAAGATTGGTATATATCGGTAGCCCAAAATATAAGGCTAAGATTAATAGTTTAAGATTTAGTAGCAAAAAAAAAAAAAAAAAAAAATTAATAGTTTAAGATTGAATCTCTATTACACGTTTTTTGCAAGACGAAATTAACCTTTATCCTCTTTTTTAACTAGCGAAGAAAAAAAATATTACTTACCATTTTGCGGTCAAAAATCCGAAAATGTGGGGATCTCAATTCTCCCCAAACAGTCAACAGTATTTACGGTAAAAAAAATCTATTCAGTTTGGAAAGAAAATATATTCTCTTCTCCCTTCTCGATAATTTCCTTCTAGGGTTGCTTAAAATCTCTGTTTCATCAGAACTTAAAACATCGACTGCAAATCTGATCCAGCGTCGGCCAAGTTAGTGTAAGGTGATAATTTTACTGTTGGTAATTTAAATGTTTTGAAGCTCTGATACCATGTTAAAAATTCTTATATTTTTATCAGAAACCTGGGATACTCGAATGATATTTTGTGGAGATATACGAGCATAGTGGTGTTGCTCGTATAGAGCTCCGTAATGAAGGTGGTGAAGCAAGACTTGGCAGTTTCTTAAAATCTCTCTTGTATTGAATTGAATTTTGCTTGCTTGAATTATAATTGGTGCAGGACTTGCCTATTTATAGGAATTACAAACCAACTACAGACTATCTAGAACTCTCTTTAGCATTCTAGTATAAGACCTTTCTAGAACATTCTATTCACTCACATTTCTTTCACATTTTGACCGGACTCACTTTCTCTAGAAACAGTCTAGCAAACATTTGAGCTAGAACATGCATGCTTTATGGAACATTATCAATTTCTATATGCGCCCCTAGAAGACTCTAGACCATTTGTTTTGTTTGTTCTCTAGCTTTATCTAGAGAATTCTTTTCCTTTTGTTAATTTACCCATTACAAATTACATGTTCCAACACCCCCTCTTAATTTGTAGTGTTTTTTATTTCGATCTTCACCCAATTTCTGCACTTGCCCTTAGCTGTTTATGCTCGCCCTCGCCTGCTTATTCCTATGGTAGTAATTTATTCTTTGAAGTCACGTCGACATCATCTCGTCTTAATTTTGCATGTGCAGTCGTCTCCATAGCTTTAGTATTTCTTCTTTGGCTTTAGCTAGAGTGAAAATGGTGGATACTTGCCCAACGTCAGAGGCTATGTCTTGTGCGCTTTCCTCCTTCTCGAATCTTACAAAAACTTGACCTTTTGTTCGGAGGCTTTTTCTTTCTGTTAATACTCTTCTTCTGCTTTAACGAAACTTAACCGTTAGAGGTTCAAAGTTCCTCCTTGGGCTATTACTCTTTTGTTAATACTCCTCGCAAAAAGATGCACAAAAAGTGCATTCTAAAGAAAAATTTGAGGAAAGGAGCGTCAAAGAATGCCTCCACTACAAGAAACTTGGCACTGGCGACTACTTTCTTACCAACTGCAGTCGGTGGAACTCTTCAGCGACCACTTTTGGTAACCAAAAACAGATCCGGTGGGAAGATATCTGTAACAACCAGTTTTCCAGCAACGATAGTTGGTTGAACTCTTTTGCAACGATGACTTAACCACCAAAATATCATATTTGTTGTTATTATCCTCCAGACACCATGGTTGGGTAACCAAAATTTACCGTAGAAGGTATACATTTTTTGTCATTCGTTTTACCCACCAAAAAACCATGTTGGTAGAGACCTAATACAACCATCATATTGCTGCCATTGCTAGTATATTTCGACAACTATTGTCTAGCCACTAAAAAGTATAATAGAAGTAATATATTTCTAGCAAATGCGATTAGCCACCAAAATTATATGTCAATGGACACCTTTACCAAGCTGTTAAAGTAAGTACATGTATACTAAACATTGATGAATAACAGGTAAAATTGAATGTGATTGATAAAACCAAAGACATCGAGTGAGATTAAACATCGCCTAGAAACTAGATTCACCTAAATCAGGATAAATTCTTATTGAATGAAAATTGTATTTGAGCATATATAAGGGAAATTTAGTGAAATTGATTGATGAAAGATGAAACTAAATAAGGCCAAAAAAAGATTAGCTATACTTGGATATTTACGTAAGTTGATTCTAAGAAAAATCAATATAATTTTAGAATTCAATTGATCTTATGAAAAATACTTAGATGGTTACATACCACCTCATGTCATATTATACTTTGATTGTATTATAGAATTTAATGACAATTATCGAATTCATCTCTTATTTATCTAATTCATTCTTATATATATTGATCAAACTTTCATATAATTGAAGGTCAATAAAAATATCCATAGTTATTCTCATTTATATACTAATATTATTTGGGTTTTTAGCTTATCAAAGGTTGATGTATAAACCAAATGCACCAGTTCATTTTAGTAGAAAAACAACCACACATAATGTTTCAGAGACACTTTTCTCAATTTGTACGAGTCCCAAATGAAATTTAAATTGTTCAAAATTTGGTTTAATCCATATGACCATCATTATCCACCGTTCAAAATTCTATACAAAACCCCTAGGTTTCCTTTTGAACTTCAATTTCCCCTTTTCTCTCTTCCTCGTTTTATATCGAACCCAAACTCATAGCGGCTGCCTTCACTCTCACCACCGAATCCTCTCTTTATCTCGCTCTATGCAAAGTATCAATCACTAAACCAATCTTTGTATCTCACTCTTTTTATGCAACAAAGGCGGTTATCTTTTCGGAGTTTCTTTGATTTCTTTTATTTTTCAGAGTTCAGACATCCATTTGAAAATCTTAATATTTCTCTTGATTCTCCATCCAAGATGAGTTTCTTTTCATTTTCTATTTGGATATTTATGTATTAATATAAGAAATCTTATTATTAGTTTTGGATATGATTCCAACATGACATTGAAGAGAAGAGAAGAGAAAGTTGTGAAAATCTATAGACTACTCGAGATTTTAAAAAGTTTTTTTGTTATTTAATTGATTTTTTGTTTTTTCCCGAGTTGGGGTTTTGTTAAGGGTTATTTGATTTTTGGTACTTACTTTTGACCTAAACCTGGGTTTGGTCTAACATTTTTCCAGGCTTTGCGTTTGGTCTAAAGACCAACGTTGACCCGTGTTGACTCGGTTATATAGTGACGTGTATAATTATTTGACTTGGTTTATTTTTTAAGCACCCCATGAATTATAATGTATTTAAACAAATACCCCTAGAAAACACCCATAACTAAACTTAGGACATTCTTCTTGTTCTGCCCTCTATCCCGTCGACATAATAGACTCATTCACCATCAATTCCTCGACCAACAAACCATTTCAATTTCTTCTTGTCATCTGAACCTTAACCACAAGACCCATCTTTGAGATCTCAATTCATTTCTTTCACCACCAACAACCACCATTCTATGATTAAATCTCCATCAATTTATGACCTAACCCTATATTCCATGAAAAACCCATTTAATCTTCTCTCTAACAACAACATGATCAGATCTTCTATGTTGAAGTCGAATGAACTCAAAAACCCCTCAAATCAAGAAGAAATCGAGAAGCTAACCACTCACGATTTAGGGTTTTTGTAAGATTGACCGAGAAGGATTGGGAGAAAAAAATTCAATCTTCTTGTTCAATCGAAGATGAAAACAAGAAGATTAAGTTTCAAGCATTTTTTTGGGAATCATAAAACAAATACTCTGTCTAATTAATTGACTCGGTATATTCATCTTCTTCTTCATCTTTACGGGAATAAAAACCCCTAATTTAAGAATCTAACAAAACCTAACTTACGGAACCAAGTCAAAACCCAATTTCACAAAATCATAATTCCAATATCTGAATGAAACCCAAATTTCTTAATGAAACCCCATTTCACTAAATGGAAAACCCAATTTTTGTTGTAAAATTCTTTTTGAACTGGTGGTGTTGGCTACGGTGGAGTGGTGTTATAGTGATGGTGGATATGGCGATGGTAAGGAAAGAAAAGTTGATGGAGAATTTTTGTTTAATTGATGTATTTTTCTTCTTCCATTAATTGATTGATTTGTTCTGAATGTCTATCTACCTCTCTGTGTGTAGTAAGAAGTTACTCAAATGATATAGAAGAGTATATAGATTGAGAGGTATATATCACTGAACTATACTAAATTCCTTGCTCATGTTCTTGGAAACTCTATTCATGTTGAATTTCGATTACTTGTGGCCAAAACAAAATTGATTATTTTTTTGATTTTGATTTTTTGATGATTGTTTTGATTGAATGGATTAAGTTAAAATGGGATTCAATTAGATTTCAGCAGGCTTAATTTGGTCTTTTTGTTGGAAATGAGGAAAGATCGGTTGTGTTGGTGGTGTT
Organism: Papaver bracteatum; assembly: GCA_023529315.1. NCBI lineage: Eukaryota > Viridiplantae > Streptophyta > Magnoliopsida > Ranunculales > Papaveraceae > Papaver > Papaver bracteatum. Next base: position 4,569 of record JAJJWX010001646.1, read on the forward strand.
GGTAAAGAGGCAGATGCAGTCGCTGTTGGTGTGGGTGGAACTATTGAAGGTGGTTGTGCTACTGCGATGTGGCGGAATTGAAGCTGTAATGGTGTCAATGGATATGAGTTGCGAGAGGTGATTTGTAATAAAGAAGCTGATTTTGTTAGAGTTGTGGATTTTATTAAAATATATCATTGTTTTGGAGGGTGCAAATAAAATATATCAAGTCAAAAGTTAAACACGTCACCACTTGACAGAGTCAACACGAGTCAACGTTGGTATTTAGACCAAACGAAAAGCCTGGACAAATGTTAGGCCAAACCCAGGTTTAGGTCAAAAAGTAAATACCAAAAACTAAATAACCCTTTTGTTAATTGTCAACTAAGATTTCAACTCTAATGATCATTGAAGGGTGGAAATTGGTTTTATTTCAAAATTTTCTCTATCATTAAACGCTCAAGCATTTTAAAAGAGAAAATAATTATCGAATTTTACTGTAACTTATAAATTACTCTTCGGATTTTGGCGAAGATCGATAATAAACCGAATGCACGCGTACATTTTACCCACAAATTCTACTTAATCCGTGTGAGGCTCCCAAACAAAATCTTCACCGTCTAAAGGTTTGTATGACTCTCCTTTTCCGCCGTTTGATTTTTTTACAAGGCTTTGATTGTTTTTTTCTCCCCATGTTTTCTCTTTCCCTGTCGGTAATAGAAAACACGCTATAAAAATAAGAAGAGAGAGAAACTTAACCTTATCTTAATCTTATCTTCTCTATATCTCCACCAGGCTCACTCCCCCTCCCTTTCTCCTCTAAAGAAACTTTAACTTGGATCTATAGTTTCATTTCTCATCCATGGAATTAATCCATTCCAATCTAATCATTCTCTTATTTCGTCAAAGATTTCTTTGTAAGGATAACAAATCTCTTCTTGATTTCATCTTAATATGTTTGATTTTGATATGTTTTAATTGAATATGATGATGTATTTGTTAGGTCAAGAAGAAAACAACAACAATACCAGGGTCTTTTGATTTTGGAGATTGTGAGGAGGAACAATACTTTTCTCGGAAAAGAGTTCGGAAATGGAGATCAAATGGTTTAGTTCTGTAAATAATCTAACAATCCCTACAGCAATCTCTACAACATTATCTCCTTTAAGCACTCTGGTAACGACAATAACAACTGATCTTGTGATTTGAGTTATGATTTGGGTTTGTTGTGATTTTGTTGGTGAGATTTTAGGGATTTCATTTTGATTTTTTTCCTGTCTGATTGAGGTATTGTAGGGTTAGAAAACTCAAAACACTGTTTCATTTCAAGCTGATGGAATATACATTTGTTTCTCATATTTTCTCAAGTACTTGATGTTGGTTTGCTAATTTGAACATTTATCAAAAGACCTTATATCCTATATGTATAATTAAAGATGAACAAACCTGAGCTGCCAGTATCAATTTTAATTCTTGACATATTTGACTTTGGGCCATTTGAATATGTTCTTGGCCTTTGAAGAGTTCTTCTTGCTGTGAAGACTAAATTCAGATAGTTCTTGCAAAGCATCCCTTAAAATACAAATATAGATTATTAGCCATTAACGAAAAAATGGATCCAGCTGAATGACTTCTTATATTTTGTAACTCTACTATTACCAGTTTTTTTTCATCAATGGATATTGGAATTTAAGTCGCCTGGCTTCTTACATTTGTTTCTCATATTTTCTCAGTTTCTTTGTGTTGATTTGCTAATTTATGCAAGTGGTTCATTACATAGTTTCATCTACTGGCGATGTTTATCTATCTTGATCCCCAAATTAACAAAAAACTAGTTTCATATTTATAATCTACCTGGTCGATGTGTCATTATCAAACTTTAAGTTGATCCATAGAAACTGTAAAAACGGTTTTTGTACTAATCCACTAATTCATGTAGAGCTTGATTCCTTTGGCGGAGGTCATGGTTGCATTTAAGTATAAGATCCTGCATATACCTTGATTATATTTTTGATGATCTGCATACCAACCTGACACAAGCAACTACATTTATATTATTAAACGGAGGTGCTTGTAATAAATTCAGTCTCTATTCTCAAATTTCAACATCATCTAGTGTTACTATACCAATAAAATGTGTCATGAATCAATACATTTTAAATCTGATAGTACATAGTTTTATTTCCTTGCCTACCGATACTGATCTTGTGTTTTATAAAGTAAGACCTTGCAAGTTAAGCACTCCTGTTTAATGTGTAGAATGCAATTTTTTTGGTTTAAATAGGATAATTTCCTGCATTTTTTCTTAAAGAAAAGTCTGTGGTTTAGCTGCATAATGAGATTTTCCACTAGCTACTGTTTTAAAATGCTTTCCATTTGGTTCATGAGGTTCTTGCTTGCACTCTATCTTCTCAGTTGTATAATATACCGACGTGGATAATAATCTTGGTTGACATTGTATTAGACGGGTGATTTTTGGATGTCATTTGAAACGTAATTACCTCTTTTGGTCCACTCACCTGCTTGGTAAGGTGTGATGATAAGTTTTCATTCTTACTTTCTGTGTGTTTGATTATTTCATGTATGCACTTCTTGTTCAATTGATGGTTGTTTGGATAAATGTATTGCTACACCTCTTGGTACGTTTGAAGATGCAGATCATTTTCTCATTGGATTTATCAGCTTCATCTGGAGCAACTGATCCAATTCTAAACTAGGTAGTCTACGTGATTCATCTCTTTAACTTATTTTTATAGCATAACTCAAACAGAATAAAATGTCTAATGTTTTTTGGTTCTTTAACAGATAAATCAGCATGCGGAGACAGCGGTGATATGTCCTGTTCTTACCATGGATTTGTGTAGGTAAGTGTTCGCAGTGGTACTTGGGTGCTACCGATGATATGTCATGTTCTTGTTTAGGTAACTTACCCTCAGTAAATTTGAGGGTACTTATCTTTTTTGTTTTGGTTTCCCTGGATATTATCTTGTTTTGGGTGCTACCGATGGATATGGTACAATTTTTAGTATTAGTGAATAGTTAAATTGCTTCAGGTTTGGTCATTCTTTCAGCCTTGGAATGGCATCCAATCAGGATTCCTCCTGCCAATTCATCATGGAGGTATTTTTATACTTATATATTCTCCTAATTAAAACTTCTACTGAAATATATATTTACATGCAAGTTATGTATCCTTCACTATTTTATTATATGGATCAAGTAAGGGTGTTGGTATGTTTTATGTTGACAGGTTAGTTGTTCATTGTATCTTATTGTTCACTTTTATATAGTAACAAAGAAGCATTTAACAATCCGATGATGCGAATAAATTATTATTGTACGCAACAGCTGGTCAGGTATTACTGTTGGTGGATATCAACGTTGTTGTTCCTATTACTAGATTTGTAGCAATTTAACAAGTTTGAAATATTGTTTACAGGTTTTTACATGGAAAACCAATTCACTTGCCCAACAAATCACTCCCACCTCTGATGATGTAGGGGAAGGACCTGTTCTTTATATTCATTATTCTTTAGATGGAAAGGTAATAGCAATACAAGGGTCAAATATTGAGATCGAGTTCATAAATAGAGAGACCGGGGAGACTTTGTTCAGAAATGCAAATCATATTTTGAGAGCATACTGGGATTCTTTTGGACAGATTGCCCAACATGTGATTTAATTATCATCAAAACTTGGTATGTGATGGAAAAGTTTCTACATTTAATATAAATATTCGAGGCTATTCCAGTATTCTAGCATGTTCTTTGATTTATCTACTTTTGAATATTTGGGATCTATGTTGCTTTAGAAAGAAAAACAAATGATGTGCAGTGTGCACTGAATACTAAATCAGTGCACTTTTTGTTCTTTTAGCAGATACAAGAGATTGAAAAGCAATAGAAGGAATCAAGCCAGCTGACAGCAGTCACAAGAAAGACGAAAAATGTGCACGGTGATGAACTCATTGTCACCACGACGAGTCCTTTCGAGACCCAACAACATGTATTGAAAACTGATTGGGGCGTGAGATCAATTTCATCCACCAACCTTTATCTCCTTGTTAATCATATTTATGTTTATTGAAGGACATTAAGGTACAGCTGACAATTCGATTCATCTAGTTGCTGTTTTCTTTATTTGTTTCTCTCATTCTTTTTTTCCTGGTCAAAGAATGTTATCTGATTCTGGATTAATGTGGTTCTTGTGAGTAGGATACAAGGTGCACCTATATCATGCCCAAGAACATTTTGAAGAAGTTCATCCGTGTAGCAGATCTCAGAACACAAATTGCAGCTTACTTGTATGATGTAACCCCTCTTGACAACCCTCAAGTAAAAGAGGTTATCTGTATTGTCATGGTTCCTCAGTTGCGTACGCATCAACATGTCACTCTTTCACTAGCTTTGCCAGAGAATGATTTCTTGAAAAACCTGGAGCCACTTGGGTTTATGGACTCCTTCATATCTTCTTTGAATTATAATTCGAGTTATATGAAGGTGAATCCAGTAAATTTTGCTTGTAGCGTCCCTTAAATTTATTAAACTTGCATTTCTTAAGGATGTTGTTAATGTGAGTGAGGGATACATACAGGGTTGAAGGAGGGAATCTTGCTGTATGACTTGCCTTATCGAGGAGAAGGACATCACTATCTCAAACTTGGGGGGACTACCAAGAATTTTCTGTGAGCATACTTAGAATCGGATTGCATATGTAAAAAACTAGTTTCTACCACAAGCACTCTTTATCTTTTCCCGAGATCTTCCTTATCTGATTGCATATGTTGATTAGAATAAAACCGTGTAGAATTAATTTGAAAGTGGATGTCATGTCGTAGAGTAGTCTGATCATTATTGTTGTTATTGCTATTGCAGAGACACTCGAGGCCTACCCAATGAAAACACATACATACCAAAGGGATATAGGAACTATCAATAGTGAGAGCTTAGTAAGTACTGACCCAGATACTGGCTCTAAGATGCTACCCATCCCTCGGTGACATCCCAGTTCTCATGTGTCCTTTATCTTAGTATTTTAGTGAGTTTTTCTTTTTAATATTCATTCAATGATTGTGATGAACTGATGCCAGTTCACAAATATGTTTTATGCTGCCTTATTTGGTTAACCAGAAGAGGTGGATGAATCTTGTAGTTGGATGTTTTGGATATTTTTAATATTAATTAATGATTAATTTCAAAATAATTATGGTACTCTTCATATAGCCTCAGTTAAGTAGTTGGCTAAGCACCTTCACCAGCTGAAATTAAAGTACCTCAATAACAAAGTCATTGGCCGGATCTTATAGTTGAATTCTTTACCAATGTCACAACTAACATCGGCTAAAACACTGTACCAACAGAAGTATAGTGGATAGAACTCTTGACCATCGCAACATCGGGTGGTTAGAATCCTCACCCAACATCACTTTGGTTGAACTCTTTACAAACGTCACAACTAACACCGGCTAAAATGCTCTATGAACTAAAATTTAGTGGAAACAACTCTTAACCAGCAGAACATCGAGTGGTTAACATCCTTAGCCAACAACATAAAACACCTTCACCAACTGATATTCAGTGAGCTAACTCCTTTAGCAGATGACAACGTTTATAACGGGCCATCTCTACCAACAAGTATTAGTATTCAGCAATAATTATTTTTGCGGGTAAAATATTCCAGCAACAAATGCTTATGTGCTTCACCAACCGTAGTCATCCGTTATTGGAAAATTTGACCGACTAAAACTTCAGTCGCTTCATTCTAGTAGAAAGACATCTATTCTAGCAGCATGGTTGGTACAGGTCTTTAGCAAATAAGGCTTCAACCACAAGGCGTATCTGCTGCTATGTTGGTTGCTAAAGATCTTCAACCTCCAATATCGGCCATGTACCAACTGAATCTGACTAGTCGCTAAATCCCAGTTTTCTTGTAGTGTCCTCAAATAACAATGATGGCAAAAAGAGAGCCATCTTTTACAAATTTTCTACTCACAAAGTTGAGTGTAGAAGTCGTAGAGTGAGAGATAGAGTTAGAGTGAGAGCCAAAGTGCCTCTTTGTAAACTAAGAGCCAACACTAAATTTCCTTGTAAACATTTTCATTTCAAAATTAAGCAAAGCCTCACTTTCAATTAACCAACTTCTCTTCCCAAATCATTTCCATAAGCCCATCACATTTTTGCATTGCGCCAACACTTACTCTCATCCTTTTTCGAATTATCTTTTTGGTTTTTGCCACTCATTTTTGATCTCGTTGCTAGTTTAATCCTTATCATTATAAACAAATTATATATCTTATTTAGATCTTGTTATTTGGTTGATCATTTGGGAAATCAAGAACTCACTTATTCTATTTGTATACCAGCTACCGGCAGGAGAAACTATGTACTGTTGGTGATTGTTTAGGGAATCTATGGAAAGCTTTGGTGAATCTAATAAATGCATGGGTTGGCAGAAGATATCAAAGCCTAATGAAAAGGTCCAATCACCAGCAAGATTGCAAGACTTGGATGCATTAAACGATGGCTCTAGTTTGGGAAGAAAAAGTTTAGACGATATGGTTCTCTGAAATCAAATGTATTGCTATTGGCAACATTTTGAAGCTAATGTTGGTGGCGTAAAAAAAAATGATTACTCACCACGTACATATACCCCAACATCTCACGCAACATTCCAGAAATAGTGATGGTTTTGTGTATTACAAAATATTTTAGGTGAAAATTTATGTTTTCATCCTTAGTGTTTTAGTGATTGAGTTTTGTTTCCCCTTTTTTAAATTGTGAAAAGCTCATTTTTCATCTATGTTCAAATTAATATTGGAGAAATTTTCATTTTTCACCGTATTTAAGGTGAAAAAACATATTTCTTCATTTTTTTTTTCTTCCTTTTTTATTCCTTTTCACTCGGCAAAGAAAAGTTATTTCTTTATTCTTCATTCTTAATATCTTACAGGAAACTTAAATTTTCATTGCAAAGTGAAAGGTCAAGTTTTCATGTGGAAAATCCAATTGATTTATCTTTGGAATTTAATTTTTTCTCTCTCCCACCTCTCCAAAACTAGAGAAAAACCCATCAACTTCTTCTTCTTCCTTTGCTCAGATTTAGTCCTTTAGGGGCTAGATCTGAGCAAAGCTTTCTTGTTTTTAGTTGTTTTTGTTGTTCTCAATAATTTCTTCGCTATTAGAGCGATTTTTATCTTCGCCATTTGGGCGATTTTATCTACACTTTTATAGTGTTTCTTTCTAACGATTTGTTCGTGTTTGGTTTTTTGATAAAAGTACATGGCGATTGACAAAGGCGAAGATCAATTTCTTCTTCATCAGAAAAATAGATCTTGAGTTCGGGTTAGTTGCACATGAAGAATTTTTGGGCATATCACTCCTCTATCATAGGAGCATCTCTTTTTTAAGAAGAATTTTTTTTTATCAAAATGGTCGAATTATGGATTCATATGCCATTCCTTCTCCAATCTCATTGTACAAGATTTGGGTGCTATCGTGGTAGATCGCTCTTTCTCTTCGCGATTTATTTACGTTTGTATTTTCTTTGTATTTTTTTCATGTTATGATGTACTTTCTTCTCTTTAAAACCATCATGTAAACGTTTATTATGGAATGAAATACTTGTAGTTTGATGATCAAAAAAGAAAAAAAGAAAAAATGTGGAAAATCCAATTATCACCTCTTTTCTTAGGTGAAAAGTCAAATTATCATGGTATGTATTATCACCTAAAGTTTTGGGTGAAAAATCAAATTAGAAAAAAAGTGAACAAGTTCCACACAAGTGATGCCTAAAGAATAAAGTCAAATAGTTATTTTAGTAGGATTTCTAGGAATTATGCAATCACGGCTACGTAAGTAAGAGTTATTGTAGGAAATTTTTTAGGAATTCTCACAAACTAATTAGGGGAAAATTTGAAGAAAAAAAAATCACGCGTATTTTAGGGAGGTATTTGACTTCGCGTATTTTTTTTTTCATTTATGTAATTAAATAAAAGGTTATTTATGTAAACAAATCTTGTTATAACTAGGGTTTTCCATATATACAATCTTATTGTTGGGTTTCTTATATAGAAAAAAAAAATTGAGCTAAAAAAAAAAATCCTATAATATAATAATAACAATAATAATTTCAAATGATATGTTGTCTATTTAGATTCTCGTAACAAAAGATAAATAAGAGTTTAACATGACATTCCGGATACACTTAAAGGCAAAGGACTTAAAGTCTTCTATTCTTCTAACAAATGTGAACGAGATTTTTTTTTTGTTTGGAATTGGCTACTTTGCATGGCTATTGGGACGGTTTTCCTTGGTGTATGTGTGGAGATTTGAATGAAATTAGAGTAATGGGATAAAGAAGATGATGTCGTGGATCAAGGAAACTTTTTAATAACTTATGTGATGATCTCCGGTTTTTTGGATTTGCCGATTTGGTCTTTGTCGATGGCATTGACTGATAATTTCTGGCCGATTTTTTTGAAGTTTTTTCTATCGTATCTGTTACCAAGCATCCTTTCAATTAAGCAAAGGAAAAAAGCTTATTCATTTGACCGTATCCACTAGTTTTTTCCATCTTATCTGTGATCATCCTTCCATTCAACCAAAGAAACAAAACATATCCACATCCATAATCAATGAAAACAGGCATGAGGCATGTTCATATGCGATATTTTCTTCTCAATAAATTGACGAAAATCATATTTATATGGGTCGGAACGAAACACCTCTACTTATCCAAGTAGCTAGATTAATGCTGAATAAGGAGGGACCATTAAGATGGTTTTCTTGACGGTCCAAGTAGAAAGCTGAATGGTTAATATTTATATGATGCCGTTTCGAAGACGTAATGTACAGAACTGGCCAATTCAATGGTATTCAATAATGTAAAGAACTGGCCACAAATGGTATTCAAATTAAACATCTATGTTGGCCATCTTATTCAAACTTAAGAAACAAATAAGTGAAATTAATACTTCAAAAAAAAAAAAAAAAAGTGAAATTAATATACACTGGGATTTTCTGTCGCCGAATATCACATTACTGTAACACAAGATTCACCTCTCCAAATATCACTGTTAATTTTGTCTCTCAAGGTTACATGCATGTTCAACTCCTGCTGCATTCATATACAGACATCACATGCATACGCCCTTGGCCTTCAGCTTTAACAACATATTGAAAAAAAAAGTAAAAGTCCTATAGGTAGCCGGAATCATGTACAAGTACAATTAACACTACAGACACCACATACCTTCGCCTTGAGCCTATCAATTAATCAAGGAAAAAAATATTTTGAAGTTTTTACCAGCCTATCAATTAATCAAGGGAAAACACATATCCACATCCATAATCAATGGGAACATGGCGATATTTTCTTCTCAATGATATTATCCACAAGTTTTTTCCATGCACGGTCCCTCATTCTCGTCGCGTTCTTTGAACATTTAACTATAAATACGTGCATCCAACTTAAGAAGAAAACACACAATTTCAAGAAACCTAGAAAAAGAAAAAGAAAAATTCTTATTTTGCTTTCTGTTTCAAAAGGAAGTCCATAAACTCCTTCACTTAGCAATGGCATCTACTAAGAACTTGCTCTCTGTACTATTGATAGCTTTCGTCCTCATGGCTGTAGTAAGTGAATTGGCAAATGCCAGCTCATTGACAGTATATCGTCTAGGAAACTGCGGTGGCGAATCTCAAACTTATAGTAATTGTGGATGCACAAACCTTTTATTTATGGGTGGTTACCAATTTTCTTACACTGGTCAAACTGCTAGAATGTATAACACTGGGAATTGCCTGGGTGGGGGCGTTTTCACTCTCACCGGCAATGCCCGCATGTGCAGCCCCGTTGGATGGAGGAGCATGAACATCCAGTGTTAAGTAAATTCAATTGTCCATGTCTCCACTATGAGACAGACATTCTATGTGTTTAAGGAATGGCATTCCAAGTATGGTTATGCATCGTAGTGGTAGCTATATCACTACGTGCTTTAACGTCTAATAAGTAATAAATAAAGTAGGGCCATTTCATTACGTGCTTCCTGTATGTCCTGTAAGTCATGAATAAATTGGGATATCGTGCCTTAACGATAACCTTTGGGTTGTGATTACGGTATAATGTTGCTTTCTTAATGTATTTGATGTTTGTTCTATAAATGTATCTTTTTATACTTAGTACTGGGATTTATGTTTTATTTTGCAGATTAATTCTCGATTTTCCATACATGTATTTGAATATCAAAAGCCGAAATCAATTGTATAAGGCTTAGTCTTAGTTATGGCCTTCCAATCGAGCATTTATAACGAAGTTCACGTCAGCTTGAATAATTCCCAGTGCCGGCCTCGAGGGAAAGTCAACGAAGGTTGACTTTGGGGCAGCAGGGAAGAAAGGGGCAGCAAAATTAGTTTTGTGTCTAGGGTGGTTTGGTTTTAAAATCAAAATGAAGGACTAAATCGTAATAAAAAATAAAGAAAAATGATATATTTTTAAGAGATTTAGGGGGACAGAGTAAATAAAGAGTTAGTTTAATGACTTAGTGCTAAATATGTTAGGTTAATTCAAGCACTTGAATCGTAATTGTTTAGTCAAACCCCAGATTTAGGTTGCGTATAATCTTGTCGTAATGATCTTTTGGTGATTCTTTCCTTTATCTATTAGGAGAGTCATTTATGCAGATTGTTTGGGGATTATATCATTAACTGGATTGTGTAAACCCTGGTGATTCTTTTGAGACTTTAGCAAGCCTGTAGTTGAGTGGATGATCATTTTGGTGATTCTTTGTTCTATCAAATTTTTTTTTTTGATAGGAAGAGAGAAAAATATATTAAGAGAAAGAAGGATTTACAAAGTCTACAAAGTGTAGACGAAGAAAAAATCAAAAACAAAAACAAAATAAAAGACGTGGGACATTAGCAAAAGACTAAGTCCCAGTTATTTACAGTGTAATAGTGATGCAAAATATGGAAGTCAATTAGGGAAGTCATTTATGCAAAATATGTATTCTCTGTGCTCGTAGTTAACTACATGAACAAATGATGCTCGTAGCTAACTCTAGGTTCCGCTTCTGTTGATAACTTGTAGTAGTGATGATTCTGTTCATGAAAATGAAATCAAGAATGAAACCAAGTATATATTTCCAAGTACTGAACAATCTCAGAAACCCACTTGGAAATGTTTCTCTTTCGATGTAATCTATGAGATACAACTAATGGGTTTACTGAAGGTGAGCAAATCACCAAGATGCATTTTGTTTTTGTGTGTTTTCAGCTTCTTGATGTTTTTTTGAGTTTGGTTTTCTGATGATTTTAGAGAATTATGTTGGGAGAGGTGGGTACGCTGAACTGTACAGAGGATTTATGCAAAGGCATCAACTGATGAAAGAAAAGACAAAGAATTGTTCATGTTTATACCCCAAATGTATCTTCGTTACTATGTTGTCTTGATAATGGATTTTATCTTATCATTGCATTCTCATTACATGGTTCTGTTGCTTCTGCTCTGCGTGTGGTAATTTGAACATTAGGGATTATATTGGGATGGGGCAACAATTTTTCCTCGGCTTCGGGGCAGCGAAATCTCAGGGCCGGCCCTATTAATCCCTAAATCTTATGGAAAATTATTCTAGTATACTGTTGCAAAACCAAAAAGCGAGGCTACATTGAATTATCCAGCGTAAAATTTTTTTTTTATCTTCCACTGAATGGAACAATGTAGATACCGTGGAATATTCTACTCAACACCGAACCATTCAGCGAAACTATCTCGCTACTAGTTGACATTCGAAATATATTTGGAGAGAGAAATAGAAGAGAAAAATAAACAACACTTTGAGAAGAATAGACAACGCTTTTTGTCTAATTTAGAAGCCAAATCTATCCCATAAGATTTAGCCATATGAAAAAAGAAGATCCCTTCATAGCAGGGACGAACTCAGGAAGGATAAATTTCTTTTTAAGGCCCGGGCCAGAAGCTTTGGTCGAGCATAATTTTTCATTTTTTGGGCTTGTGGGATGGGAAAACTACCCGGGCTAAAGCCCCCTTTAGCCCAGCTGTTGGTTCGTCCCTGCTTCATACCAATTAAACCATCTCTAGTAGATGGACTAGCCAAGCTCTCTAGATAGAATTAACCAGTAATTGGGCCGACCGACCGGAGGGCCCGTAGGGAGGGAGTCACTTCTATGGCCACTTTTTTGTCAAATGAAACCTAACAAAAAAAAATCCAAATTTTATAAAAAAGATTTAATTTCCGTCCGGTTATTTTTTTCGTCACTTCACCAAAATACCCCTCCTTATCTTTTTGTTTCTCTTCTTCCTCAGTTCAGAGAAAAATCACCGACAGCTCCCCCACCACCACCAGCGCCAGAACATAGCCATTACCACCCTATCTTCGAGCCCCATCACCTCCACCGCCACCACCACTAGCACCAACAACCCAATCTCTTTTTCACACCAAAAAAGCTCTTCCATGAATATATTTCGGAAAAACCCTGCTCTTCCACCACCGCCCACCACAAGCAACACCACCAGCAGATTCCTGAACACTCTGGCATTACTCCACCACCAAAAATGCTACCCTCTTCCATGATTCCAGAACCACCGCCTCTTCAGTTACCATCATCACCTCCAAATCATCAAAATTCTAAGCTAGATAGCTTGTCTGTCCTAATTAATTCCACCTCTCCACTGTAATCTTTAATCGCAAGCACGCCTCTCCTCCTCCTCTTCTCTACCACTGTCTCCATATCCGCCACCACCACTCAATTAACCAAATCAACCTAGAAGGGTTTTTAACTCCCAATTTTGCACGAAACTTTCAATCGAACATTAATCAATACACACTCTCATTCTTTCACCAACAACACCTTTGATTCCTTCACCAGAATCACCACCAATACCATGACCGGAACCACCACCACCAAATACGCCATACACAAAGCAATCATAATAAAAATCTCCACCATATTTTTAATTCACAATGAATTTTTCGCGCAAAATTCAACGAAACAGGGTAGCACACTCTCCTCCTTACACCAATTCCCTCACCACCACCAAATCATACATCATACACAAATCACAATCATTTCTTGATAGAAACTAAAAATAAAAGTTAGCAATTGATAATCCTCTTAAAAAATAAAAATACTAATCCCGATCAACAAATAAGAAATGGGACACATAATCACTAAGATGATCTAAAATCAGAACTTGAAAGATGCTCGGAAACTGGGGTAGTTGAGTAGTTGCAGATGAAGAATTATTGTAGAAGTAGACGAAGAAAAAGAGAGAATGGGGACAAGAGTCAAGACAACTGAGGTGGAATAAATATTTTTTTTTTTAACTTTTGGACACCTGGTTAGCATGCGTCCGCTATGGTGGAGGAGAGATTGACTGACGTGGTGTTTATGAATTTGTCCAAGGGGTAGAGAGTGTACACTTTTATGTATTTAGTGATGACGGCACCAGGTGTCCATAGGGTATGCGACACTGTACTTACTAAAGGCTAAAGCCAGTGATATCTAAAGTTTTTGTTATCCTCTCTTCGTGGCAACTGGCAAGTGTCGTTGACCTCACTATCACCACCACCACGAGTATTACTTCCGCCACCCGTAATGCCACTGCCACCAATGCCGCTACCATCACATGAAAATCCAATTAGCCTACCTGTAACGCCACTGCCACCAACTGCTTCAGCCACCCCCAAATCTTAACAACTCGCCCAAAAGTCATTTTCATGTATATTTTTTAGAAAAAATAATAATATCCCCCTAAGAATTCAGTGTTTAGCCCACCTAGACTTCAAATCCTGCTTTCGTCGCTGGTTTTTACAACAATGCCGTGTAATTACGGCAAGTTATCCACTACGGCTTATTATTATTGAGAGAAAAACAAATTGGTTGCATGTCTTCCGGGCTCTCAAAATTTCTTTTATAGCCTCACGGTTTTTTTTCTTTTTCGGTTGGCCCTTCCACCGTGGCAGCAGTGTTCTAGTTTAGTAATATTCCTAGATGGCTAGATGTGTGGTATGGGGATTATGGATATAATCTTATCCAGATAATAATAACTAATCGTTATAGCTACGTAACTTTGTTGCACGGCGGAACTGGTTAATCAACTTTATCTCATTATAGTTCATACCCTTATCCAAGCGTCTCTTGACTTGGCTAGTATTTTGAATGTCCTTGATTTTCTTGGGTCCATATAAAAACCTCATTTTTTTTTCTTTCGTGTTTGGCTGGTAAAATATCACTACTACTGTATTAAAGCTGGACATTTTTTCGATGGCTTTGGCAGATTATTTCTGGCCGGATTCTGTGCCATCATATGAACTATCTACCAGTTTTTCCATCGTATCTTTTATTTTTTTTTATTTTTTTGAAGCAGCCATCATATCTTCTATAATTTTATTTATTGTTTATAAAATCATATCTACTATCATCCTTTGATCCAAATCCATGCATGTTTCCTCATTGAGTCATTTTTGTCGCCTTCTTGTCATTACCTCTTAACACAGGGAAAATTATTAATATAATTTTTAACCGGGGTCACTGTAGTACAGTGGTAAAGTCATTGGGTGATGATACCGGTTACCTAAGTTCAAAACTCGCCAGCACAAAATTCTTTACCGATCAATATATATATATAGTTTTTAATAAACTTATTGTTTGTACCATAAGTAAAATTGCCACATAATGGGACAAATTGGTACTTGAATCATCTTTCCTCATCCAAACCCGCTAACCAGTCAACCGAATCAGCCCACCAGCCTGCCAAGTATTACATAAATTCAATGCCCGGTCAATGGTCAAAGTCAACGCCCGATTAATGGTCAAAGTCAACGCCCAAATCATCGTGTTTAGTATCCGGAAATATTTCTGCATGAATGAGCAGTTAATTCTATTGATCAGCTCAAGCTATAAGAATGATGATCAAGATCGTGACTTTGCAACAATCGTGCGGTTAGAGATCATAGAAGCTACGAACATACTGACCATTTAGAGTAACCGATTAGTGGAGTGGCAGCCGACGAGCAAAAGTGCATCACAGAAGCAATTGCGATCGTTGATCATAGAGTTGCGAATATACCGATGGGCAGTATGATGAACCGATAAGCCGGAATCGAAATACCGATGATCACTGGATTGCAGGAAATGCGAACATATTCGACATAGCATATCTTGATCAATCAATCGCAGAGCCGACGAGCAAGCGCTTTCTCTGCCATTGCGTTTCACCGATCATAGAAACTACTTAACATATCTAGATGCAGTAGCTTGCTTCGATCAGATCTGATCGTACTGTCTTCGGTAACTTTGCTCGTCCCTGACTTTCTAACTGATCGCGAATGCCGAAGTTGAAGCTCACAGATCCCCTCGCATCGGCTAATTTGTCCACGCCAGCACGCTTTTGCTCAAAGTCGTTTTACACTCGTTTTGCTCGAGACAGTTTTTTGTATCCTTCGCAGTCCAGTTTACCGCAATCAATGCAGCCCAGTCCCGTAATAACTATAGCGGTCTAGTTTACATCGTTGCTTCTATCCTGATTCATATAACTACTGGAGACATATAAAGATCAATGTCACATCCAGTACTACATCCGAGACCATTAGAGGTCCAATAACACACAAAGTATGTTTCCATCTCAACTACTAAAGGGTCACACCCTCTCCCTCACAACTACCACAGTCCAGTTTTACATCAAAAATTACCGCTCACCTTCAACATCACTCCGCTCTAGTATCACGCTTTCGTTGCAGACTAGTTCATCCTTTAGTCCTTTTTTTTTCATACAAGAATGGTTCATACTCAACAGGTTCCCTCCGACCTTCCAATCACAATAGCCTCACTTGGGGGCTTCTTGATTGTGATTTCCGCAAACAACAAGGAAATTTTTCCAGTCACCTCAACATCAACAATCTACACTTGGGGGCGAGTTTGTCATTGACTAAGAAAAAACAAAATTTTCTTAACCCCCAATGAGTTGGAGGTTAAGATGAGGCGATGTTTGTACCATAAGTAAAAATGCCACATAATGGGCCAAATTGGTACTTGAATAATCTTTCCTCATCCAAGCCCGCTAACCAGTCAACCGAATCAGCCCACCGGCCTACCCAGTATTACATAAATTCAATTCCCGGTCAATGGTCAAAGTCAATACACAGTCAATGGTCAACGCCCGGTCAGTGGTCAATGGTAAAAGTCAACAATCAGTCAACGGTCCAAGTCAACCATCAGCCAATGTCAAGGCCGTGTTTCCGATGGTTCTGCCATGCAGTTTCCAGCCATGTTTCCAGATATGTTGTCAGCCAGATTCCATATAATCTGCTAGCCCATTCTTCCAGTCACCCATTCCATCCAGTCTGCCAGCCCATCCTGTGATGTCATCCAGTCAGCCCACCCATTATGCGTGTCAGCTAGTCAATCCATCAAGCAGAATTAAACAAGAGGGAAGTTTTATGGAGTTTAATGCATAATTTGACATGGAGGCATGCGGTATTAATTCCAGCAGTTTCATACAACATTTAACATGGAGGCATGTAGTATTAATTCCAGCAGTTTCATACATAATTGAAGATGGAGGCATGAATGAGCAGCTAATGCCATATAAGTTTATATTGAAATTAGATATTGAACTGTAAAAATAGGGAGGAGCAGAAATCATTTAGGGGGCGGTAGCGAATACAAGAAAAGAACACTGTAATACAAATATCAATAAAATATTTCTCCCCAAGGGGATTCGTCCGTGGACGTAGGAAAATCATGCCGAACCACGTTAAACCCTTGTGTCTATCATTTCAGATTATTTCCTGTTATTAGCGTTGTTTTCCTCATCAACACCCAAATCATCGTGTTTAGTATCCGGAAATATTTATGGGTGCAAACACTTATATTAATTAATAAAAAAATGTATTTATTAGATTCATTAAATGAACATTTACCATGAAAAAATAATTAATCATTCATCATGAGCAATTAATAGGACACTAATTAATAAAGTATTTATAATGGTTAGTTGAGAAAACAACGGCCGTAGATTTATCCCTCCTAGACAAATCTCGGCTGCTCTTTATCTATCCTAACTTAATCAAGCTTTATTTCGTACTCTTGGTAGTGTGCTTATATTTTTATACCACTCATGATACTCGGTTCCTCAATTCTCCATAGTGTAATGTGGTTACCAGCTCCCGGCTTTCATGTCCAAGTAATATTAAGCCAGGAAAGTTGATAAATGCAATGGCAGTCGAGTCAAGGCCTAAAAAAGTTAATAGAAAGACCATACCCGTTGAAAAAAAAGAAAAAGAAGGCAATCTCCCTATTCAAAAGATAGTGTGAGAAATTAATCCGAGTACTAAGACTCAAGCATTGAAGTTCTCGCTTCATGGCCACGTACAGGCAGTACATATTTTAGAGGACGGTACTTGTTTTCGCTATCCTAACTCCCAGCTCCTAATTGAAGTGGGAGGTGTGCTCAGCTTGTTTATATTTCCTCTTCTTTCTTTCTCCGAAGGTTAGGTTTTATGGCCTTCTCCATTCAACTACTTCCTTTTCTTTTTTTTTAATCAACGGTTTTGCCTAGAAAAAAATGAAGAATAAATCTAATCCAATAACTGAAACCAAACTAATCACTGAAAATAAATCGGAAAAACTAAGGTAGTGTACTAATTTTTTTTCTTTTTGGTACACAAGTTAGTATCCTAAATGATCTCACCTTGAAGACACGAAGGTCTTGGAGTCTTGAGGTCTAGCCGGATATCCAGTCAAATCAAAATTTTACTTAATCGACCATCCATTAATTCCTTGCTATTGCAGATCCGGTTAGTTTGGAATTTGACATATCTCATTTAATTGTCCCACATCGATTAAAACACTATAATTTAGTTACTAATAAGTTTGAAAACTATTTTATGACATTGTGACCAGTGTACTAATTATTTATACACGATATCAGAGCGAGGTTTGAATCGTTCACGTTTACAAGATGAATCCTCGTCTTGATAACGTAGTAATAATAATTATTATATTACTCTTTTCGTTAAACTTACTTTTTGTTTCTTTCATGCTAAACAATAAAAAAATAAAACTTACTTTTTGTTTCTTTTATGCTAAAAAACTAATATTAATATTATTGATTAACCAACGGTGAATTGTTTTGATAATAAAAAATAATATTATTGAATGATTAATTAACTTCGGAGAGAACATTCTCAGATATGGCTGTCAACATGGTATCGAATTCCTAATTTCGTAACCGATAATCCGAGTTCCTAAAGGTAATTTTCCGACACAACGGTTATCGGAAATTATTGTCTTAACGAAACGGTATCGGATGAGGAACCTACCCATTGGTTAATTACCGATATGTGTTTATTTTGTGTTTGGCATGGATTTTGAACCGAAATTAGGTCTTAAAAACAGATTATGTAAAACTGTGTCAGTTAATGGCATTTATCGGTAATTTTACCGATATCCGGTAACCTTAACGAAACGGTAACGGATAAGATTTTGAGATTTACGTCGGAAATTCTCGGTATCTGAATTTCGATAGAAATTATCGTTAACTATACCGGTGGAGGAAGTTACCGTTTCGATAGGTTCCGTTGACAGCCCTATTCGTAGATAACTGTTTTGTACTCCAATGACATTAGTTGGCTATATTATATGGTATTCTTGATTTGTTATGTCTACTTGATATGTTGTGTCTACAAGCAAACTTTCAAACATGGCATCCATTTTATTACATACTCTAAGAACGTAAATTGCATTTCAATATATAACATGAAAAAACGGGGGTCTAACAACCACACCCAATATTTCAAATTAGCGATCTGTATGGACAAACTCCGAGTTTCTTGCTAGAGAATCAACTAGACAGTCAGACTCAATCTAGATAGAAATATCTCAAGGAGTTATTATCTCTCTCTTGTTTTGATTTACTCAAGCTAATAGAAATCAACGAGTCTTTAATCAAATACAAGAAATAACTTAGATGGTACTAAAGACCAATATCCAAGTGTCAATCAATGTAAATCAACAACCAAAGGTTGGATATTCTAATTGATTGATTTTCAACACAACTTGTATTATTTCAATTATAAAGATAAACAATATAATGCGAAAAATAAAATAACACATACACCAAGATTTTTTGTTAACGAAACCGCTTGAAATGCGGAAAAACCCGGGACCTAGTCCAGATTAAACATACAATGTATTAAGCCGTTAAAGACATTAGCCTACTCCAAGCTAACTTCGGTCGGGACTGTAGTTGAACCCCAATCAATCTCACACTGATCCAAGGTTCAGGTATGCTCCTACTTCTCTGATCCCAGCAGGATACTACGTACTTGATTCCCTTAGCTGATCTCACCCACAACTAAGAGTTGCTACGACCCAAAGTCGAAGACTTTAATAAACCAATCTGTATTACACAGAAAAGTCTACGGTAATAGATAAATTCGTCTCCCACGAATATACCTACGAATTTTGTTCCGTCTTTTGATAAATCAAGGTGAACATGAACTAATTGATAAAACCAAACTTATATTCCCGAAGAACAGCTCATCTTTATCAATCACCTCACAATAGTCTTAATTGACGCAGCGAAAAAATATATTTTGGAATCACAAACGATGATACGAAGATGTTTGTGGCTACTTTTATATCTTGCATGTCGGAGATAGAATTCTCAAGCCAATTATTACAATTGTACTCGTACGATAGAAACATCAAGATCAGATCATAGCAACCCTTGATGTTTGCGACTACATTTATATCTTACTACTACAGATTATCAGGTCAGGTGGTCAATTACTCAAAGTCCTCCATATACTTCAGTAAAAGTGTGGCTGAATCCTTTGAAGAAGAAATCATAGCAACCCTTTGAGTCTATAGGATGGGAAAAGAAGAGAAATACTTGGGGGTGAAGATACTTCAACAAGGCTTAAGAGTTTCCAACTTTAATTTCCTCATAGAGAAATTTGAAGAAAAGCTGAAATGGTGGAAAAGAAATTCACTGTCACATGCTGGAAGAACAACACTCATACAATCAATGTTAGCATTGATCCCTGTATACTTCATGTCTACCTCTCTTATTCCTAAAACTGTCCTAAACAAGCTCTCTCATATCATTAAAGACTTTTGGTGGGGTTATAGCAGGGACAAAAGGAAAATGCATTTTCTTAAGTGGGAATGGTTTAATTTGCCTAAGGAGAAGGGAGGACTAGGAAAGTGATTTAAATCAAGCTTTAGTTGCAAAGCTAGAATGGAGATTTCTTAAAGATCGGGAGAGCTTATGGGAAAGACTATTGGTTGCAAAATACCTAAGAGAAAAGAATTTCCGGAGTGATAAGAAAATTTCAACATGCTCCAGCACTTGGTCTGCAATTATGGACAACAGAAAATTGCTACATAAAGGTTGTATGTGGATAGTTAGGGATGGAGAACATATTAGCATTTTTGAGGATTCCTGGATTATGAACATTTCATCTCTAGTGACAACAAGAGACTTTGAGCATCACCCAAAAGTCAACTGTGTAAAGAAACTTATTGAACCCAACACATGCCATTGGAAAAAAGATATAATTCAAGAGTTAATGGACCCTTACACAACAAGTCAGATCCTTTCTCTTCAGATAAATGGTACGTAAGTCTCGTGATCAGTTAATTTGGAAACTCACCCCTCATGGTGATTTACTTCACAATCTTTCCAAAAAATGACACAAGAAAATAAAGGTGAAGCTTCCAGCTACGATGGATTTAGTTTCCCATTGAAAAAATTCTGGAGAAACAACAAAACTGCTCCAAAAATAAAAAACTTCATCTGGAGAGTGTTGCGCAACGGAATTGCAGTATCTCGGAAGGTTGGAGTGTTGATATATACTGCAGCATGTGCAGTAACGCTGCTGGAACAATTGATCATGTGCTTCACATCCCCCCTTGGCCTGAGAATTCAAGGTAATACCGATATAACAATCTCTTCTCTCATCTGTTGTGGTTATAGAGGAACGACAACCATTATTCAATTTCTCTCGAATAGTTATCTCACCGGGCTATATGGAGGCTAAGGAACGAGAGAGTCTTTGAAAATAAAAGAATACTGTGAATGGTGCTCTCCAAATAGCTATGTTCTAGTTTATTTATGGAGGTGGGGTCGAGAATGGAAGGCACTTGAGCCATCCTACATCAAGATTAATGTACATGCGACATTGAAAAACGGAGATTATGCCTGTGCAGCTATCGCAAGAGATCACAACCAAATTTACTGTGGAGCTTCCACTCGGTTAGGAAGATCTGACATATCTATTTTTGCAGAAGTGGATGGATTTCTCTTGGCAACTGAATTAGCAACTCAGCCAGGGTTTCAAGATGTTTTAATTGAAGGAGACTGTCAAATTGTTGTTAAATGTGTCACAGGAGCTATGAAGAAACCACCTTGGAGAATTTGGAGGATTCAAGACATGATAAAAGAGCTCATAACTAATCTCAGTACAAGTGAATTCAAATTCATTCCTGAAGAAGCGAACTCTGCTGCACATTCACTTGCAAGCTATGCTCTTTCTCACAACGTCCAGGCTATGTGGACTACTCAGCATCTACCAGCTGAAATTGCTTTTCTCTGGTTAGACGCAACTAGCTAGCTTCCTTTGTGTCTAGCTTTCCTTACCAAAAAAAAAGAAAAGAAATATATATATTAATACAAAACTAGTCATAAAAACCCAAGGTGACCAAATTTGTGGTACAAAAACCCCACTCAAATGTTGGGATTCATTAAAATTCCATCTTAAACTAAATTGATACAAAATCCTCAAATTTTGAAAAATTAATACAAAAAACCAAAATTTCAAAATTGGTTTCATTAAATTTTATGATGAAACAAAAAATTGGTTTCATCAAATTTTATGATGAAACCAAAAATTGGTTTCGTCAAATTCTACGAGGTTTCATCAAATTTTATGATCAAACCAAATTTTGGTTTCATCAAAATTTTGTTTTTTTGCGGTTTTTGTGTTACTTTTGTTTTGATGGGTTTGTTGTGGATGGATAGTGACACCTTTGGGGTTATAAATCGCGGACCGATATTAATATAGTGGAACAAACATCCGATATTTAAATAAAATCAAATAAAAAATATAGAATTTCATATTAGAACACGTTAAGAAATTGTGCTATGGCACAAAAAAAAAAGGGTGCCTATACGCCTATCAAAGTTGACGTCATTAGTTCCGCAGGACACGTTTTATATTTTCTAATTTTGAAAGAACCATCATTTGGGGCATACCCTAAGATTTTGGGGCCTCTTGAATAAGACAAAAACACGAGTGGAAATAGTTTCTAGGGAGCCCCTTATCTAGCCATTTTTCATAAAGGAAAAAATACCCTTATTATTTATATTTTTTAATTAAAAAAATATTTTCTTAAAAAAATATGTTTTATTTTTTAATTTAATATTTAACTTTAAAAAAAACATTAAAATATAATTTTTTTAATAAATATATATAATAAATATGTAGTAAACAATAAAATCATTTCGTAAAAACTGTAAGGAATCCTGGCAACCAACCTGGCTCCAACTCCTTTCCGAATAACAATACCTAATCTGTGGAAAAAGTAATTACATTTCTTAGCCGAATCTAAGTTAAAAATAAAATCATTTTTAACTTTAAAAAAAAAAATTGTTAAATTTTTTTATTTACGAATCTAAGTTCGGCGGACAAGTGATATGCCGAACCTAAACATACATAGGTTCGACTGATAATATGTCAGCCGAACTT
This sequence comes from Papaver bracteatum, assembly GCA_023529315.1. NCBI lineage: Eukaryota > Viridiplantae > Streptophyta > Magnoliopsida > Ranunculales > Papaveraceae > Papaver > Papaver bracteatum. Next base: position 27,319 of record JAJJWX010001646.1, read on the forward strand.
GTGTTTTATGAAAGCATACTTAGGTTCGGCAGATTCGATAAAAAAAATAGGACATCCAAACTTAATATTATTCTTCATAAGTGAAGTTCGGCTAACATCTTCGTGTTTAATTATTAGCCGAACTGTTCATTGACACTTTCAGGATGAAAAAAAGAGAAGTTCGGCTAATATTTTTGTTTTTATTTTTAGCAGAACTTTGCTCTGTAATTGTCGTAAAAAAAATTTTTCCATGCAATAAGAAAAGAAAGAAAAAAAAAATTCAAAATTAGAAGAAAAAAAAAATTAGAAAAAAAAGGAATATATACAATTATAGGCCTGTTCTGGACCCTCGTTTTCAAATCTAAGCCTCTTTTTTTATTTCTTACAAATCTAAGCCTATTGAACGGATTCCATCCAGATCCGTTATCTCAGTCAATATCTCATGCTGACTAGTCAACAACTCGCCAAAATCTCGTACAGGGAGATCTCGTGAACTTGTTGAGTTTACCAAAATAACCTTTCTATATGTGTATCACTACCTTGGTGATTCTCGTCCAGCCTAATCTAAGATCGATTCTCATTTTCTTTTTCCTTCTTCTCGCTGGATCTCTCTGGATCTTCTAAATCAGTTTTTTCTTCTGCAAAAATCAAGAAATTACTTAGGGTTTTTTCACAAATCAAACCTAATTAACGTTACTCGTGGATGTTTAGAAGAGATTGAATCGGATTGAAGATTTAGTGGTGATGAAGATGACGAAACGAAAAAAACAGTTCAAATAAAGGTTTGGCAGAAACCCACTTCTGTTTTTAGTAATTTTTATCTGATTGTAAGCATGTTATAGTTATTGGATCAGCTGTAGAGGAGACTCAATTTCTAAAAGAAAAATAAGGTATTTGAGAGATGAAGTCATCGTCTACAGATGGTATAAATCAAATTGAAGGAACAAAATTAAGTAGTGGAAATTGTTCAACAATGATGTCTACAAAGGAGGAGGTTATAGTTGTAGAAGAAGGTGTTAGAGAGATAAGTTATTCATCTGGTGGTAGAATATTAAGGTGTGGTTTGAGTGTTTAAGACAGATTAAGAAGTTGGGTTGATGTTAAATATCGAATTTAATGCATGGAAGGAGATACATGGAGTTCACGAATCATCACCAAGGTGTTTGAGAAAATGCGCGAGAGACAAGTTCATCCTAAAATTTCATTTCTCATTCAAGTAGTTTCTTTCATCTTCCATTCCATAACGGAGATCAAGACTTCGCAGAGGGATGCAATTAACAGTTAGATGGGGCTGGTGTTAGCACCACCAGGAACACCGGTATGTGAAGATTCGCAGGCAGTGATAGTCATTCTACAACAAAAACATTAACTGAATTTGGGGGTTCTTAAATGGATCTATTTTGAGGATTTCTAGATGCAAATCTGTATTATTCTTGGTAGTTTGATTCTCATATTAAGAATTGATAGCATCAAGGTTCCAGAAGGAGATGAAAATGGTTGAATCGATGGTGTTTACACATCAACATCGATGGGTTTCTGGTTTTGGAGAGCAATCAACAGCACAAGGAGGAGATGGTACAAACTTAAGATAGTTTGAGTTCGATATGTGGTGTGGTTGAGGTTCAAGCCAACTATTCCAGTTTATGTCAACAGTGGATCAACAGATTTTGGGAGCTCAGGGGTTTGATGTGGTCTGAAATTGTATGGCTCGTTGACAAATTCTTGAGCTGGGGGAAAGGAACTGAGATATGAAATCAGGTGATTAAATAGTTTTTGGTGATGATGGCTTGTGTCTGCAGTTATCAAGAGAAGAACAACGAACCTATATTCTACAAGCGGCGTTCAAATATGCATCATGGGGTCTCTGCAGTTCGTGATTTCAAAGTAGCAACAATGGGTATTTGGGGGTTTTAGTGTGTTGGTCGTTTGGGCAGTTATCGAAATTTCAATGAAGATTAAGACAACAACCAAGTTAGGGTTTATATCAATGAAGATTTTAGTTGTATTCGGTCTGAAGTTGATACCAGAAGTGTTGTTCGATTGAATCTGCAGTGGTGGTAGTTGGTTGTGATGGTAAGGAAGGTGTTGTTGCCTTGGTCATGGTTGTAAACAGACTGAGCAAAGGCACTGTTTGTTACCGGAGCTGATTGTGTATGTTGTTTGGTCTGAAACTGTTTGAAGTGTTGAATCAGTGGAAGAAGGTGTTGTGGATGGAAGATTTAATAAGACGTAAGATAATGAAAAGAGGTGCTCTTGTTTATCCGGTCAGGAAGCAGGAAGGTGGAATGGGTTCATGCCAATGAGTTGGCAAGAAGAGCATGTATCAACTAATATTGTTGGTGTCCATATCTCTTACGCATGTACTCTGTATAGGAAATCATAGCCGTTCGCTTTGATAGGCAATCTGTGTAGTTGATGGAGCTTTGAAGGACTAAAACGTCATTTGAGATGGGAAATTTTTGACAGCTGGTAGATAACGGCATCTAACTTTCCATCCACTGTTTTTGGTCAAATAAGGCCTAATTTTGTAAGAAATAAAAAAACAGGCTTAATTTTGTAAACCATAAAAAAAAAAGGCCTAGATTTGTAAAAAGCCCAAAATAAAATTAGAAATTATAATAAAAATAATGTTACAAATTAATTAATTAATCAATGGTATTTAAGTAATTTAACAACTCATTAGACACCCCTTATCACCCCCACTAATTAGGGTCATCCATATGTATGCCCCAAATGAGGGTTCTTTTGAGAAACCATTGGGCGGCCTTTTTCCCACACAAATATGAGCACAACATATAATGGGCCGGGTCCAAGAACATATTTCAGCACATATAACGCGTATCTCTAATCCACTTAACGCGTGTCTCTCTCTTCTGCTACGATTACTACTTTCTCTAATAACAAAGAACCCTATAAATATCTCTGAATCATTTCAGCGAAAATCTCTCTAATTCAATCTCAACATACACCCTGTCCTTCCCTTTCGCCTTTTTTCCCTTTGTTCGAACTCTGTTGTCTAGCCGAAGAAGATGATATATTTCTTCTATCGATGAAAATTGTTTTTATAGAAGAAGATTTACCATCCATCAAAATAACAGGTTTGAATATTTTTTTCCTACCCATTATTATTTTCTATCCAGCTGACTTTGGTACGGTTTATTGGAGTGATTCGTTGAGTTGACTGTTTTGTTTAGTTATTTGGATGGGTTTTTCTAGTTTGTGAATGGGTGTTTTTTTTATTTTTGATGATTTCTCACCATAGATCTATCAAGTTTATTGTTTGTGATTGTGATAATATCTGTATGCCATTTGTATTTTATAGGTTAAGTAATTGAGCTTCATGTGAAGGTTTTAGGATCCGTTTAACTAGGAATATATCAAGTTTGCCTAAGAAATAGTATGGATCGAGAAAAGGGTGTAATGCAAATTGTGTTGGAATTAATTACAATAATCGAATGCAAATGGGAAATAATACTTAGATTACACTGATAGTAGTTACAAATAACTCAATAAAATTAGTAGAGCACGTATGAGATCTATTTGAGCTAAAGGTAATATTGCCCTACTACTCCTCCGAGATGCTATAGCAATTAAAAAATTACCTCCAGGATACAACTATCGTTAGTTCTCCTCTATGTGTAGCATACACAGAGAGAACCCTTAGAACTTTACAAAGCAAAAAATGAAAAACAAAAACACAAATCGAAACTACAAACCGAGTTTCAGGATAAAAACCAATTTATGTTTCTGTAAACTATGATATTTCGTAAACTAATTGCGTTAAACAAAGTTTCGTAAACTAATTTTTAGAAACAAAGAAGTAGTTATACAAAATTATGTTTTTGTAAACTACAACTTGTTTAAGATAAGAACTCGATTTTATGTTTCGTAAACTTAAAAGAAATTGTTTCTGAAAGCATAAGAAAAGAAGAAGAATTTCGTAAGAGAAGAGTTCAAAGGTATGGTTTACAAATGAAGTTTACAACTCGTATTTATAGAAAGAAAATGTTCGAACGTTGGAAGAGAATCCAAAGCACGATGATCGGGTCCGTGATTCACGCATCTCGAACGTTGCAAAAGTAAGGTAAAAATCGTTAAAAGAACAAGTGCACACGCATTAAAAATTTGCGAGATTCTTCTCGAGGAAAAAGTGTGTCTGAGTGTCAAGAAAACCGTGTGACACGTGTGAAAGAAGATGCTTCGAGGTCAGTTTGGATATCCAAAACCGAGAAGGCAAAGAATAAAATTCTTTACATGTGTGGGAGAAGCGTGTGGTAAATTTCAGTAAAAAGAAAGGATGGGTCGGATACACCCACACCCACACCCACACCCACTCCCACTCCCACGCCCACGCCCTCGCCCGCGCCCGAGCCCGAGCCGAGCGAGCGTGTGTGCTTCTGTGCGAAGCACCGCGCGAACGGGAAAGGAAATAAGAAATGCAATAAGGTTTAGGCAACCTTGCCATAGTCTAGGGCTTTCTCCATACACAAAGGTCTAAAGACCCAAAGGGCCATGCCCTTAAGGCTAAACCAATGCTATTTAAGTCTAAAACTCTAAATGTTTTAGTCTATATGGGACTAATGTTTTATTCATTCACATGAAAAAACATCTAGGGAGCATAAGGTCTTGGGATCAAAACATGGTACATGCATTTTTAATTAAATTTTTTAAAAACGTTTTTTCTAACAATCCCCCACATGAATAATAAAACATGTCGATAAAACACGAGAAAACATAAGGAAACAATATAGGCTAAGGTATCCCAAAGATTGAACCTTAACTTAGTGAGAGGTTACCTGAACTGATTGTTGATACGGTGAACGCAATGTCTTGAACCGCCAACAATGAATGGAATTCAGAAATAACATCCACACTTGATGCCTCAACCGATGAAAAACTTGACTTCCAAGCTCTTGCGGTTGTGCCCATTTTGGCCGTGGGCTAAAATCCGGACTTAATGAATGTCTCTAGAGAATCAGCTCAAATTCTCATAGAAGCGGCCCCACTTCCAACATCCACAAAGGTGAGTCCATAAAGAGTGTCCTGCCACACCCCGCTTTAATCAAAGCCATGGTACCCATTAAGATCGCAAAGATCATCCTTTATTTCGCGACACTATCGCATGATTACACCATAGGGAGGGACAAAGATAGTGCTTTCCTAATATCACCATAAATTAGTTGTCTCATTGAACCTTGATCTTGGAAATCCAATCACAAGGTTGAGTATCCTTCATGGTGATTTATTCAATGAGCTTAAGTCCCATCCCCCTCGATGTAAATTTAACTTCCTCTCTGGTTAAGCCTTTCGTTAAAGGATCTGCAAGATTATCTTTGGATTTTACAAAGTATATCGAGATAATACCAGGAGAGAGTAGTTGTTTCACCGTCTTGTGTCTTCTTCGTATATGTATAGACTTTCCGTTGTATACATTGTTCTTTGCGCAACCAAGAGCGGCTTACTTGTCCAATGGATTGCGATTGAAGACACAGAGCTTGGGCAGTGGAATTCCTCCAGAAACATCATATCCATTCAGCTTCCTCTCCAGCTTTTTCCAAGGCTATAAATTCAGACTCCATAGTGGATTTAGCTATACATGTCTGTTTGGTAGACTTCCATGAGACACACGCACCTCCAAGTAAGAAGATGTACCCACTAGTAGACTTGCACTCTTCCGGAAGTCGATATCCGGGTTGGCATCACAATACCCTTCAAAGATAAATAGATACTTCCCAAAACTTAAGCAATAGTTTGAGGTCCCTCTCAGGTAAAGTAAAACTCAAGAGAGCATTCCAGTGATCCTGCCTGGGTTGCAAGTATACCTGCTTAATCTACTCCGCAGTAAGCAATATCAGGTCTTATACAGTTCATCAAATACATAAGAAACCAATAATGCGAGAATACTCAAGTTGATCAATACCCTTACCCTTGTTGTTTTTCAATTTACAAGTGGGATCAAAAGGAGTAGATGCAGGTTTAGCATTTTCATAATTAAATCTCTTTAGTACGGTTTCGAAGACATAATGAGATTGACTAAGACTATATCCATCGACATCTTTCTCGATTTTCATCCCTAAGATTACATCAGTAGGGCCTAAGTCTTTCATGTCAAAATTATCTCTAAGCATGCTTTTAATGGTATTAATAATATCAAGGTTACTGCCTAATATGAGCATATCATCAACATATTGGCATACAATAACATGTGAATCATTCACAGATTTAATGTAAACACATTTATCAGATTCATTAACCTTGAAGCCATTAGTTATCATAACATGATCAAATTTTTCATGCCACTTTGTTTAGGTTCTTGTTTTAAACCGTACAGAGATTTGTTCAACTTGCAAACTTTGTTTTCACAACCTTTTACAATAAAGCCTTCAAAGTTGGTCCATATAAATTTCTTCATTCAAATCACCATATAAAAATGCGGTTTACCATCCATCTGATATATATGCAAATCATAAATTGAAGCTATAGCAATCAACATCCTAATCGAGGTGATTCTAGATACTGGTGAATAAGTATCGAAGAAATCTAATCATTCCTGTTGTCTATAGCCTTTAGCTACCAACCTAGCTTTATATTTATCTATAGTTCCATCTGTTCTAAGTTTCCTTTTGAACACCCATTTGCAACCTATGGATTTACTTCCCGGGAGGCAAGTCTACAAGCTCCCAAGTTTCGTTTTGCTGAATGGACTCCCATTCATTTAATGAAGCTTCTTCCCAGAAAGGAGCTTAAGGAGAAGTCATAGCTTCCTTGTAGGTTTGGGGTTGAGACTCACCGTAAGAGTCAAAAAATGGGCCAAAACTTGTTTCAGTTCTAACCCTCTTACTTCTTCTTGGTTCGGTCTCATACTCCAAAGTTGGAGTTTGACTAGTCGATGGAACATCCAGGAGGTCATCATGGACCCTTTTCCGAGGTCAGGACCTTAAAGGAAATATGTGTTCATAAAACACAAGATCTCTAGATTCCAATATGGTGTTCTCGACCAATGTTATTATGGTCGAGAATTGATGACCATGAACCTGTATGCAATTGTATGCTCAGGATACCCTAAGAAAACACAATCGACTGTTTTAGGTCCTATTTTAGTTTTCTTGGGAAGAGGAATGGCCACCTTGGCCAAACACCCCCACACTTTAAAGTATGCATAGGAAGGTTGTTTACCATTCCACAATTCATAAGGAGTTTTATCAGATTTTTTAAATGGAACTCGGTTCAAAATATAGCAAGCAGAGCGGATAGCTTCCCCCCACAAGTTCGAAGATAACCCTGAACTTGTCAACATAGCATTTACCATATCTATGAGTGTTCTATTTTTTCTTTCAACTACACCATTTGATTCTGGTGAATATGGTGCAGTTGTTTCATGAATGATTCCATTATGTTTACAAAAATCACCTATGGGTATCACATACTCACCGCCACGGTCTGACCTAAGAGTTTTAATTTTAACTACTTTTTGGTTTTCTACTTCAAGTTTATAAAACTTGAAAGCCTCTAAGGCCTCATCTTTACTTCTAAGAAGATGAACCTGACAGTATCGTGAGTAATCATATATAAAAGTGATGTACCATTTTCTACCACCTCTTGTTGGTGTTGATTTCAAATCTCCTAAATCCGAGTGTATTAGTTCCAAAGGAACTGTTTTACGTTCAATCCTTTTATTAAACGGTTTTCTTGTATATTTAGATTCAACAAAGATTTCACATCTTTGATTTTTATCAAAGTTTATTTTTGGTATGCAACCTAAATTAGCAAGTCTTTCTAGAGATTTGAGATTAACATGTCCAAGTCTATCATGCCAAACATGTGAAAAGTCACAAACATAAGCGAGAAGAAGATGCATTTACATTCAATTTCAAATGGGGGATACACTAAGCTTAATCATGTTATCGGTAACATAACCTTTTCCTACGAATTCACCATGCTTAGAAATAACAACAATATTTGATTTGACAACAATCTTAAAACCTTTTCCTAGTAAGATGGTTTGAGATAAGGTTTTTGCATATGTCTGGGACGTAAAATACGTCATTCAATGCGAGTTTTTCTGAAGTTAGCTTGAGTTCGGCCTTACCTTTCCACCACTTTCGCGGTGGAAGAGTTTCCCATGAACAGTTTCTCATCATCTCCTACTATGGCATAGGAGGAGAAAGCATTCTGAATTTGAGACATGCTTGGTGGCTCAATCAAGCCACTAGTCTCTCACATTAGTCATACTAGAGACAAGGTCGACTTCGAGACACCATGCCGTTGAAATATCCAGAGTCATCTACTATGTTTGCCTTATTTTTCTGTTTGGATCATATTTGATCCTTTTAGGGGCCTTTACAGTCTTTAGACATATGTCCGGAGTTTACCACAATTAAAACTGTCGCCTTTGTTGGTGTGCTTCGTCACACCACCCTCGGCTTAAAATTGTTACCTCGGGTTTTTCGACGTCTGTTACGTCTATTACCCATTTTGCTGGATTCTCCAGGAGTTTTCTTTGAAGCAGCTTTATCGTCCAAAACATGAGCTTTGTTGGACATGTTTTTGCTCAGCATCATGCTCTTTTCCTTGCTTCACATAAGCTCCTCAACCTGGATCTTTTTTCCAAGCTCCACCATGGTGATTTCACGAGTCTTGTGTCACATCCTCCTCTTGTATTCGCTCCATGAGGGTGGAAGGTTTTCAATCACAGCCGATACTTGTAGAGCTTCATCAAAAGTCATGCCTTCAGCAAGAATCTCGCTTGATGAGGAGTTGAAGTTACTAACTAATTGTTCTACCACAAGGCTTTTTAGTCGGTCATGTTATATTCTAAGAACTTAGCCATCAAGAACTTCTTACTTCCAGCAGCTTCAACATGATATTTTTCTTCTAGAGCTTCCCATAAATCAAAAGCATTAAAATATTCTTTTGCATTATAGAAGTCGTACAAAGAGTCATCAAGACAGTTAAGAATATGATTCTTTCACAAATAATTCTTCTATTCCACCTGTTCAATTTATCTTCATTACACGTGATGAAGTTTTCTAGGGTTTTTCTAAAGCATATCCATCTAACCTTTGGTCGTTTAGGAAGAATAGCATTTTAGACTGCCATCTCTTAAAGTCCTTACCTTTGAACTTTGGTGGTTTTTTACGGTATTCTTTCCCATGTTCTTACAACAACAGAATATTACAAAGATACAATATTACAATAAGGCACGTTATTACCTTTAGATTGTTGGAATTAATTACAATAATCGAATGCAAATGTGAAATAATACTTAGATTACACTGATAGTAGTTACAAATAACTCAATAAAATTAGTAGAGGCACGTATGAGATATCGAGCTAAAGGTAATATTGCCTCTTACTCCTCACGAGATGCTATAGCAATTAAAAATTACCTCAGGATACAACCATGTTAGTTCTCCTCTATGTGTAGCATACACAGAGAGAACCCTTAGAACTTTACAACAAAAATGAAAAACAAAAACACAAATCGAAACTACAACCAGTTTGAGATAAAAAACCAATTTATGTTTGTAAACTATGATATTTACGTAAACTAATTTTCATTAAACAAAGTTTATAAACTAATTTCTGTAAACAAAGAAGTAGTTATACAAAATTATGTTTTTGTAAACTACAACTTGTTTAAGATAAGAACTCGATTTTATGTTTCAGTAAACTTAAAAGAAATTGTTTCGAAAGCATAAGAAAAGAAGAAGAATTTCGAGGAGAAGAGTTACTCAAAGGTATGGTTTACAAATGAAGTTTACAACTCGTATTTATAGAAAGAAAATGTTCAACGTTGGAAGAGAATCCAAAGCACGACAGATCATCCGTGATTCACGCATCTCGAACGTTGCAAAAGTAAGGTAAAAATCGCGTTAAAAGAACGGTGCACACGCATTAAAAATTTGCGAGATTCTTCTCGAGGAAAAAAGTGTGTCTGGTGTCAAAGAAACCGTGTGACACGTGTGAAAGAAGATGCTTCTCGAGGTGTCGGATATCCAAAACCGAGAAGGCAAAGAATAAAATTCTTTACATGTGTGGGAGAAGCGTGTGGTAAATTTGTAGTAAAAAGAAAGGATGGGTCGGATACACCCACACCACACCACACCCTCCCCTCCCACGCCCACGCCTCGCCCGCGCCGAGCCCGAGCGAGCGGCGTGTGTGCTTCGTGCGAAGCACCGCGCGAACGGAAAGGAAATAAGAAATGCAATAAGGTTTAGGCAACCTTGCCATAATCTAGGCTTTCTCCATACACAAAGGTCTAAAGACCCAAGGGCCATGCCCTTAAGGCTAAACCAATGCTATTTAAGTCTAAAACTCTAAATGTTTTAGTCTATATGGGACTAATGTTTTATTCATTCACATGAAAAAACATCTAGGGAGCATAAGGTCTTGGGATCAAAACATGGTACATGCATTTTTAATTAAATTTTTTAAAAACGTTTTTTCTAACAATCCCCCACATGAATAATAAAACATGTCGATAAAACACGAGCAAACATAAGGAAACAATATAGGCTAAGGTATCCCAAAGATTGAACCTTAACTTAGTAAGAGGTTACCTGAACTGATTGTTGATACGGTGAACGCAATGTCTTGAACCGCCAACAATGAATGGAATTCAGAATAACATCCACACTTGATGCCTCAACCGATGAAAACAGCTTCCAAGCTCTTGCGGTTGTGCCCATTTTGGCCGTGGGCTAAAATCCGGACTTAATGAATGTCTCTAGAGAATCAGCTCAAATTCTCAGGAAGCGGCCCCACTTCCAACATCCACAAAGGTGAGTCCATAAAGAGTGTCCTGCCACACCCCGCTTTAATCAAAGCCATGGTACCCATTAAGATCGCAAAAGATCATCCTTTATTTCTCAGGGCACTATCACACATTACACCATAGGGAGGGACAAAGATAGTGCTTTCTAATATCACCATAAATTAGTTGTCTCATTGAACCTTGATCTTGGAAATCCAATCACAAGGTTGAGTATCCTTCATGGTGATTTATTCAATGAGCTTAAGTCCCATCCCCGTCGATGTAAATTTAACTTCCTCTCTGGTTAAGCTTTTCGTCAAAGGATCTGCAAGATTATCTTTGGATTTTACAAAGTCTATCGAGATAATACCGGAGGAGAGTAGTTGTTTCACCGTCTTGTGTCTTCCTTCGTATATGTATAGACTTTCCGTTGTATACATTGTTCTTTGCGCAACCAAGAGCAATTTTCGTCACGGTGGATTGCGATTGAAGACACGAGCTTGGGCAGTGGAATTCCTCCGGAAACATCATATCCATTCGGCTTCCTCTCCATCTTTTTCCAAGGCTATAAATTAGGACTCATAGTGGATTTAGCTATACATCTCATTTGGTAGACTTCCATGAGACACACGCACCTCCAAGTAAGAAGATGTACCCACTAGTAGACTTGCACTCTTCTCGAGTCTGATATCCGATTGGCATCACAATACCCTTCAAGTAAACAGGATACTTCCCAAAACTTAAGCAATAGTTTGAGGTCCCTCTCAGGTAAAGTAAAACTCTGAAGAGAGCATTCCAGTGATCCTGCCCTGGGTTGCAAGTATAACGCTTTAATCTACCTCACTGAGTAAGCAATATCGGGTCTTATACGAGTTCATCAAATACATAAGAAACCAATAATGCGAGAATACTCAAGTTGATCAATACCCTTACCCTTGTTGTTTTTCAATTTACAAGTGGGATCAAAGGAGCAGATGCAGGTTTAGCATTTTCATAATTAAATCTCTTTAGTACGGTTTCAAGATAATGAGATTGACTAAGACTATATCCATCGAGACATCTTTCGATTTTCATCCCTAAGATTACATCGGTAGGGCCTAAGTCTTTCATGTCAAAATTATCTCTAAGCATGCTTTTAATGGTATTAATAATATCAAGGTTACTGCCTAATATGAGCATATCATCAACATATTGGCATACAATAACATGTGAATCATTCACAACATTTAATGTAAACACATTTATCCAGTTCATTAACCTTGAAGCCATTAGTTATCATAACATGATCAAATTTTTCATGCCTTTGTTTAGGTGCTTGTTTTAAACCGTACAGAGATTTGTTCAACTTGCAAACTTTGTTTTCACAACCTTTTACAATAAAGCCTTCAGTTGGTCCATATAAATTTCTTCATTCAAATCACCATATAAAAATGCGATTTTTAACATCCATCTGATGTATATGCAAATCGTAAATTGAAGCTATAGCAATCAACATCCTAATCGAGGTGATTCTAGAGACTGGTGAATAAGTATCGAAGAAATCTAATCCTTCTGTTGTCTATAGCCTTTAGCTACCAACCTAGCTTTATATTTATCTATAGTTCCATCTGTTCTAAGTTTCCTTTTTGAACACCCATTTGCAACCTATGGATTTACTTCCGGGAGGCAAGTCTACAAGCTCCCAAGTTTCGTTTTCTTTGAATGGACTCCCATTCATTTAATGAAGCTTCTTCCCGTAAAGGAGATTCTGGAGAAGTCATAGCTTCCTTGTAGGTTTGGGAGTTCAGACTCTACCGTAAGAGTCAAAAATCTGGGCCAAAACTTGTTTCATTCTAACCCTCTTACTTCTTCTTGGTTAGGTCTCATACTCCAAAGTTGGAGTTTGACTATTCGATGGAACATCCGGGAGGTCATCATGGACCCTTTCCGAGGTCCAGACCTTTAAAGGAAATATGTGTTCATAAAACACACATCTCTAGATTCCAATATGGTGTTACGGCCAATGTTATTATGGTCGAGAATTGATGACCATGAAGACGTATGCAATTGTATGCTGGGATACCCTAAGAAAACACAATGTTGTTTTAGGTCCTATTTTAGTTTTCTTGGGAAGAGGAATGGCCACCTTGGCCAAACACCCCCACACTTTAAAGTATGCATAGGAAGGTTGTTTACCATTCCACAATTCATAAGGAGTTTTATCAGATTTTTTAAATGGAACTCGGTTCAAAATATAGCAAGCGAGAGGATGACTTTCCCCACAAGTTCGCAAGATAACCTGAACTTGTCAACATAGCATTTACCATATCTATGAGTGTTCTATTTTTTCTTTCAACTACACCATTTGATTCTGGTGAATATGGTGCAGTTGTTTCATGAATGATTCCATTATGTTTACAAAACTCACCTATGGGTATCACATACTCACCGCCACGGTCTGACCTAAGAGTTTTAATTTTAACTACTTTTTGGTTTTCTACTTCAAGTTTATAAAACTTGAAAGCCTCTAAGGCCTCATCTTTACTTCTAAGAAGATGAACTTTGTGATGTCGTGAGTAATCATATATAAAAGTGATGTACCATTTTCTACCACCTCTTGTTGGTGTTGATTTCAAATCTCCTAAATCCGAGTGTATTAGTTCCAAAGGAAACTGTTTTCGTTCAATCCTTTTATTAAACGGTTTTCTTGTATATTTAGATTCAACAAAGATTTCACATCTTTGATTTTTATCAAAGTTTATTTTTGGTATGCAACCTAAATTAGCAAGTCTTTCTAGAGATTTGAGATTAACATGTCCAAGTCTATCATGCCAAACATGTGAAAAGTCACAAACATAAGCTTAGAAGAAGATGCATTTACATTCAATTTCAAATCGATACACTAAGCTTAATCATGTTATAGGTAACATAACCTTTTCCTACGAATTCACCATGCTTAGAAATAACAGCAGTATTAGATTAAAACAACAATCTTAAAACCTTTTCCTAGTAAGATGGTTTCGAGATAAGGTTTTTGCATATGTCCTGGACGTAAAATACGTCATTCAATGCGAGAGTTTTTCTGAAGTTAGCTTCAGTTCGACCTTGCCTTTCCCCACCACTTTCGCGGTGGAAGAGTTTCCATGAACAGTTTCTCATCATCTCCTACTATGGCATAGGAGAAGAAAGCATTTCAATTCTGAGACATGCTTGGTGGCTCCAGAATCAAGCCACCAGTCTCTCACATTAGTCATACTAGAGACAAGGTCGACTTCAGACACCATGCCAGTGAAATATCCAGTCATCTACTATGTTTGCCTTATTTTTCTGTTTTGGATCATATTTGATCCTTTTAGAGGCCTTACAATCTTTAGCCATATGTCCAGGTTTACCACAATTAAAAATCTCCTTTGATGGTGTGCTTAGTGACACCACCCCTAGGCTTAAAATTGTTACCTACGGGTTTTCGACGTCATTACGTCTATTACCCATTTTGCTGATTCTCGGGGAGTTTTCTTTGAAACGACTTTATCGTCCAAACCATGAGCTTTGTTGGACATGTTTTTCTCAAGATCATGCTCTTGTCCTTGCTTCACATAAGCTCCTCAACACTGGATCTTTTTCCAAGCTCCACCATGGTGATTTCACGAGTCTTGTGTCGTGACCTCCTCTTGTATTCGCTCCATGAGGTGGAATCTTTTCAATCACAAGCCGATACTTGTAGAGCTTCATCAAAAGTCATGCCTTCAAGAAGAATCTCGCTGATGAGGAGTTGAAGTTCGACGAACTGTTCTACCACAAGCTTTTCGTCGGTCATGTTATATTCTAAGAACTTAGCCATCAAGAACTTCTTACTTCAGTGACTTGAAGATGATATTTTTCTTCTAGAGCTTCCATAAATCAAAAGCATTAAAATCTTCTTTTGCATTATAGAAGTCATACAAAGAGTCATCAAGACGATTAAGAATATGATTCTTGCACAAATAATTCTTCCTATTTTTGTCCAATTTATCTTCATTACCAGCGATGAAGTTTTTCTGAGGTTTTTCTAAAGCATATCCATCTAACCTTTGGTCGTTTAGGAAAAATAGCATTTTAAACTGCCATCTCTTAAAGTCCTTACCACTGAACTTTGGTGGTTTTTCTACAGTATTCTTTCCCATGTTCTTACAACAACGAATATTCACGTATTACAATATTACAATAAGGCACGTTATTACCTTTAGATTGTTGGAATTAATTACAATAATCGAATGCAAATGGGAAATAATACTTAGATTACACTGATAGTAGTTACAAATAACTCAATAAAATTAGTAGAGGCACGTGTGAGATACGCTGAGCTAAAGGTAATATTGCCTGCTACTCCTCTCGAGATGCTATAGCAATTAACAAATTACCTCCAGGATACAACCATCGTTAGTTCTCCTCTATGTGTAGCATACATAGAGAGAACCCTTAGAACTTGGCAGCAAAAATGAAAAACAAAAACACAAATCGAAACTACAACCAGTTTCAGATAAAAACTAATTTATGTTTCTGTAAACTATGATATTTCTGTAAACTAATTTCTGTTAAACAAAGTTTCTGTAAACTAATTTCTGTAAACAAAGAAGTAGTTATACAAAATTATGTTTTTGTAAACTACAACTTGTTTAAGATAAGAACTCGATTTTATGTTTCTGTAAACTTAAAAAGAAATTGTTTCTGAAAGCATAAGAAAAGAAGAAGAATTTCAGAAGAGAAGAGTTCTGAAAGGTATGGTTTACAAATGAAGTTTACAACTCGTATTTATAGAAAGAAAATGTTCGAACGTTGGAAGAGAATCCAAAGCACGACAGACTGTCCGTGATTCACGCATCTCGAACGTTGCAAAAGTAAGGTAAAAATCGCGTTAAAAGAACAGTGCACACGCATTCAAAATTTGCGAGATTCTTCTCGAGGAAAACGATTTGTACAGTGTCAAGAAAACCGTGTGACACGTGTGAAAGAAGATGCTTCTCGAGGTCATCGGATATCCAAAACCGAGAAGGCAAAGAATAAAATTCTTTACATGTGTGGGAGAAGCGTGTGGTAAATTTCAGCAAAAAGAAAGGATGGGTCGGACACACCCACACCCACACCCGAGCGAGCGTGCGAAGCACCGCGCGAACGGGAAAGGCAATAAGAAATGCAATAAGGTTTAGGCAACCTTGCCATAGTCTAGGGCTTTCCCCATACACAAAGGTCTAAAGACCCAAAGGGCCATGCCCTTAAGGCTAAACCAATGCTATTTAAGTCTAAAACTCTAAATGTTTTAATCTATATGGGACTAATGTTTTATTCATTCACATGAAAAAACATCTAGGGAGCATAAGGTCTTGAGATCAAAACATGGTTCATGCATTTTTAATTAAATTTTTTAAAAACGTTTTTTCTAACAAATTGTATTGATGATAAATCTTTCTCTGGTTGTATTTGTGGTGATTTATTATTTTTTTAATCTGTATAGTACGAGTAGCTGTGGATGCTGTGGTTTATATGTACATCTGATTATACTAAGTCTAGGTAGCAGGAGTTGACTTGCAGCTAGTGTATTCAAAGTGATGGATTACTACATTTTTGCTACTATGTTTGTAATAGAGGTCTACTATGTTAAGAAAATTTGTAATTCTGTGTTTTTAATTGAGCTGTTCTATGTGTTTATCAATAAATTCTTTTGTATGGTAGATATTTTATGACATCACTGGATCAAATTCTGCGAGAAAATTAGTGACTGTTTCCCCATTAAATCCACTCTTATTGTTCCTACAGTCGTAAGAAAATGTACTGCTTTCTCCATTAATCTTTGGCATCAAGTTGAAGTGTATATCAAAAAAAGGCCAATTCTGTTAAAAGAAATGTATGTCACTAAAAATTTGACATCTAAAATACACAAGGCGAGAAACTAAAATTAGTTACTGCCTAGGAGTAAGATGAAAGTGACTTAGTTTCAAATTAGTTTGACATACTGCATATCCATCAATTTGATCATCTGCGTGCACTGCAGATTATTTGCATTCATCTTCAGTGTGCTTCATTTGGTGACTTGGTTAAACTTCAGGTATCTTTGTGTCTCTTAACCTTTAATGAATTAAAAATGATGGTGGCAAGTTAGGTTAACCATGAGGTCTATATTTTGAATTCAGCAGATATGTCCTGGGATGGCCTATTCTTTGGGGATTCAGAGGTCGTCAAAACCCCTGAGACAGCTGCTTTCTAAATATGGTAAAATTAATTATTTAATCAAGATATTATATGCAGCATGTGTTGATCAATATGCATAGTTGTTTTCCAGGAACGGCGGCGAAGAGAGGAAAAGTAACTAACCTTCAGAAGATGAACCGGTGGTAGGTTCGAGCAAAGTGAAAAAGGAGGATGAAGAGTGCTGCATGCCAACTGCACAAACGGACCCAGTGTACATTCCACAGGCCCAGAATCCTCAGACTGTATCTGCAATACAATCAAATGGTAACCAATAATCCAATGTTATTGCTTTCTATTTTAGTTTTTCATGATTTTGTTGTTGTTTCTGATTTTGTAACATCTTACAAAGTTACTGTCCATACAGTATGAATTGGGGTTACACCTAGTGAGATAATATAACAGCAAGGAGCTTTAGGGCTGACATAAACTAGCTATGAGATTACCATTCAGAAACATTAGATTGGACTATTACATCTTGAGCTTATATGTTGTGCTCATATTTGAGCATATTACATAGTGGTTGTACAACTATGCTGTATTTGGATTCCGTGCTTGGAATTAGTACGCATGTGTATATCTAATTTGTGCAGGGAAAAATGAAGGAAGCATGAAGGGAAAAAACAGGCGAGTGGTTGAATAAATATTTTTTTAAACATGGCATGCTTAATTACCATGGAATTATCAGCTGAAGATATGCCAATGAAGATGCTGATATGCAAGGGAATCGAATTCATGAACATGGAGATACATGGTGATAGGGAATCTGAAGAGGAAGGTGCACACGACCTTGAAGATGACCAACAAGGTGACAAGGAGAATCGAGGTAGGGAATTTGAACACGGTTATGAAGAAGATGAGGATGAGGAATAGGAGATTGAAGAATAAAAGAGGAAGCCGTTTAGATGTATTTTTTGTTTCTGTTATTTAATGGAACTTTTGTTTTCTTTTTTGTCTTGTGGTTCCAGATATCTCGGGTGGGATTATGGAAATATTTTTGTTTATTTTTTTTGGGAATTTCTTCTCCCTTGTAGATCAGCTGGTTTCATGCGCTCTAGGAGGTCCCAGGTTCGAGTCCTAGATGAAGCAATATTATAGAGTTTAACATGGACGGTAGAGTTAGTTTGCCCCCCTTGCGAAGACATTAGTCACACTATCCGCTTCGGCTCCCCGACTTTGTTCCTCACGAGGTTCGCTGGTAGGCTAACACGGGTGTTCAACTTATGTAGTAGTACGCTACTTGGAGCTTAGCTTGTTAGGCTTCCAATTATTCCTTAATTATGTAATAATATTAAGGAGTTATTTACGAATATAATTTTCTTTCCATCCCATATGTTAGTAGGGTTACTATTTAAATACTAGAGAACTAGTGGATGAAATGATTAGGCAAACAAAGTTATTGAACAACTAGACAAAAAATTAGTGGCTTAAATGATTAGGAAAATAAAACAACTACTACAATAAACCTCGAAACGCAAAATCTATTAAACCACCAAAAGATTAGAGTTGCTTTAATGTTTTCGCTAATAACGGACGACTATACAAATGAGTAGCTTTACATAATAGGTGACGGGGTTACCAACTAACCATTGCGCACTTGTTGCCTTGAACAGAAGAGAAAATCCCCTTCCGCCACTAAGGCTGGTAACTAACATTAATTGGAAAAAGTGATTTGCAACCATGGATTGTAATAAGCCACTACCATTGGTCAAGTGGCTTTTGGTCGGGTTTTTTTTTTTTTTTTTTTTTTTGTAGTTATAAGTATGAGTCTCCTAACTGAAACTCTTTCCTAACTGGATTAGGAAACCGAACTCGATATAAAAACGGAACAAAACAAGAAACCCGATATTTCCCTAACAATGACTTCTACAGTTTTTAAGAAATCTCTTTATTAGGACTCGAACTATAACATGTAATCTTTCATTATAAATTTTTTTTTTTTGAAGGAAAACAGGAGCAAAAAGCCCCAAATGTCATATATTTTCTAGAAGATTTACATCAATCAAATACATTATAATGGAAATACATGAAGAAATACAAATATTATGTATTATAAAATACAACAAAAGTACTAAATACATGCATTCCATTGAGGAGGTTGATGATGATTGAGGGATGGTAAGAAACTGCTGATTCCACCATTTGAATTTTCGTTCTTCAATGAGAACAATTTTTTCTTCTTCATGAAGATAAGATGCTCCAAAAAGGAGTAATTTGCGCGGTACATCGAAATTGCAATAACATCCAAGAGCCCATGGATCTTCATAAGTATGCAGATCTACGTCACTCCAGTGTTAATTGCGCTTGAATATATTTGAAACGATTAAATCAATCGATAGAAACGCCTTAAAAGGCTATATGAAATTGAATAATCACCAAACTAGGGATTATACTTTATTTAGATAATAGTAATTAGTATATTTACAAACCTTAAATTCTGCCCAGATTTTTAGAGATATATAATTAAAATCTGGGCAGAAAACTTAATTGAAAAGAAGATTAAACTTAAACTCAAAGTGTTTTTTTGATTTGGAAGAAGGATGGAGAAGAAGGAGAATAAAAGCTATCATTATAAATATGAAGCTATGCTTTATCTACTTTTATATTGAGAAGAGGTTAAACATCTGTTGTATCATATATCTATGTCGCATATTTAAATTCAGTTTTTCAGCATCATTCTCTAAACAAAAATGTCCTTCATTTTCAATCAACTTAAGGGTGCTTTAACAAACTTGAGGTCAACATTTCCTGTCCATGATGATCATGATTCAAGAACACACCAGAATGGCAATTATGGAATCCAACAATATGATAATTGAAACTCAATTCTCATTAATTCTGACCATCAAAATTTGATGTGGATAATTATGGTGAGGTTATTGAGAAATAAAACTCTATTGATTCTGGTCCCATAAAATTAGCTACATATATACTTTTACACCACAATAACACCTTCAATTTATCCCACTTCTCCTGCCTTCCAGCAAAACTAACCGTCTACTCTCCACTTCCCTAAACCATTTTCTGAGAGCGAAGAAATCCACGATCAAAATCACCCCCACATCCTTTTTTGTTTTATTTATCTTGCTCCTCCAACTCTTCTCGCTGAATCAATTCGTACAAATACAATCTTCCGTTCATTCACAGGTTGGTTTTGGTTTCTTCGAATTTAGTTTTGATTGACACTTTTCAGTTCCATTGAATGAATATTTTTGTGGGTTTTTTTTTTGATGAGAAAGACCTCTTCCCTAAACAATTGTACGATTATTTTGTTGGGTTCTCTTAATTTTTTCGATTGACAGATGCATTGTTTTGCTAACTGCATTTGATGGGTACTGTTTTTTCTTATAATATTGAATTGTGTTCATTTTTTGGTTATTTCAGAGAGCAAATATAATGCACTTTTACTGTATGCGGAAATGCCTCACATAAAAATGTTCACTCTAAGATTTTCTTTTAGCGTTGAGTCTAAGATTCAGGTAACTATATGTTCTTCTTTTTCTTTGATGGTTTTGTTACTTTGTTAGGAAATGAAGATGCTTCTGTTACCATGGAAAATGTTGAGCTTTGTGGAAGAGTTTTCAAAGTTAATTATGCTTTGACTATGAAAATTCAATATGGCGACCATGGTTGGGCTGCTGCACGGCGCCACACGCTTCCAAGCAGTAGAAAAAGGAGACCCAATGAATAACTCCCCAGGTATACTATGACATCTTTACTGTCTCTTAAACATCACAAAATTAAAATGAAAAAAGTGTATATATATTATTCCGGAATATCCAAAGAGGATGACCAGTTTAGGACTTCAAACTTCATGAAGAAGGTAAAGTAGAAAAAAGCTCAAGTGATGCACACACCGGAAAAGTTAGATAATTTGATTTCCTTCGTAAATTGGTGAGAATCTCTTCTTTCTTGCAAGTTCTATTCGAACTGCAGTTGAATATCTAATTTTAAGTAAGCAATCTCATTTAATCTGGCGTACACCATTTCTGTTTTTGCTTGCCAGCTTCAAATTTGATTGCTGGACTCAATCAGTCCAAGTCCCAAAATTTTTGCAACCAAATGTATGGACTCACATATTCTATGTACATGAGATAAATGCGGTATTCATTTCACGGGTACTATATGTAGAGACCGTATGTAATGGTGCACAAAAGTTATTGTTGCAACTTGCAAATGTTGGACCTGTTGGCTGCATCCCATTAAACAAAGGTTTCTGTAAATATAATTATGAATTGCAAATAATGGTATGACCAGTGATTCGTGCATTAGCTAATTTTGAATTGTCAATATAACCAAGATATGACCCATATAATATGAGAGAATTTAGTGGCTAGCTTTAATAGTTAATAAGCACAGATTAAAATTCATTCTGGGTGTTTGCCAAATGAGAGAGAACCTTCAAGCATGTAGGATGCAATATTGAGTTACAAAATTGTCTTATGTAAGTCTGTAGTCTCTGTACTATAACTACTTTTGAGTGCTGCAATTGTCGGTTATACGATAACATAATTTGGGTTGATATTTGAGCTTATAAGTTAACTGAACTTTTTTCCAGGTGAGTTTGTGTCATAATATTTCTAACTACCACTTCGAACATTTGGAAATGTTGCTAATGTTTCTTATTTAATTGTGACTTTCAGTTGTATGTTTTTGCTTTTCCAGGTGAAGAATAAATCTTAATTTTCCGCTATGTTTTATATAAACTGAGTAGAGTGTGTTTCATTATATTTTGGTTGTTTTTCTTTGGCTATATACAACTGAAGATCCACTCCACCTTTTCGGCCATAACTGTGGCCACTGGAAACTGTGCAATACATAAAAATTCCGCCTCCAGTTAGTCCTGAAGAAACGTGTCCGCCTCCAGATAGTCGGGATGAAAATTTGCCTCCAGTTACTTTAGAAGAAACGCGTCCTCCTTAGTCAGTTTCAGCAAGGCAAGTTTGTCTCTTTTGTTAAGTACTAAATCGTATTAGGTTTGTATCCTGATCATTAATAATTCATTCATTTCGAAATGTGCATAGGTGTTAACTGTTTGAACTCTAGCTTTTGCCTACAAATTATTGACCATCCAACATTGTGGAGTTTAAACATCCACTTAACCGACTGATGGTCATGTAAACAATATATGGAATGATACATTTATATCTTACATGGTCTTGACTCTTAGTAATGTGGAACATGTGTCAGTATACACGGATATTTCTTGCATTTATGCCCATGGCCATGAGAGCATAGCACTGATAACATTTTAATTTCCTTTGTCCATGCCAGTCTTTCGAATCAACACATTATGATTTTCCGTGACGGCGGTTTGTGGTGGGTTGATAACAATCTCAACCAAAAAGAAAATACTATTCCCGGTGCGGAGCACGGGTTACTATCTAGTCCCTGCTGATGGAAAAAAATGTCGTACTCAAGAATTCAAAGTTGAAGTGTAAAGCCTATCTCGTTGGAACTGTTCCTAAGGGTGCTTTAACAAACTTGAGACCAACATTTTCTAGCCACGATGATGACGATGCGAGTCCACACCAGCAAGGCATTCATGGAATCCATACTGATAGGAAAAAAAGTGTTGTACTTAAGAATTCAAAGTTGAAGTCTAAAGGGATTCTAGCTGGAACAGTTCACAAGGGTGCTTCAACAAACTTGAGAGACACATTTTCTGGCCATGATGATGATGATAATTCATACCAGCACGGCATACCTGGAATCCCTACTGATGGAAAAATTGTTTTACTCAAAAATTCAAAGTTGAAGTCTAAAGTCTATCTTGTTGGAACTGTTCATATTTCTAAACAGAGTGCCGAAACTGTGAAGAAGGTAACTATTCTTTTCCTTTCCGTATATGACCATTACTTTGATTTTTCTAGGGTTTGTTTTGGTTTGCTTCAGTTCGATGTTCTTGTTTCAGTAACTAGCTTAACTGTGGGGTATTCCTGTTAAAGTCATGATTAATTTTCTTTGTCATCAAGCCATTGATTGCATGCAACCTTTCGTATAGAACAGTCCATTCATTGAAATAAGGATGTCGGATGAGTATGGTGTGCTGCAGGATAAGCATATAAGCAGTGTATGATAAGAATAAGCCACAACATGAAGTTTTTTCGTGATTATTTTCTTTTATGGTTGCATTCATAGAATTATTGATTAGAAAATGTTCTGAATGAATATGCTTTTTCTACATTTATGCTAACTTTGTTCCTTTTCTCTAAAAGTTATAATTGTTGCTTATAATTATGAAGTCTAGTGGTGGTTCTTTGTGACAAGTCTCCCTTATGAATATGGTTATTATTGTACAAATTCCCAGTATAACTGCTAATGAAAAATTTCTTTTGCAATGTAGGTGATCAACTATGTAAAGCCTAATGTAGTGGCGGTAGGTAACACTCTCTTTAAGCATTGCCATTGGATTGATTTTCTTTGAATTTGTTCCCCTGCAAACATATTTTCTTTGTTGAATGAGTGTTTGGCCTTTTGATTCGGGTTTCTTAATGGGATCTTTATGTGTCATCGATCGCCATTATATATATCCTTATGATTGTCAGCTCGAATTGAAGGATAACTTCATCGCTAATTCCACTTTCAACCAATTCCATGTACTTTACTGGAGACTCGAGCTACTGGCAGTACAAATGACCATTATTACATTCAAAACCTATGTAGCCAGAAGGCCCAGAACTATCTTGATTATTATTCATGTATTCATATCTGGACAATATCTGGAGTCACTTGCTTGATTAAACACATTTTTTAGATACTTCCCCTTGTTAGGCTGAGTTATGACATCCATTTTAAGTTTCTAGGGTATCCTCCATGACATTTTGAGGGATCCATTTATAGCATTGGTGGCCACAAGAACCCAAGGTTACCACTTGCAATCGCTCTTCATTCCATTCTTTATTGAGATTGTCTTGGACTCAGATAATGCTTCAGCTTATACATTATCTTAAGTTTCGTTGAAGGAATGAACTTCATGGTTCATTTATAGTTAGATCCATCTTCCAAAAATAGCTTCTCATACCAGGATTTTTTATTGCATCAGTATTTTTCCAATCTAAATGGGGTAGAATAACAATGCATGTTTGCAGGTTGAGTTGTGCAGGGAACGTGCCGTGGGTATTATGACTTGCAACCTGAAGGAAGATGTCCCCTTGTTAGATATACTTTACGGGTCCATGATGGCTCCTTGGGGATTAAGCATGAAGATTGGTATGTTTGCTCTGGATTGTTGGGATCGCCAGTTGCGCGCAGATGGTATACTTCAAGGCCTGGAGTTCAAGGTAATTGTTGAATAAACTTGCTCATCAACTTGTTTATTGCTTAATTATTTGTTGTTTATGGATGGTACATTACAACTTTAGATTTTCTTTCCAGGTTGCAATTCAAGAATCTTCGAGAGAGGGAGCAAGATGTGTCCTCATTGACCAAGATCATAATGTAGTAATCGATCTTCCCTTACTTTGTTGAGTAATCTTTTCTTAAGCAGGATTGACAAAAGAAGTTATTTTTTTGGCAGGTCACCAGTGAAAAGTTATCAAAAGTAATGTCTTGGAAATTACTATGGAGTTGTTTGCTTGCTGACTACAAAGATTTGCATACTATGGAATACACGAGATCAGTTGTGCAATGAAGATAATAGTCTCATGAAAAAACATTACCCGGAGTTTGTAAGACTCTCTACTGTCTCAATCTAGTCTACACTTATTTCTTAAAATTATTCCAATAGAAATGAAGCATTACATGAAACTGCATACATTATGTACGTTTTTGCTCTTGGAGCAATAGAAAAAACTAATTATTCTATTAATTCATTTCAAATTGGACAGACCAAGGTGCTCGTTGAAGATAGAGACAAGATTATGTTTGAGAGAATTCGAACTCTTGAAAAAAAAAGTCGTGGCAGTGGTTGGGATGGGTCACATGGATGGAATCGAATCATTGTGGAAACACGCAGAGGAGGGTGACAAGAAGCAACCTTCCCTAACATCAGGGTAACCCCATTCTCATACTCACTGATCTATGAGTACGTACTGGACATAAAATCACCTGTCACATGTCCTTTAGTTTCATGATATCCTTTTCTTAGTCCCAGTCAGTTTGAAACTTTTAAACAGCGTACTGGTGTACAATTTCAGACAATAGTAGATGATAAGAAACTCCATCCTGCATGCCGCTGATTCTATCACTTATATACAGTATCGCTCAACAAGTCGAGTTTAGTTCATCATTTGATACCCTTCAAAAGAACAGCCAACCATGGTTGTGACTTTCCAGGTTTTGTTTGAGACCACTAGGATATTCGGGAAACCAGAAGAGTAGATGGACATAGGATATTCGGAAACCCTTTTTTGATATTTTGCGTTTGTATGATTAAAATAAAGTCCCGTATTTTCCATCTTACATACAACTTGTATATTGTCTATTCTGAACTAAGTTTCTTTGTTCGGTTTGATTTGATTTTTTTTGTGACAGTTGAATGCGGATAATCACTGCAACTATTCCGGTTTTAAACCGTGTAACTTTAATTTTATGAAGAAAAAAATATGCAAAAATTGTTAGATTTTCTTATATATATATATATATATGCTATATACTTGCACTGACGAGGATGGCCCTAGCCAAGGCAACTCATCTATCTGTAATGCGTGTGCACTGGAGTATGCTGACTCTCTCAAAAGGCCTGAAATTTCTGTAGAATTTCAAAATTTGTACTGGAGTATGAGTGTGGACAGGAGGATACATTTTTCATTTAAGGTCGCTAGCAAACTCTTGGACCACGAGAGATTTTGATTTACTTAATATATTTTATGTGATGCGGTAAAAGTTCCTAGATTTTATAAGGCAAATTTCGAGTCATTTACATATTGTGAGTCAGGGTACTGAGTACTTTAAATTATAGTGCATATCTTGGATCATGAAACAAATTAGTAAATAATTCGTGTTGGGAGTACTCTATAGAATTTGAAAATGGAGTGCATAATGTATGCTCTTTTTTTATGCTAATGTATGCTTAAATTATACATTAGCATAAAACTCACACACATACGAGCTGCATTTCACAGTTAATGCGTGAGAAATGCATAATTCAAACGTGTATTGCAATGAAGTTGGACAATTTTGTTTTTATCAGTTTTACCATAATTCTGATGATGCGGTCTTGAGGAACCATAAATAATTCATAAATAAATGTGTCCAACTATCAATTTTATTACTTACAGAGATTCATTATTTGGTTTCAATACTTTTTACTGGGAATTTGGAGGAAACTGTACGTATGCAATTAAAAACCAACGAGGTAACATGGCCAAGGGATGTTAGAGATGAGAAGCGGGAACATGACAGGATGATTGTAGCGTCAAGAGATAACACTTACGCTATTATCATTGTGCCTGCCATTGTTCCCTATGATATAAAAACCAAATAAAATCAAACATGTCAAGATAGTGAGAAACTAAAATCCAAGATTAAATTTTCACCTCAAATGGAATGGATGATGACTCCTACAGTTAGTTTCCGTAAACAAAAAAGAAGAAGAATATGTTCTTGTAAAAGACATGATTAATTATTTTTTTCCAACAAGCCATTGATTGCATGCAACCTTTAGTACAAAAAAGTTCATTCATTAAAATAAGGATGTCGGATGAGTATGTTGTGGTGCAGGATAAGCATATAAGCAGTGTATGATAAAAATAAGCCTCAACATGAAAAACAAATCGTGATTATTTATTTTTATGGGTTGTGTTCATAGAATTATTGACTAGAACACCAAGTTACTACTTTAGGAAGGGCCAATTCAAAAAAATGAAACACCGCTTACAACGGAGCAATAAAAGGAAATCTTTTGATTTCAAGACATATACAACTAATTTTATTTTATTTTCCGTAAATATGTTTAAAGAACAAAAATTTTTGATAATTTGTTTAGATCATAAAAACTAATTTTAACTGGTCACTTAAGAAGATAAAAAAATGCCTAATAAAACATAAATCTTACATGGAACTCTAATATTTTAGTGATATCAAAATGGTATTCACCTCCGATAAGATCTTATTTAGGCTAGCAACAACTATAGGTAGAATGATGAGAGTATAATGAACTGAGCACAATAAGAAAACAAAAAACACTTTGAGTTTAAGTTTAATCTTCCTTTCAATTAAGTTTTCTGCCCAGATTTTAATCATATATCTCTAGAAATCTGGGCAGAATTTAGGGTTGTAAATATACTAATTACTATTATCTAAATAAAGTATAATCCCTAATTTGGTGATTATTCAATTTCATATAGTCTTTTAAGGCGTTTCTATCGATTGATTTAATCGTTTCAAATATATTCAAGCGCAATTAACATCGATGAGACATAGATCTGCATACTTATGAAGATCCATGGTTGCTGGATGTGATTGCAATTTCAATGCACCGTGCAAATTACTCCTTTTTGGAGCATCTTATCTTCATGAAGAAGAAAAAATTGTTCTCATTAAAGAACGAAAATTCAAATGGTGGAATCAACAGTTTCTCACCATCCCTTAATCATCATCAACCTCCTCAATGGAATGCATGTATTTAGTACTTTTGTTGCATTTTATAATACATAATATTTATATTTCTTCATTTATTTCCATTACAATGTATTTGATTGATGTGTAAATCTTCTAAAAAATATATGAAATTTGGGATTTTTTTCTCCTATTTTCCTTCAAAAAAAAAAAAAAAATTAGAGAACAAAAAAATGTTACCTGCATACAACTTGCATCTAACATCGCTTCAACAAAAAATAAAAATAAAACTTGCATCTAAAAGGTGTACGCAGACGTTCATCGGAAGAAAGTTCTAGTAGGCCGTTGGATCCAAACACGTGACATCGAAATTTGGCCATGGAGTAGAACACGTGTGTCCATGGAGTAGAAATTCTGGCCTACATGTGTGTCCATGTAGTAAAAATTTTGACTTTTCAAAATCAAAATAGCTAAACACGTGTATCCAATACAAAGATTCTTTTAATTTTCTCGGTGATATCGAAACAATTCTTTGTATCCTCCCGCAACTACAGACCAAAACTGTGATGGATTACTTTTTTCATTTGGGAGTATTCATGATATCTAAAAATTAGATTAGATCTATCTTTATAAAATGTATAAGAAGAATTGTAATTTACGTAATTGTATGTGACTAATTCAGTAGTTACTAAGAAAAATTGATTTCTCAAGGGATGATCTGGATGTTGGTTACCAAAAATTTGATCTGATTATTGGTTAATTAAGATCATCAAACTTAAAATTTTAAATCCAATTGCAGATTCAGTAAATGATAAAACGATTCATTGGTGGGAGTGGTGGTGGCACTGGTGACAAGTTGGATTTTGTTTCAGAAGTTTTGAATGAGAAAACGATTCTTTGTTGGTGGTATTTGAGGTGCGGGTTTGGTGGTGGTTCTGGTGTTTGTTGTGGCGGTGACAGTAGAAGAGAGTAGGGATGATCATAAGAGAATAAGTTTTTGGTTTGGTTTAGAGGTGGTTTCGGTGGTGCTAGAAGTACTGGGGAGCTGGCGGATGTGTTGTTAGTGGTGGTGATGGTGGTGAAGGTGTATTGGTTCCGGTTAGAGATGGTTGTGGTGGCGGCGCTGGTTACTGTGACGACGCTGGTAATAATGCCGGCGATAGTGGGTTACGATAGAAAAGGAAATGTATAAAAGGATTATGAAGGAACTGGTTCTTTAAGTATATGGGTGTCCGTGTTTTAGTCTTTTCAACTCCCAAATACTACCACCAAATCTCAAATCTTTTTCTCAAATTGTAAATTTATTTTTCAAATAAAATAAAATAAAAATAGAATATAGTGTGATGATTCCTATTCTAACACTTGAACTCTGTCGTTTGATGAACAGACTCTATTATTGGGTTCCTTAACTCCTACAACCAAGATGTTTCCATTCACTTAGATTGGTTAGTGTCATCCTAAATTGGCACAAATTTCTAGGCTTTGAGTTTTTTTTTAATAGAATTTTGTAAAAATTTAATTCAAAATCTTAAATATTATCATCAATTAAAATTATACAAAGCTTTTGGCCGGAAGCCTAGCAACAAGCTGTGCTCCAACGCCTTTTTGTTATTTTAAATAAAAATATTATTTGAAATTTAATAATTTACAGTAAAAATCTTACTATTTGGCCCATGCAGGTCTCGAACCTGCGACTTCATGCGTTATTAGCACGACGCTCTAACCAACTCATGACCTTCACGTTATTATATTATTATTATTATTAATTAAACTATTATTGGATAAATATTATTACATGAAACTAGTTGGAAGCTTAACAAGCTAAGCTCCAACACATACTACTACATTAATTGAACAAGTTGATGATGCTAACCTACCAATGAGCCTCATGAGTAACCTAGCTAAGGAGCCGAAATCGATGGAGGTAAATGAGATTGTGTCACAAGGGGGCAAAATAACACTACCTTCCATGTTAATTCCTGCAATATTACGTCATTGGGACTCGAACCTGGACCTTCGGAGCGCATTAAACTTTGGGAATCGGGGATGATCAAGTGAGTTAGGGCCCGTTCTTGTTATTTTTTTTATTTTTTTTTTATTTTTTTATTTTTTAAATCCTTACACGATTATATTATTACATGAAACTAGTTGGAAGCCTAACAAGCTAAGCTCCAACGACATACTACTACATTAATTGAACAGGTTGTTGTATCTACCCTACCAAATGAGCCTCATAGGTAACCTAGCTAAGGGAGCCGAAACGGCGGAGAGGGGTTAGATTGTGTCACAAGGGGCAAACTAACACTACCTTCCATGTTAATTCCTGCAATATTACGCCATCAGGACTCGAACCTGGGACCTCCTGGAGCGCATTAAACTTGGGAAATGGGGATGACTAGCGAGCTAGGGCTCGTTCTTTTAAAATATAAAAATATTATTATTATAGAAGGATGCCACGAAGGCTTTTATTAAGAAGATAAAACATAAGTACTTTACAAGGATTTGGTCGGGAGCGCATAACAAGTTGCACTTCGATACCTTTCTCAATAATGATACACAATCTATGAAAAAGGAATCGCCTAAGTTATTGTTAACATCATGACTAGCTCATGCAGCTTTTTCAATTTTTCAAAGGATTATAATGTCATCACTTAATTCCTCCAGTGTAGTGAATGCTAAACTCCAAACCGATCCTCAGAGCGAACAAAGGTCAACAGTATTATTGCGTTTACTGGTGATTGCGAAGAAGATAGCATGACTCAGAAGTGAAGACACTGTTACCTCCTTGAAAATGGTGACACACCGTGAATCGTCGAAACATGATGTCCGTCCATTCTCCCGTGTATATCATGATGTCAACTGGTTTGAGATGAAGTGCTCTATCGATGTAAGGACAAGGGAAGCTTCTTTTCTCGCAGACACTCCATCTTTGTAACATAGCTCCAACAAAGAGATCTCGACCATGTCGTGATGATACTTTAAGCCCACTTCACTTGCACAATGGATGGCGTGGTCGCAAAATCGATCCATAGCCCTTTTACAACATAAACACGTACTATCTTCGGCAAATAGAGGTATACCCAAGCGAGCATTGAAGCACTGCCTGGATTTCAGAGGACCTAAGTTCTGGTTAAGGCCCTGAATGGGAATGCCTTGAGGTAGTCTTGAGCATGAGGTTTCTTATTGCATTTCCATAAGATGGAGTCTCACTTGGACATTACAAAGTTAGACGCGGATATCCTTCATGAGTGCATCGTAGTGACGAGTTGCCAATAAATGCATGGGCTGTGGGCGACATCGTAATGTTGAAAGATGAAGAAGATAAACCGCATATGCTGAATGTAATGTTCCAAGCACCGATTGGAAGTGAGGGCTAAGGCAGGGGCACCTCGTAGGATTATGTTCGAGAATCTGCGTTTGAAAACAGGAGTCTATGTACACTGTACTAAGTGGTGTCCCGCATAGTGTATACACCTAAGCCACCATCTTTGATTGGGAGAGTGGCTAGGCGTTGTTGGAGTTGTCGAAACCCGCGCCATCGCTCGTGATCAAATGCTGCAAGGAACTTAATAAGGTGGTCATCGAGCTGAGTTACTTGCTGCTGCATGCGCGAGGTCGCGTTGTGTGCATTAAGAATGTATAACTTTGAAACTCAAGCAAGCAATTCGGAGCTTTGAAGGAGCTCTGCATCTGGGGATCTCGTAGCTTTTTGACACACTCCATCCAGACGGAGAGTTTTGTCAACCCGAGATTGAAGAATACTACTACAAAAACCAGACAAGCAACACAGGCAAGCACAGGTCGAACCACAGAGACTTGGAGAGTGTAGAAGTTGATTCTAAATCCTGATTCAGAGAGTAACCAAAAGGGGTTTGATTTTGTCGATACGACGATATGATTTTCAAGTGACTGAAATAATAAAAGTAAAAGATGCAAATAACAAGATATGTAAACAATGATAATATGGATACTAGGGTATTCAAATCCACCAATAACCTATGATATGCATTCAACTTGTAATATTATTCTTGTCCTTATAGTAGATTAAAGTCTACCGTATAACTAAGGTGTTTCTCCAATGGATAATTTAATCACAACTAAAGTATTTCTCCAAAGCATTAATTGTCTAATTAAGCACAACTAATCTAAAGATCAATATTTGGTTAAGCATGAGTTGTAGCATAATCAACATAGAGATATTCTAACTACAATGGATACATGGCATACATTGTGAGAGCAAGATGTTGAAAAACTTGGATTAAATTATATCTTTAAACAATTCTAAACTTTCAAGAACAAGATACAAGATATGAATACATACCAATGAGATTAGGCTTCATCTAAACCCTAGTAAATGAAATTAGAACATGAAGAACATTACAACAAAATTGAAATTTGATAAACTAACATGAACAAGCTATTCTTGGATGAGTTTTCAACACAACAACCCTCTCTATTTATACACAAAAATTCTCTCACACTTGGGATTCGAAATTTACTGTAGCAACCACTCAACAATTAAACAAAACATGTTTTCTTAATTGATGGATAGAATGGAATACAATGGGGGTGAGGTGGATGTTTTGGAAAGAATCCAATGGGGGTGAGGTGGAAATGGATTTGGGTCTTGGGTTTTGGATCATGGGTTGTTTAATCCCATGAATTTGTAAACAGAGTTGCCACCGATGCGTGAGCGGGTTGCAACGCTTCCAACTTTCTTCTCTTTGTCTTCTCAATTCTTCCAAGCTTTATTTAGTACTTAAAAACACAAAATTAATTAATACAAATATTTATTCTTGAAAATGGTAAAAATGCAGAATTTGGGATAATATATGACTTTGAAGCGCGAAAGATGAGTTAAGTGCCAATGAAAAGGTGTATGAATATGCAATATTTGGCACTCATCAAATACCCCCAAACCTGAATTTTACTTGTCCTCAAGTGAAACAGAATCTAGAAATCCTAACTATACCACTGTCGCTGGTCTCTCGAATGCATTTAGCGTATGCACTAAGCCTTTAAACCCCTAGGTGTCCCTAGTGGACGAGTTGTAGTCTCGTGAGGGCCTACCAAAGATGTACCCACAAAACCTTCTCCAATTTCAGAGCATCCATAGAAATGTCTTCGTCTTCGGTCTTCAACTGTAGATGATGAACTTGAATTTCGTAGAACCATGAAAATTTGTAACCAATATTTTTATTTTTTTTTTTTTTAAGACCCGCTACACAGCCTGATCATCATTTTTTTTAGTGACCCGCTACACACCTGGTCATCGATAACACACTACAAAAGACCCGCCCACAACCGGTCATCGAGCAACAAAAAAAATGCAAAGACTACAAAGACCACACACCTGGTCATAAAAAATGAAAAAGACTACAAAAGCACTCAGCCCACAAACCGTCATAAATGCAAAGACTACAAAACGCTATATGCAAATACTCCCAAATTCCAATCTACATTGTCCTCAATGCTCGCCATGAAAATAATTTAAATTTAAAAACATACCATGAGAACTATGTTGAGTAGAGAAAAGGGAAGAGATTTAATGGGTATGTCAAAAAGCAAGATTAGAGCCTTCATTATTCAATGCTAGAATCAAACATTAACTCAGTTGATGTCACATTGATTATGCAACAATCTATACAAAATACAACTTAACCTGTTCATGAAACAAGATTTAACAATATCTACCGATTATTAAAAGATTCACCATAAATTATCAATCTAAAGAGTTGAGGATCAACCCAAAAGACGAAGCGGAAATTTTAACAATCTCACAAATATTATATAGAAATGCACGTGAGAAAGTAAAACAAAATGAGATACCCACAAACCTAGATTCTCCCATTAGTAATACTTTTGGGGCAAGAAATCTAATAATTTTAGGGTTCAACACGCATAAGGTCTAGCCTAAAATGGGCTTTGTTCCTGGATGGAAGAGAAACATCAATGCATTCCAGATATGTGACTTCTTAATAACATGATATTTAGTGGACAAAAAGTCCAAAAGAATTTGAGATGCACATAACTTCAACCCTAGGTTTGGAATCACTAACTACATCGATTCAAAGACACTTCAAAGGAACAATTCTGGTCCATCGCAAGACCATCAGTTGGTGACTTAATCAAAGAGAGAGGGAACGTTAAGTTGCTCATATGGATGATCAAGAGTACCATTATCATTAGTTACATTAACATCTCCTAAGTCATCTACAAGTGCTACATCATGCTCACATTCATAGAACAATTCAGCAAGACCCAAATCCAAGCCTATATGATCATCCAAAGTTTTATTCTCCCGCATAGACAAATCGAAAGAGACATCATGTTGTGTGACCTAGGTATAGAATCAGACACGTCAATTATATTTTCATGCATAAGATCATTAGTGTCGATTAGGAGATTCAACATTTTCTAAGTCGCATACACAAGAAATGTCATGCCTCGCTCACATGACAATTGCATGGGTGCTCAAGATCGTGATCAACATCCCATGTATATGGGAATATTGTAAGAAACATCACTCATTAAGGTCGAGGTAGGTTTATTGTCTCTGAACCCAAAGGTTGACAATATTTTCAGTAAAAACATGTTCTTCAACATAAATCATCATCATTATCATCACATAAATGTTTTCCCTATTCAAAATCGCAGTATTTCTAGTCCCTTCATTTAAAACAGGTTCATATGCAATATCAGTTGCACGAGTAAGACTAGGGCATACTATTTTCACATTTTATTTCATTAGGACAAACAAAACATTTCATCCTCGAAATTCCCTCCCTTTCCACATTTTGTAAACCAATCAAATTCATTTTTAATAATGCATTAAGTTGTTCAATGGAAGGAGAGTCTTCAACAGTAGGAAATTTACAATCAATGCTATATGGTTTATCATGCAATACACTCAGCATTATTTTTTTCGGATGAGTCCTAGATTTTCCTCCACAGATTGAGAAGTACAAAATTGTTCAACTTCCCACCGGTGGATGACAGGTATGGTCATTAGGGTCTATAAAATACTGATCGCAAACTTAAAGGTTGATTATGGTCCCAATGACTATCAACTTTGTAATCAAGCAGCATTTCATATTTTGGATTTTCATGATATTCTCTAGATTGTTTAAAATCATGCAAAATATAGCGCACTCAAAGAGGATGGCTCAAGCCCTCCACATATGTACAAGCATAGATTTCCGATTGCCTAGAAGAATTATATGGCGACAGATTCATGCATTTGCATTTATAAAGCCGTAGCTCTAGCTTCTAACTGGTCCAAAAGTGATGATTGTGAGAGTTGGGCACTGTGGAAGAACTCACACTGTGGATGATACATGTGTGAGAAGTTATTGTGGTTCATGTATTGATGCTCGTGATCAGGAAATGTCCATAAAATCCATATAACTAGTGACATCATGGTCTGTTGAGTTTCTGTCATGACACGCTCGTAAGCAAGTTTCCTCTCGATGGATTTGTTTCATCCCCACCGCACTGGGAACTCACATATGATCTCTAACTAGCACTAGGTTTTGTTGGGTGCAGTAGATTGGGATGCATGACTAAAATGCACTACAATATTATTTTTTTTCATTATTATTTTTTTTTTTCGCCTGTCTTCAATTACTCTCGGGCATAGTATTAGAAAACAAAATAAAGAAGAAAATCATAAACGGAAGGGAAGTTTCTATGCAATCAGTAAACAAGGTCAATTCTTAACACAGAAAACCCATCGATTTAGCAAACAAAAAGCATGATGGTTCCACTTAGATTGTTTTCTAGACCAGCTTCTAATCCTTCGAAATGGAATTCGTTACAATCTGAGCAAACCCTCTCGGAATCAATCCGAGTTTAAGTAAATTGAATAGAGGCGAGGAAGCTGCTAGAGCTTTGATACCCAAGGCCTCACCGTATTACAAGGCGGCGCATCACGCATTCAATTTACGTAAACCGTCATGAACTTCGAAGTATGCTTAAAGAGTAACCAATATTTTTCGAACGACTCTCCTACTAAGCTCGTTACCTTATAGGTCTTGTTCTATTTCAAATTTTAAAGCTTAGGTTCGTGTATGTATCGTTTTCCTAAGGCGGCAAGAAGAGAACGGTGATGAAATCCGAACCCTTATCTTGTATGGCCAGTCCTTGCCCTTTACTAGGAAAATAAAACAGCCGTATTCAAATCCTCAACATATATGCAACCGAAGGAATACAAGAACTCGCTAACAGGGATTCGCGAGTGTTTCGACAAACTTACCTCCCGTACCAGACGGGGATGAACCGTTGTTGTCGACTCGGGCCACGACTCCTATGTCATGAACGAACCCGAGGGGCCGAGGTGATATTGTAATCACCGTCCTTCTCTACAAACAGTTTGATATTTAATACTACCCTTCCGTAGGGTTTAAAAATAAAAATAAAAATAGAATGTCCAAGTCCAAAGTCCAAAATAAAGTGCAAAAGAAAAAGAAAATTACAAGAGTAAAGGAATCCTAATACAAACTAAAAATAGATAAATAAAATAAACTCTTTTTTTTTTATTAAAATAAAAACTTCTTCCGCTTCCTTTCCTTCGCCTTTACAACAAGCTACTCAGGCACCTGTTGAGCTCAAAAGAGGTAGTTAGGGTTTCAAGTTTTAAAGCAAAAGCAAAATAAAAAAAATATCAAAAATAAGTGTAAAATTGATCGTGAATAGTTATGTCACATGCAATATGAATATGAAATACTTATTGTACAATGAATTATGTATAGTGAAATACCTAGTGTACAGTGATTATGAACAGTGAAATACCTAATGTACAGTGAAATATGAACAGTTCCAGGAGATGAAATATGAACAAGTGAGGAGATAGAAACTTCAACTACACCGCTACCGAGTCCCCGGCAGCGGCGCCAAAAACTTGGTAGGCTTAGAAAGATACCTACTTCTATGTATAAACTGCAAGTGCACAGTGTCGACAAGCAACACAGGTAAGCACAGTCGAACCACAGAGACTTGGAGAGTGTAGAAGTTGATTCTAAATCCTGATTCAGAGAGTAACCAAAAGGGGTTTGATTTTGTCGATACGACGATATGATTTTCAAGTGACTGAAATAATAAAAGTAAAAGATGCAAATAACAAGATATGTAAACAATGATAATATGGATACTAGGGTATTCAAATCCACCAATAACCTATGATATGCATTCAACTTGTAAT
The DNA here is from genome assembly GCA_023529315.1 of Papaver bracteatum. NCBI lineage: Eukaryota > Viridiplantae > Streptophyta > Magnoliopsida > Ranunculales > Papaveraceae > Papaver > Papaver bracteatum. The sequence continues at coordinate 63,955 of JAJJWX010001646.1, forward strand.
ATTATTCTTGTCCTTATAGTAGATTCAAGTCTACCGTATAACTAAGGTGTTTCTCCAATGGATAATTTAATCACAACTAAAGTATTTCTCCAAAGCATTAATTGTCTAATTAAGCACAACTAATCTAAAGATCAATATTTGGTTAAGCATGAGTTGTAGCATAATCAACATAGAGATATTCTAACTACAATGGATACATGGCATACATTGTGAGAGCAAGATGTTGACAAACTTGGATTAAATTATATCTTTAAACAATTCTAAACTTTCAAGAACAAGATACAAGATATGAATACATACCAATGAGATTAGGCTTCATCTAAACCCTAGTAAATGAAATTAGAACATGAAGAACATTACAACAAAATTGAAATTTGATAAACTAACATGAACAAGCTATTCTTGGATGAGTTTTCAACACAACAACCCTCTCTATTTATACACAAAAATTCTCTCACACTTGGGATTCGAAATTTATCAGTAGCAACCACTCAACAATTAAACAAAACATGTTTTCTTAATTGATGGATAGAATGGAATACAATGGGGTGAGGTGGATGTTTTGGAAAGAATCCAATGGGGGTGAGGTGGATGTTTTGGAAAGAATCCAATGGGGGTGAGGTGGAAATGGATTTGGGTCTTGGGTTTTGGATCATGGGTTGTTTAATCCCATGAATTTGTAAACAAGTTGCCACCGATGC
>JAJJWX010001647.1:0-11923 GCA_023529315.1 Papaver bracteatum
ATTAATTTGACTTAATATGCTCAACACAAGTAAACTTATGGAGTCTTAATAAATCAATTAGATTAATCACAAGAAGACCTCATAAATAATCTAATTTCCATACTCAACCAAACTAATTTCAAAAGTAATCAATTTAATTGCCACACTCGACATAAGAACATTCTATGGATCAACTACTAAGTTAATCATGAATAACCAACTCAAACCAAAAGAAATGCTCAAACATAAGAAAACTTATGCAAGTATAACTAAACAACTACACAAGATGATTGATTTAGTTCAAAATACCGGTAGTAAAATATCTTACGGAACACAACTAATCTAATCATAAAAATAATCAACTTTGGTTGTATAAGGCTTAACATAAGTCACAATACACGAGTCTCACAATGAATACAAAAAATATGGATCAGGAAGATCAATTATCATGAATACACAAGGATTCATTTATGTTTCATCACCATTTGCGACAATGACATAACAATAGACATAATCCTTGGAATCGTTAAAAGATTTTAAACTATCTTACATCAAAAATTGACAATATAGGCTTACGCTTTCATAGTTGTCAAAAATCAATTCATCCTTTTATCAATATTTGCATATCCAATTCACGAATGACTTTACTTTTACAAAATATGATACCTAAGTTTTCACGGAGTAAACACACATATCCCATCAAAATATTGCAATATATAAACCAAAAAGATTAATAATGCAACCATCATCCCTCCAAACAAGTTTAGAATTTAAACCAATAAATGTAAAAACAAGAAGATGAAAACATTGGATATAGATATATTAATAACAATGGCTATTATTAGAAAAACTAGTTATTCTTATAAACAAAAAGGAAAAAAATAGAAGCCTTACTAGCCAAATTAAATAAAATACTCATCATCTTCATAAATACTCCAAGATGCTTGAATAGTGTTCAACTCTTCCTCGAGCTCGGGCAACTGTAGTTGCAAGCATTGGAAATTGTTCTTGAACGACTTACCCTTGAATTGGACCACGTACACCTTGTGAATTTGTTTTTAAGTAGACTCAAGGTGGTAGGATCCCTTTGTCTTTTGCAAACATTCTCCTTTATGCGCCTCATGCATTTTTTTTTGTACTAGATTTGAATCCTTTTTGGGTACCCAAGAGAGTTTCCAATTGAGTCAATACTAGAAGGGCAAACCAAGCGAGCCGGCATAGCTCGCTGCGGGTTACTGTGGTTCGGGTTTACACGGGTCAATACCGCTGGTTGAAATTTCCACGGTGGTCGTTTTTTAACCCGATCGTTAAAATGTTTATTGTTACCCGCCTTGTTTAATTAAAACTAAAATTAATCAACTTTTAATTTTATGAAAAATTACAATTATCAAATACAAATTACAAAAATTATAGCTCAAATTCATTAAATCATTTTCAGGCCTTTCAATTCCTTCCCTGTAACACCTAACATACATCTATTCTCTTCATTTTCAGCTCAATCCATCACGAGATTCACGAGCAATTGCTAACTAACTTCCCCTATGCATCTGCAAAACACAAAATAGCAAAACAAAATCAATATTTTTCTGTTCCATGATTTAAATTTCTTGAATACAAACCAATCGTATGCGAATTGAAACTAGATCTAACAAAACCCAAACACCAAAACAAAACCCAAACACCAAAACATCATGCCAAATCAATAAACAGAGCCTATGATTTTAGTAAACCTAACAAACCAAAAATTAGTAGCTATTTTGATTATCAATTAACAAACCAAAAATTTATAGCATTAAATCGTCAAAATCACCACCACCGTGGAGTTAAAGTACCACTACCAACCATGCAAGGAAGATACATACAGAGATGATGAAGAAGCCAAAAAGAAAAACGGAAGAGGTTGAAGAGGCGCAGGAGAAGACAATAAGTGGGGAGAGAGAGAAAAGAAAGAGGATGAGTGTATGCTAGGGTTTTTGGTTTATTTTATACCTTAAACGTACGTACAGGATGAATCCTAGATGATCTGATGGTCAGGATTACATCCGACTTATTAACAAAGGTCTTGTACACGGGTTGACGAGGTTTACCCGCGGTTTTATGCCGAGACGGGTTGAAACCCGTTTACTCACAAGACGGCATTTCTCCATCCTAACCCGGCTTGTTTAGACACAAGCTGGCCCGGGTGATGCGGGTTTTACGGTTTGTCCCTGCAAACTCATGTTTTGGCTTGTTTGCTGCACTCTAGTCAATACCATACTCAAAGAAGATTTGACTAATCAAAAACAAGGATAGCCTAACATCTTTGATGGGGAGAAGTCATTGAAACCATTTGATAAATAATGAATCCACAAATATCAAGACTTTAAAGACCCGATTCAAGGAAATACACTACAGTTCCAAACTCATGACTCTACCAAGAATTCTCAATTAAGGAGGGACAAAGATTTGGGATACCAAGTTTTCCAAATGCTATCGGAGCAAGATTAAGTTCATAAATAGGAAACTTCCCTTGATTCCAAGCTACCTTCTTGCCATAAGGACCAATAGAGATATCATCGCATGATGGAAGTTCATCACTTGGTCCAGGGAGACACTCGCTTTCCCAACGGAATGTTGGTAATATTCGGAAATTAATTCTTTATCAACAAGAAACATTTTTTATTTACCATGGATTTGAATTACATCTTATTAAGATCAACATCATGAATGTTGGCATAGAAAAATCCTTGTGAGAGAATCAAATCCTTGACCAAGAATATCAAAGATATTTCCAAGATTATATTTTTTGAAACAAGCTAAAACCCTCATCATATCCATTAGATATATCCAATTGCATTTTTAAGATAAATCCTTTGGAAGAAATCTTCTCAAAAAATTCTAGAACATAAATCATCTACAAACCTAATCCTAAGAGAATTTTGGTCACAAGGAAGATCCTTACTAGACGATATTTGAATCTTTTGGAAATCCTTTTTGATCCCTTATAATTCATCACTAGGTCTAACAAATTGAAAAAAACATGAGAAAATTACTTACCTGGAGTGATCTTGAACACCCTTTCTCTTAATTTCTCCAAAAAGTCTTTAATGGATACAACACACAAAACCCTAGAAGTTCATGTACATGGACGAGAAAGAGGAAGATGAGTGCGTGAAATTCCTCCTTAAAATACCAAGGATGGGCTTTGACCCATTTGCGAACTTCAACTCACAAAGAACAAAAGGAGGTTTTGTTAGGCATTTCGCATATCAAGGATTATGCATTCATGACATGAAGGATACAAGGAAGATTAATTTGAAATCAGATACAATTCAACCATTGCTTGCCCCATTTCAAGATATATACATATGGGTAGTGCCCGGTCTTGTTACCAGAGGCATAAAGTAGAAATTCTCATGCTCCATTTTTGGCTTGACTGATCAGTCCGTTCTAATTTAATAAACATAATGATGATAATCAGAGTCCGAGCTTCCATTCCTTTGCTTGATATTCCTAGGAGGAGGACTCTTTCGTTTTCCGTGTCATACAATATTATTTAATGGTTTAATATGTACAAAACCCTTTTTGAGTGATTCTTATACTTAATAGAATTAAGTTTTCTAAGGATATAAAAACGTCTTGAATGCTCAATAGATCTTTCTGCGGCTGATCCATCATGATAGAACTCCTCATAGAGATCGGTAGTTAATCTTGTGAGGTTCCATATCATTGAGCGCCATGAATGTTTCTTTAATCTTCCCTCCTTTTATTTTTTTCTTTAGATTCACACATATCATCTAAAACTTCCTTCTCGGATGAAATGGGATTATCATGAGAGACCAGGAGGTTTGACCATAATAGATCTCGATCAATATTTAAGAAATTCATACAGTCTGATTCCAAGAGAAAATTTTTGCAAAGAAATTTCCCATGGTACAACTTTCAAGGAAATCCAACAAACACAAACTTATCGGGTTTAATGTGTTTTCCACTCGATGTACCAATCAATAGAAAAATACCAAAGAGTTATTATATATATCTCTCAATTTGATTTACTCAAGAAAATATGATTTGTGAGTCTAATAAAAGAGAGACAACTTGGATAGTACCAAATACCAATATCCAAGTGTCAATCAATTTAACTCAACAACCAATTAGGTCGGGAAATTCTAATTGATTGAATAACGCATAACAGCGTATTATTTCAATTATATAACAAAATATAATGCGAAAAGAAATAATACGTACACCTTAATTTTGTTAACGAGGAAACCGCAAATGCAAAAACCTGTGGACCTAGTCCGGGGATTAAACATACACCGTATTAAGCCGCTACGGACACTAGCCTACTCAAAATTAACTTTGGCCCGCACCGTAGTTGAACCAAAAATCAATCTCACACCGATCTAAGGTGCAGTTATGCTCATATGCCTCCGATGCAACAGGATACGCACACTTGATTCCCTTAGATGATCTCACCCACAACCAAGAGTTGCTACGTCCCAAAGTCGAAGACTTTAATAAACCAATGTCTCACTTAAAAGTGTACAAGATAGATAAATTCGTCTCCCTGAATAAACCTATGACTTTTATTCCATCTTTTGATAAATCAAAGGTGAACAGAACCAATCAATAAAACCAGACTTATATTCCCGAATAAACAGCTCAATTTTATCAATCACCTCACGATAGTCTTAATCGACGCAACGAAAAAGATATTGTGGAATCACAAACGATGAGATGAAGATGTTTGTGATTACTTTTATATCTTTCCTATCTGAGATATAAATCTAAAGCCAATTATTACAATTGTACTCGTATGATGTGCTCCTACACCTACGATCCCTGAGGATCTGTACACTTTATTCCCTTAGGCAGTCTCACCCACAACCAAGAGTTGCCTACGACCCAAAGTCGAAGACTTTAGCGAAAAATATGTATAATAGAAAAGTCTGAGATAGATTAATCGAGTCTCCCATGAATATACCTATGAGTTTATTTAGTCTTTTGATAAATCAAGGTGAATAAGAACCAATCATTAAACAGTTATATTCTAGAAGAAACGACCTAGGTTTATTAACATTAATCACCTCATAATAATCTTAATCGACGTAGCGAAAAAAGATATTGTGGAATCACAAATGATGAGACGAAGATGTTTGTGATTAATTTTATATCTTGCCTATCGGAGATACAAAACTCAAGCCAATTATTACGATTACACTCGTATTATAGAAACAGCAAGATCAGATCACACAACTACAAGAAAAGTAGTATCGGTATGGCTTCACAATCCCAATGAAGTCTTTAAGTCGTTAACCTGGTTTTAGAAGAAGAAAACCAAAGGTTAAAGGAGAATCGACTCTAGCTTAGCAAACTTGTATCACACGAGAGTGTGGGATTAGAGTTTCCAGTTATTAGAGTTCTCCCTTATATAGTCTTTCAAATCGTGGTTTGCAATCAATGTTAGCTTAGTCACAAAGCATTCAATATTCACGAGTTAGATGAAAACCTAATTAGATACAAAGATAATATCTCTTCGTTAGATCGAAAACTTAGCTTGTCATACACACATGTACTTCACGATTTTGGGTTTGTGCAACCGTGCCCAAATGTGTACAATAGTTGGTTCAATATTAGTCAACCAAACTAAATGAAAACTTTCATATCAACCATATTCTTCTTCACCATAACTAGTCCAAATGACTCAAATGAACTAGTTAGAGAGTTGTTCAATTGCTATGAGATCTCATGTACTACACAAGACACAATTGAGGCAAAAACAATGTGATTCACTCGAATCAATTTATAAACTATAAAGCCACGGTTTGCAATAGCATTCCTTAGATAATTTAGATAAGTTCATGAACACCATTTTTAGACATAACCACTCAAGTTACGGGTTCATGGACTCAAGTTTACCGGTTGGAGTTCACAAACTCCGGTAAATTTCTCGGGTTCGAGAACCCAAGATCATTTTGCGGATCGAAGTTCGTGGACTAAAACCGAGTTACAACTCCAAAGAAATTCTAGGTTTGATAACTACGCACGTTCGCTGGTAGGTTGACTGCTCAAGTTCCGGTTTTCACTTGATCAGAAAAGTTCACAAACTTCGGTTCAAGTGCTAAGGACTTATACATATATGTGTTACCACAACAATGTTTATATCCCCCAGTGGTTATATTGTCTAAAGACGCAAGATAACCCCTCTAATATTCCACAGCCGCACTCCCCACAAAGATTTGGCAATTAAGCACAAGTTCAAAAGAACTCTTCCCCATAATATGTCATTCCCTAAGGAACAACAAGAGCGACCTTAATTTCAAAAATAAAAGAAGGATTTTTCTGTAGACTCAACAAATTACATACAAGTATGAATGTGGAATCCAACAAGAAATATTCAATCATATTAACCCCAAGCGAACCAAGATTAATTTGATTAAACATGCTCAACACAAGTAAACTTATGGAGACTTTAAAAAAAATCAATTAGATTGATTCACAAGAAAACTCACAAATAATATAATTGTCATACTCAGCAAACTAATTACATGAGTAATCAATTTAATTGGCCACACTCCCGTAAGAACTTCTATGGAGCAATGACTAAGTTAATCATGAATAACCAACTGCTCTAATAGATGCTCAACAGGGGTTAGTTACGGAGTGATGACTAAATAACCATACAAGATGATTGATTTAGTCCAATCATATTCAACATAAAGTATCTTACGAACAACAAACTAAGCTAATCACGAAGAAATCAACTTTTGTTGTTTTAGTGCTCAACACTAAGACACTTCATGGAACAACACAATATTTACACAAAAATTTGTGGATCGGAGAATCGACCTTATACTGTAGGTATAAACAAGGATTCAAACTATGTTTCCATCACCATTTTCTGAAGCAAACAATAGTCATAATCCTTGAATCATAAAAGATTTTAACTTTATCTTACATCAATAATTGATAATGAAACCTTTTGTGTTTGTCAAAAGTATATTCATCATTTTATCAATATTTGCATATCAATTCATGAACGACTTTACTTTGACAAAATATGGGACAATCAAGTTCAGAAGTAAGCACACATATCACGTCAAAATATTGCAATATAAATCAAGAGATTAATCTTTGAAACCATCATATTCCAAATAAGTTTAGAATTTAAACCAATAAATCAAAAAACAAGAAGATAAAAAACATTGGATATAGCTATGTGTAATCACAATAATGACTATTCCAAAACACTAGTTATTCTTCTAAACAAAAGAGAAACAATATAAGATTTACTAGACATTAAGACCTTTGAAGAATTCATTATCGTCCTAGAACTCCTTGTAAGTCAACACCCATGGGAACATAAGGTTCATTAAGAAAGGTTTATGTCGATGAACCTTCTTGGTTGTTGTTCCCGAACCCGAGGACCTTGAATCTCATAGTCTTATATACAAAAGCCTTTGTTATTGGTCTTCACTATGACTCCTTCAAAACTTCAAGAACATCGAGAAAACCTGTAATTTGGAAAAAGGAACAACTCTTGGATTCCTCATATTCCTTCTTTTTCTTTTCAAGGTTGGAGCAATGGAGATTTTTCTTTTTCCTTCATGATTGATGGCAAAATCACATTACCTTCTTTTTCATGAAGAACATCATTTTGGAGCGTCCATAAGCGTATGGGTTTGTGAGAAAATTCACAATTATCTCAACAAATAGTCTTAAGATAAATAGAGGTTTTTAAGTAAAAGGAATGGAGGTTAAAACCTAAAATAGGTTGAAGTGAATGATCAACTATTATCCCTATAAAGAAAGAATTCTCGGTAGTACCACTATTACATTTTATAGACAAAGGAAAATACTTCTAAGAAAAAGAAAAAAAAACTTTTTCCTAAAGCTGAGAGGTACAAAATCATTGTCTCTTTTGATTAGGCACATGAGACAGAATTTTAAGAACAACCAATCAAATTGCGTTGTGGTGAAATACAATTTGTCCACCAATTTCCTCTTGTGGAAAATCCACGAGACTTATATACATCAAAACGGTTTGACCATACTTTTTTCAAATGGTCTTGGTTTTCCATGAAACTAACCTCTAAAATGAAGATAAAATCTTTAAATACCTCTGTGATCTTAAAACAGTTTAGCTTTCTTATTAGATGATTTGCTCTTCGTTGAAGTTTGTTGACGTGTCTTTGCTTGTGTTTGAACTTGTAACACTTAGAGTTCACTTGTTGCTTTAATGACCAATACGAGCCCGTCACATTTGGATGATAATCGGAGCACGAAATGTGGCGACTAGGCACATAGTGGATCCTGAAACATTATAAAAAGTTTCAAACTTTTTTCTTCCACAATGGTTGGATTATCTTCAGAAAAGAATATCAAAATTGATATGTGTATTGCTACAATTATCAAAATCAATATTTTCACCCGAAGTGCAACACTTGATTTCCATCTTCATTAGAGTCACGGTTGTTAGACATTTCATCAAGAGTTGATCCTTTGTTCCCAGGTATATTTTCTACGTTTTGACACTAGTTTTCAAAATGACCAAATCCATTACTTAAAAACATAGAGGAATATCATCATCATCAATTTCATCGATATCCACTGTTTTTTAGGAGGAACACGATTATGAGGTTTGGTGATGCCTTAGGCTTATCTACGGAGAGCGGGTTTGCTTCTCTTGATGTATAAGATCCCTAAATTGTCTTGTGATCATCGGGGCGAGTTGTCCAAGATCTTCATCTAATGAGTCCGTCTCGGATGATCATCTTGAGATATACACTTTTTTACTTTTATCAAATAATTTAGTGTACTTTAGTGCTTTAAAATGCAACATCCTTAGATTTGGATGACTGTTCATGATCAAAGATCTTAAGATTTCCAACGGTATTTAGAGATTATCTAGGTTATTTCCCTCAACGATAGCATGCTTCTTGCATCGTATCTAGATGGCGATGATCTGAGAATTTTTCATCCAATGTCCTTTTTAGGAATAGTCTTACCAATGCAAAAGATCATTAACAATTACGACGACACTTTGTGATTAAACTCATCAAATGTTTCTTAAATACGCCATCACGAAGGTTTTCCGATCGGAACTAAGGTTTTGAAGCCTAACTTCCTTTTCTTGGTGTTTCCTTTAAATATGATTGCTAAGATATCCCAAGCTTCTTCACGACTTAGTGCAATTAGATTTTTAGTCTTGGAGATTTGGGGTAATGGCATGTATGATTGCATTCAAGCGAAGTCGAGTTTTACACTTTGCAACAAGAATCTGTGGTGTATTCCAATATTCTTTGGAACATTTCACCTCCAACCCTCGATGGGAGCATCGAAGCCATTAACAACATAAAACCATGATTAAAAATCCGCGTTTCTTGAAGAAAAGCGGCATAGCAATTTACACCATAAGTAATTAGAGCCATTTAGCGGTGAATGCGTTTATTGAGATAGAACCTCTGTCAAGAGTTAGATCCTACAAAGACAAACTTATAAGGTCTTGAGCGTGTTTTCACCTTTCGATACCAATTGAAAAAGCGAGGGTCTAACAACCTCACCCAATATTTGATTGGAAATCGTATGGACAACTCGAGTTGTTTTTCTAGAAATTGAGACCTCGATCAATAGAAAATACTCAAGGAGTTATTATCTCAATCTCTCGATTTGATTTACTCAAACAAATGTGATTCGCGAGTCTAATCAAGAGAGATAACTTGGATGGTACAAAGACCAATATCCAAGTGTCAATCAATTTAAATCAACAACCAATAAAGGTGGATATTCTAATTGATTGAACAACGCACAACTGTATTATTTCAATTATATAACAAAATATAACACGGAAAAAAATAAACAGACACCAGAATTTTGTTAACGAGGAAACGCAAATACGAGAAAGCGGGACCTAGTCCAGATTAAACAAACATTGTATTAAGCGACTACGGACACTAGCCTACTCCAAGTAACTGCGGTATGGACTGTAGTTCAACCCCAATCAATCTCACACTGATCTAAGGTACGGTTATGCTCTGCCTCGATCCCAGCGGGATATTGCTCACTTGATTCCCTTAGCTGATCTCACCCACAACCAAGAGTTGCTACGACCCAAAGTCAAAGACTTTAGCAAAAAAATCTTTCTCACTGAGAAAAGTCTACAAGATAGATAAATTCGTCTCCATGGAATAAACTTTATGAGTTTTGTTCCATCTTTTGATAAATCAAGGTGAACATGAACCAATCAATAAAACCAGACTTATATTCCGAAGAACAACTCGGTTTATCAATCACCTCACAATAGTCTTAATCGTTGCTTGAGTGAAAAAAAGATATTGTGGAATCCTAAACGATGAGTGAAGATGTTTTTGATTACTTTTATATCTTTATCGGAGATAGAAATCTCAAGTAAATTATTACAATTGTACTAGTACGATAGAAATAACAAGATCAGATCACACAACTACAAGAAAAGTAATATCGGTCGGCCGCAATCCAAAGAAGTCTTTAAGTCATTAACTGGTTTTAGAAGAAAAAACCAAAGGTTAAAGGAGAATCAACTATAGCTTAGCAAACTAGTATCACACAAAATGTGTGGGGATTAGGTTCCCGGTTTCTAGAGTTCTCCCTTATATAGTCTTTCAAATCGAGGTTTTGCAATCAATGTTAGCTTAGTAACAAAGCATTCAATATTCAGATTAGATGAAAACTTGATTAAATACAAGATAATATCTTTCAACAGATTAGATGAAAACTTAGCTTGCCATACACACATGTACTTCAGCGATTTTGGGTTTGTGTAGCAGTACCCAAAAACGTGTACAATAGTTGATTCAATATTAGTCAACCAAATGGTTAGCCAAATGATAACTTTCATATCAACCATATTCTTCTTCACCATAACTAGTCAAATGACTCAAATGAACTAGTTAGAAAGTTGTTCAATTCTTTATGAGATCTTATGTACTACACAAGACACAATTGAAGCAAAAACGATATGATTCTTTCGAATCGATTCATGAACTATAAAGCCACGGTTTTCAATAGCATTCCTTAGATAATTTAGATAAGTTCAAGAACATCGTTTTTAGACATAACCACTCAAGTTCGCGGACTCAAGTTAACCGGTTGGAGTCCACAAACTCCGGAAATTCTGGGTTCGAAAACTAGTCAGTTCGCCGGATTCTAGGAGTTTGAGAACGCAGGGTTCGCAGACTGAGTTCTGCGTTGACTCAGGTTGGCCTTTCTTAGGTTTCACTTGATCCGTCAAAGTTCCCCAAACTTCGGTTCAAGTGCTAAGGACTTATACATATATGTGTTACCCTGTGTGTTGATATCCTCCGGTGGTTGTATAGTCTAAACTCTCATTTCAATCATTGAAACATTCTCGAGAGGACGTTATATAGTTTTATTCACAAACTAGTTTGTCCTCGAGAGCAATTTCAAAGTGATTGAAACATAACATGACTTTCGTCACTAGCAAAGATAAACTTGGCTAAAAGAAAAAGCTTTAGACACACATTTGAGAAATAAATAATGAGGTATATAAGCTGAAATGTCACATGTGTATATTCTTAGTCTATATAGCAAACGATTTTGTCTCAAGATAGGAGATAGATAAATAGAATTTTGAGTGATAGATAAGTTCAAGTCTCCATACTTTTTAGTAGATGAAGATCCACTTGGTTCCTTGGTAGTCCTTCATCTTGCATGATGATTTGCATTGGAGTTCTTGAGCTTAACTACACTTTATATCCTATTAAAGGACCTTAGCTATAGTAGACTAGAAATCAAGACTTTATAGTTTTGATCACTAACATTGACAAACATGCTTGAGATAAGCTAACATGCGGTTAAACCGAGCAGTACGTAGTCACTTTGTCAATTTTAGTGACAAGGCTATCAATATACATGGAATATGAAAAATATATAAATAAACTTTATGGCTCTATTCCACATGTCT
>JAJJWX010001650.1:600000-890141 GCA_023529315.1 Papaver bracteatum
CCCATTTGAGAAAATGGCTGGCTCCATCACTGATCTAAAAACTCATGCTCAATAGCTAAGATAGCCAACCCATTTAATCTTTCCTGTGACATAGTTGATCTCAGATAAGATTTCAACAACTTCAACTTCGAAAAGCTTCTTTCTGCTGTCGCTACAGTCACGAGAACAATCAACAATATTATATATTCAATTCATTTTGGATATTATGACCAAGATAATGATGCCGAATTTCATTATTCTCAATACGTCGAAGATGTTCTTTCATAACTTTGTCCCACTCTGCAATCATTTCAATCAGACCTAAGAAATTACCATTATTACCTTGATATATTTTCGCATTCATTCCACGAAATGCAAGAGTATGTTTAGCAAGATACTTCACGACAACAATTATTCTTTGTAACACTTCTTTCCAATGTTCTTTTTCACTATTAATTCGAGCTTGAGCATGCTTATTAAATGAAACATACCTGAAACCTCAATAATGAAGAGGCAGTTTTGTGCCCTAGCGGAGATAACGAAGAAATCTTCACGCGGAGTTGTTTTCCTTCTTAACTTTTCACAACCAGTTGACACGTTAAGGAGAGATATCTATGGAAGATACATAGGTTGGGATTTTTTTTTTTGGACCCCAAATTTTTGGGCCTAGGGCGGTCTTTCGTTTCGCCCTATGCCAAAGACGGGCCTGATTTGGTGAAACAATAGATGGACTTTGATGGAGCTTTTGAATTTTATAAGTTCATCATCGATCATCACATTCGTGATAGTATTAATTTTTCCAGAATTTTATAAATTTAAGATAGATAATGATGATAATGTACTTCGATGATAGAGGTTAAGAATATAATGGATGTTGGCGTACTGAGTAGGGTGAGAGGGAAGATGAAAGGACAAAAAGAAAAAGGAAAAGAAAAAAACCCCACTTTCAGTAGTTGAGGAAACTGGAATAATGCAAAACTGCATCCTCATATCCAATTAAGAACAAAGAATATTTTTTTTTACATCTCTAAAATATCCTGCAACTAAATAACTATGGTTAATCTAAGATTTTGCTGACATCAGAAAATAGCCAAATGTTCGGCCTACATGCTCCTAGATCAAAAAAAAAAATTCTTCACATGCCAAGTGTACTTGCCACTGATCCGTCGAATCAATCCCCTGAAAGAATCATCCCTTCACATGGGAAGTGTACCAAACAGATCTTTATCCAACTAGGAACATGGAGAAGCTCCCCACTGATATCATAGAAATCATACTCTTTCGATTAATTTATTAGTTTTTTAACATTCATATTATATAGATAGACGGAGCTGATCTAATTTCCAGACACTAATGACTGTCAATTTACACTGGGGTTTGAGGTTTTTCTTTCTTCTCTTCTTATTTTAATTTCATGAATTTCTCTTATTCTGTTCTCTAAAACATGATTTATATTTTGTTTTCTTAAATTTTCTTTGATTAGATTGCTGGTCTAGTACCTTTTCAATCCCTCCTTCTTTTTTAGTTCTTTTTTCTGTGTTTATTCTTCTTTTATGATAGCTTAATCTCCTTCCATTCCCCTCAATACGTATGCAGTATTTAGTATCTCTAATGGCTTTTGCTAATACTTTTGTTGTGATCAAAGCTTTTGCTGAGCTAGTCTTCAAGCTTTTGCTTACAGGATTAGGTGATATGGTTTCCCAAGCTTTTGCTTATGGTGCTCGGTTGAAGAAGACTCGGTCTAAACTCACCTTGTTCAATACCGATCTTAACTTATCCCGCCATGGTCTACTAACTAGAAAATTCAAAATTCAAAAAGTCAATCGTACAAAGCTATTCTATTGCCTTATTTTGCTTCATACGTTCATGAACAGCTGTCTAAATTACCATAAAAATGAAAATTATGAATTATTTTGCTTCCATAATTCTAGCTCCAAATCTAATTCGTATTTATACAGCTGCTATCTTTCCTCCCTTAATTACCCTCATAAACCCATTCCTCAATTACCTTTAGACCCATCTTATTCATCCTCAAAAATACATATTCAAAACCCTAATGTGTATCCTATTCTGAGTATTGAGAAAAGCAAAGAAGTAACTTATCGAGAGGCAGTAAGCATGGAAAAAGGCAACCCAAGCAATGTAACAGAACTTGTTAACAAGTTTAAGCAAGCAACACTAGAGCTGGGTAATACTAATGAAGTGGCTGTTGTTAATCAAACTAATATTACTGGAGATACGGATGATTCAGAGTGGGAGGCATGTGCTATTGGAAAAATAGTTTTTGAAGGAAGAATGACCTACGATGCCGTTGAAAAGTACATAAGTTTTACCTGGCCTTTCTTATCAAAGGAAAATCTTAGAATCGTAGAAGTTGAGCCGAATATGATGATTTTTAAATTCAATGATTGGGATCTGTTGAATAAAGTGATTGATGAACGTCCATGGATTATCAATAAGCATTTACTCGTGGTCCATGATTATATCCCAGGCATGATTTATACAGAAAAGCACTGGGGATTTCAACAATTCTGGATACAGCTTAAATACTTGTTGCCGGAACATATGAATGTTTTCTCTGTTACTAAAATTGGAGAGGTGGTGGGAGAAGTTACAGCTATTGAACCTAAAGATGGAATCCCAATAGGCAACTATCCTGTCAAAGTTTGTGTCAATGTGGAACTATCGATGCCAATGCGAAGAGGAGTAAAATGCTCAACTATGGCTGGCGTCACTAAATGGCAAAAGTTTTTCTATGAGAGGCAACCAACTGATATCTGCACAGATTGCTATGTTATTAATCATTCGAAGGAAGCCTGCAAAGCTTCCGCTACTTATCTACAAGCTGCTCATGAAAAACCTTACTTTGTAGGGAAAGTCGAAAATATCAGAAAAAACATAGCTGCTATTAATTCCAACAAGGCCCCTGCAGTAAAGAACACTCAGAAGAAGTTTGTTAAGAAGGCTGTGTTTGTGCCTCCAAAGGATGGGGACATTATCAACCTTGATTTTCTTCTCAATAATGAGACTGTTAGTGAAGAGGAAGCTAGCAGACTAGGCAAGCGTTTGAGAGGGGGTAGTTCCAGTGTGGCTAATGTCAACCCTGCTGAGTCTTCTTCACAAAGCACCGCCCGATCAGCCATATCACCTGACCAGACTACTCACAGGGTCACTACCAGTGATATCCAAACTACTGTTGCTATTGAGGGGAATCAGGTAATCAAACTATCACCTGTTTTTCGTTTCCAATTTCATTTCTTGTGGTTTTTTAGTGCTCGTAATTTTTTTACTTTTTATAGTGCGTCTCATCTAGTCCTGCATTTAATACTCATACCCAGGTTGATACTTAGTGCATTAAATTTTTTATGCAATCTTAATTTGAACATTCACGTAAAAAACTTCGGGCTTAAAATCATCTTTTATACACTCATCTTCTTTGAAATCATGAGAGCTCTTGCTTGGAATGTACAAGGTCTTACTACTCCTTCAACTAGAGATCATCTGAGAGATTTAATTAGAACCCAAAATCCAGATATAGTATTTCTGAGGATAAAATGAAATCTTTATTGTCTCCTTTAAAGTATCCAAATGCCAGATATCTGCAACCAGGTGGGTCTTTCCGGTGGTCTTGTCCTCATGTGGAAAGATGGTTTCGTCTGTGATGTTGTTAGTTGTGAGAATAATATGATACATGCAGTTAGTTCAAAGTGATCCGAGTTAGGAATGGCTATTATCGTGTATGTATGGTTACTGCGATTACTCTAAAAAGAAAGCACAATGGGATTTTATCAAGCAAATTGGTTTAAACATTTCTCAACCGTGGATTCTTCTAGGTGATCTAAACTTTCATTTATCTGATAACTTATCTGGAACTTCTTCCTCAAGTGATGGGATGGTGAATGGGATAATTCAGGAGGTCGGCTTAGAAGACTTAGGTTTCATAGGAAGGGGTCATACTTGGTCGAACAACAACATTGGTACAGGTGATAAAAGGTCAAGAATTGATTTGGCATTGGTTAATGGGGCTTGGAATACTATTTTCACAGACTCTAAACTCCTTCATCTTACTCAAATGGGCAGTGATCACTGTCCAATTATGCTGGTTATTGATTATTCTCAACCAAAGTTATGGAAACCTTTCAAGTTTTTTAAGACCTGGTTACATGATAGAAGGTGTGCAGCTGAAGTGGCTAAAGCCTGGGATAAGAAAGTTCAAGGATCTCCTGGTTACAAGTTAACTAAAAGACTTCAATATACAAGAATCACTTTATCTAAATGGAACAAATTGCAATTTGGAGATATCAACAATAATGTGGACACTCTACAACAACAACTCTCCATTATACAAGGACTTCCATATTCTCATGAAAACAATATCAAGGCCACAGAAATAGAAAAGGAATTGAATAAATGGCATCAAATTCAGCATGATTTTCACAAGCAAAAATCCAGAGATAAATTCATAAAGGAGGTGGACTACAACACACAGTACTTTCACACTATTACAAAAAGAAGGAGAGCTAGAAATAATATAGACTCTTTACAAGATGGGGAAGGAAATTGGCTACACTCAAGGGATGACATAGCTTTGCTGCTATCTAATCATTTCAAGAGTATAAGTACTTCTAATAATATTTCTATTGAGGAAAGGCATTATCTGCATATTCCCACCTTGATTACTGAAGAAGACAATAGAATACTTCTCTTGCCCCCAACCACTGAAGAGATTGTGAAAACTTTAAAAAGCATGGAGAGTTGGTCTGCCCTAGGTCCTGAGGGCTTTCAAGCAGGATTCTACAAGACTCAATGGAATACAGTTGGGGAAGATGTTTGCAACATGGTAAAAAATTTCTTCACTACCAAGTTTCTTCCAAAGCAATTAAACAAAACCTATATATCTTTGATTCCAAAGAAAAAGAAAGCCTGTTCTCCTGCAGATTTTAGACCTATAGGGTTGTGCAATACTTCCTACAAAATTATCTCTAAAATTCTTGTTTCAAGAATGAAACCACTTATGGAAAGAATCATATCTCCATACCAAGCAGCTTATGTATCTGGGAGGTTGATTAATGATAATACTATGATAGCCCATGAGTTGATACATTCTATGAAAAGGAAGGAAGGTGAAAGTGGTTGGCTAGCACTTAAATTGGATATGTCTAAAGCATTTGACATGTTAGAATGGCCTTTTCTCTTGAAGGTACTTCAAAGTTTTGGTTTTTGTAATGATTGGTGCAGTTTGATACAACAATGTATAAGCACTACTTCCTTATCTGTCCTTCTTAATGGCTCCCCCTGTGAAGAATTTTCTCCTACTAGAGGAATTAGACAAGGAGATCCTTTGTCTCCTTATCTTTTCATCATGGCAATGGAATGGTTTTCAAGGACTCTACTACAAGCTCATTCTTCTAAGACTATCAAAGGCATTTATGCAGCAAGAGGTGCTCCTCCAATTAATCATCTACTTTTTGCAGATGATTGTCTAATTTTTACTCAAGCAAATTTAACCAGTGTGCATAATCTCCTTCAAGTTTTGCAGGATTTTAGTTCACAATCTGGTCAGGTCATAAATTTTGACAAATCTTCAGTGCATTACAAAGAACAATCTAAATCCTTCTGTCTGTAATACTTTAGCAGTATTCTAGAGTTAAAAATATGGAGAAAAATGAGAAATACTTAGGCTCACCACTCATAATTGGTAAGTCTAAAGTTAAGGCATTTGAGGAGTTACAATCGCTTTTGAAAGAAGACTTGGTATCCGGCAGGAATAAATATTCATCAAGCAAAGCAGTAACAACTATGGTGAAATCAGTCCTAAATGCAATTCCTATGTATCAAATGAGCTCCTTCAAAATCCCCAAAACTATTCTGAAGAAACTTGATACCATACAGAGAAAATTTTGGTGGGGCTTTAAATCTAATAGAGGATTAAATTTAATAGCTTGGCAAAATATGTGCATTTCCAAAGATTTGGGTGGCCTGGCATTCAGAGATTTAGAAGCCTTAAATCATGCTCTGTTAGCTAAAGTGGCTTGGAGAATTCTTCATAGGTCAGATCATCTACTCTCAAAACTTCTTAAAGCTAAGTACTTCAAAAATGAAGAATTTCTTCATCTGTCAGGTAAACATAACAATTCTTCTTGGACTTGGAGAGGCATTGAACTGGGTCTTGGTATTATTCAGCAGCACTATATGATGGAGGTAAATAATGGCAAAGGCACAAGAATCTGGTTGGATAGATGGATCATAGGGGTGGATTTCAAAGTTGAGCCTCTCAATCCTTCTCACCAGCATTATGTTTTTGTGAGTGAGATGATAATCTTTGGGACCAATAACTGGAATGTTTCCTTGCTGAATGAATTATTCATACCGGAAATAGTAAACAAAATTGAATATGCAGATATCTCAGAATGAAGAAGACATGATACGTACTGGCTTCCCCCAGCAAGAATGGAGATTTTATCGTGAAAAGTACGTATAACAAGCTTATGGAAGCTAGAGTTCATAATCGGTCTCATGGATCCTATTCCTTCGGAAGTATGGAAAGCTTTGTGGAAAATGAAGCTCCCACATAGAGTAAAGTCTGTTCATTTGGAAATGCGAAACAAATTGTTCCTACTAGAGTGAGATTATCTCGTGCCTTGGAAAACCTGGAAACTCAATCGCGAGATTTGCAAACAAGAAGATGAAACACTCTACCATCTCTTAATAAGATGCAAGCATGCAAAAGCAGTGTGGAAGTTACTTAATGTTAACATCGAACAAGTTCAAAATAATTGCCAGACAGTTAAGGAATGGATCATCTCCTGGTTTCATAATGTTCAAGTTACGGACTTGGAAGAACTGCAGCTTTGGAGAACGCGTCTTATGGTAGGAAGTTGGGTAATTTGGAAAGAAAGATGCGATTGTGTCTTTCAGGATAAGAATTTAAACCCATCAGCCACTGTTTCTAAAATTAATCATTATCTGCTAAGTTTCGAGTACTCTAAGCATGACAAAGATATCAAAGAGTCTAAAAGAACCCATGGATCTTTGAGTTAAATGTTAGATCAGATAGCTCTAACTGTATTGAGCAAAGCTAGTGAGGAATCTCATGTTTTTAGACTCTTTATTGATGCTTCTTTTGATCGGGAAACTAATGATCGTGGGTCCTGGGATTGTTTTATATAACATTGCAGGTGAATGCTCAGGCTTCAAAGGATCTTATGCACCTGGAGTGATAGATGCTGAAGTGGGGAATGCAGAGCTGTTTTGGAGTGTTTACAATGGGCGAAAGCAATGGAACTAGACAGAATTCATCTGGTTGCCGATGCCGAAAATGTTGTCAACTCAATCAACAATAATGCTCTTCTTGTTAGATGGGAGAACAGGAAAACTCTGAGTGATATTAAAAGTTTATTAGGTTCATTTATGTATGCAAAAGTTAGTCATGTCAGAAGATCTTTCAATAAGTTAGCTGATTCCATTTCCAAATCAGTTAGGAAAAATAGGTCAGTAGTTGAAGAATTTAGTCATGATGCTCAAGTTATTTCTTCTTTGTTAACAAGGCATACTATGCCTGATTAATTTCAATCAATAAAACTTTCTATTATCAAAAAAAAAAAACATGGGAAGTGTACTTGCCACTTTAGTTAGGAAAACAACAACATTGAACCTGACGCAAAAAAGAGAAGCAATTGTTAGCCAAAAACTATGGACTTCGAGATATTATGTGCACTGTTTATTTAAAAAATAACTGTGCAAAATTTATTTTGTCAGACGTTAGTAATGAGTGATAACATACTCAGTTTTAAAGGTCAAAAATAAGAAACCATAAAGAATGCAGCTGGTCTAGCTATCAATCAAAGCCATACGGAAAGAAAACGCACTCGTTTTTCAATTTTCTTCTTTTCTCTAGCTATGTACTGCACTCGATTTTCTCTTCTTTTTATATTGTTTCTTTTAATCTCAGACTCATTGCTTATTGATATAATGACGACACAACAGCAATAATTCCATGTCTCTCATCTCAGTACGATACGATACTACGAATAGACCAATAATTTTACTTTTTTTGACGTATAATATTCGTTTTCTTCTCAACAACAACTCCACTACATAAATGTTTCGATAATTTCGCTTTCTTCAAAAATATTAATTTTTACCGTTCATTGTGTATTTTGATTTGAAATATTAGATGGAAAAGTTTAAAATTTTCTCAGAGAAAATTTGTTGAGAATCAGTCCCCAAAAATAGAAATATCACCCACGCTCAACGTTAACCTCGAATCTTTGGGATAAGATCTAGAGGCTCATGGGATTTGATTCTTTTTTATCACACTGATACCTGCGACGGAACCAGGAATTAGAGCCTGTGTGGGCTATTTTTTTGTTTTTTTCGTCGTTCATTTTTACTGCGATAAAAATAAATGCAGCCAAACAAATGAAGTGACAAGGCAGGGTACATTTGTAGTTCAATAGTGTAGTAAGTTATGCAAGTTTGTTTTCCTGTATCAATATTTAACTTTGTAATTGACTTGGCCTTTTTTATTTATTTAGTAAAAAAAGGCTCTCAAATTATGTCTTTTCGTTGAATTAGAACGCGCTAAGTGAAATCTGTTTACTTTATAGCTATTTCAAACGACAACCACCGTATGCATTAGTCTAAATAATACATCTAATAAAAGAACATAGAGTTGAAGTTCATTATATATACAGGACATGTGATACGATACTTTAAATAAGCACAAATAAAACCTTCACAAGATGAAATGAAATGAAAGAAATTGCGAACGGTAAAAGAGCCAAAAACGATACAATTGTGAGGATTCCTATTATCAGCATTCTATAAGTAAGAAGAAAACACGTTGCATATTTTGATACCAGAGCTCAAATCTCATCCACGATGAACAGTGTTTAGTGATTCCAGTTTTAGATATTGGAAGATGGGTAGTAGTTGAATTCACCACCTTTGGTGAATTGGGCTGGTGGGTCGTATACTCGTATGTATCAATAGGTGATGAAATGAGGTGAGTTCCCCACCGTATATAGACGTTAAGGGTCTTAAACATGTAAACTTTAGGGTTATTGGAATTCGGTCCGCGAGTTATAACCCCCATGCCAAGGTATCATTATCCATCCACAAAAAATCATCAAAACAAAAATAACACAAAAACCCCATCAAAACAAAAGTAACACAACCCAAAAAATTTGATGAAACCAATTTTGAAATTTGGGGTTTTGTATCAAATTTTTCAAATTTTGGGATTTTTGTATAAATTTTGTTTAAGATGGAGTTTTAACGGATACCACAAATTTGGTCACCTTGGATTTTTATGACTAGTTTGTGATGTCTAGATAGAAAATTATTGGCAATTTGTTGACTTGCGGCGACTAGTTTTGGTTTGTGTAGCAGTGATACTGTTAAGTGTTTTCTTACTAAAACAAGATTACTTGTTATTTCATTTGTTTCCTTCTTTTTTTTCTGAAACTATTTTGTTTGCTTCCTATGAATGGTGTTTTTTCGAACACGGGACAAGAATATCAGTAAAGTGAGTAAATTTTTGATGGGGGCGTTTTATAATGGGGGCATAGGGAACAAATCATTTCTTGATATGTGTTTTTCCAATTAATTGTTTTAACAAATTCTGTTACCAAAAATATAAATGATAAAATATCACCAATTAAGATAAACAGTATTTTCTGCATTTCCTTAAATGGGAGTGGTTCAATCTTCCCAAAGAAAAAGGAGGTTTGGGTATAAGATCTTTATCAGACCTTAATCTCGCTCTTACAGCTAAGCTTACGTGGAGATTCCTTCACGACAAAGATTCTTTATGGGTTAGAATATTAACGGCCAAGTATTTGAGAGGAATTTCGTTTTGGGAAGCAAAGAAACCAAGTTGCTGCTCTACAACCTGTAATGCAATGCTAGACAGTAGAGGTGAGCTCAAAAAAGGCTGTCTCTGGTTGGTTGGAGACGGACAGTCAATAAACATCTTCGAAGATCCTTGGATTCCAACTATTAATGGCTTCACTCCCTTTAGAAATGAGAGCAGCTCCCTGGACATCACAAAAGTGCACCAGCTTATGGATAACACAACAGGCCATTGGAAGATGGATTTATTATCCCAGACTGTAGACTATTTTTCTTGCAGTCATATTCAAAACATCTCCCCCAACTCAACTAAGGAGGATAAATTAATCTGGAGGCTGACAGATCATGGTGAGTTCACTCCTCAGTCTTTCCAAAAAATGCTAGAAGAACAACATGGTGAACCTTCAACTTTAAGAGAGCATCAATTTCCATGGAAGAAATTCTGGGCAGTAAAAAGAGTGGCGCCGAAAATAAAAACTTTCTTGTGGCGTGCCCTCCATAACGGCCTAGCAGTCTCTCAACGAATTGGAAAACATTTAGATGGCATTTCCAAAATCTGCAGCACTTGCAACACAGAAGAAGAATCTGTGCAACATTTACTTCTCTACTGCAACCTAGCTCAGGAAGTTTGGTTTGCATCTCCTTTTGGGCTCAGGATTCAACACAACCAGCAACTGACTTTCTCTCAATTGATTGAGCTGTGGATTAACACAAAGGACAATGAATGGTCTATTACTATGGGCATGGCAATCTGCTGGGCTCTATGGAAAGTGAGAAACGCCAAAGTCTTCGAGAATGTAACCCCTACCGTGCAGAGTACCCTTGCTATTGCCCAATACTGGCACAAGTTACACTACAATCAGTCAGAGGAAGCAGAATCATGGGCAGAGGAAGAAATTCTTGGAACTAATGGAATTATAACTCCAATCCAGTGGGAACCACCAATTTACCCACACATCAAAATCAATGTGGACGCATCGTGGAAGGACGGAGATTATGCTTGTGCAGCAGTTGTAAGAGACAATATTGGAACTTACTTAGGAGCAGGTACAAGATTGGGAAGATTTGACACAGTCCTATTTGCAGAAGCTGATGGTTTCCTTCTAGCCACCGAGTTGAGCTTACTTTGGAACTTTAGCCCTATTGATATAGAAGGGGACAGTCAGTTAGCGGTGAAACACTTGTCAGGAGATTCAAGAACTACCCCCTGGAGATTATGGAGAATAAAGGATGAGATCATTAACAACATGTCTGTTCTGAACAGTACTGGCGCCTACAAATTCGTCCCCAAACCAGCAAATGTGACCGCTCATTCTTTGGCCACTTATGCCTTAGCCCACAAAGTTCAAGCTACTTGGTCTAGCTCTGAACTCCCTTCTAGAATTATTTCTTCTTTACTTGTGAACTCTTGTTAGTATTTTTGGTTCACTTCTTATACCAAAAAAAAAAAAAAAAAAGATAAACATTATTTTCACCAAAAATACACTTCGTTTATATATTTGGAAACAAAACTCGATGGAATCAATTTGTAGCAAAGATACGGGTCAAAACATGATTTGTCCCCATGCCCCCATCAGAAAACGCCCACATCAAATATTTTCCCCAAAAAACTGATAGCTCGACAAATGTTAATTCAGTGTAGAGGTTGTTGCCACTACACCATTTTAAGGTATTAGCAACCTACCATAGATGTTGCTAAACGGGGTCGAAATAGGCTTTTGCCGTTGCTAAACACGGTGTCGCAATTTTTAGCAACGGCATAGGCTCTGTTATTAATCACGGTCAGCAATGGCAACTCGCAATGGCGTCTTCTGTTGCAAAATATTTTATTAGCAACATCGATGTATTGTTGCTAATATGTTGCTAACAATAGGAATACCCCTACCGGAACTAGGTACTGTTGGTTATGGTACTAATTTATTGGTTCGGGTTCTAATTTAGCAACAGTGCACCGACGTTGCTAAATTCTTGCAACCGCAGAAACAATGTCAAGTCTAAGTTTATTGACCTAGTCAAAATTCATTTCCCCCCACATTAATTCCCCCCCTGCAATTACCCAGTTCCCCATATTCAACATCCACGCAGATATACAAACTACAATGGCGATAAAAAAAACTGTACTGTTGAGAATCTTGTTGAGAATCAGAGTAGATAATATTATAAAAGAAAGGATTCTTCAATTGATACAAATGTACAAGTAAACTTACTGAACCAAAATTTTGTGACTGACATAGAATATTCTATCTATGTTGATGTTCTTAAATGGATGGGTAACCTAGCATTGAAAAATAGGGAAAAAAAATACTAAAATATCACCAGAAGTATCATGAGACTCCGCTAGCCTAACCAATTTCCTCTGCAGATCATAGGTAGATTCAACTGCTGTGACAATATCACCAGAGCACTGCTTTTTGATTTAAACCCAAATACCTGCATAATAACCAATTTGATGTTTCATTATTGAGGTCACAAACAAAAGACTAAACCCTAGGTTTTGTATAATCTACAAAGACAAGTCACAACCATGTGGAGCAAATATCAACAGAAGTGAACTGAAATGGAGTTGTATGTAGAAGCAAATCAATACAAAATAGAAAAGAAAGACTATAAATAACTAAATAAGGATAAAACAACAGCTACAGGATGCCTCTGCCGAATCAAATATTCCTTTGACATAAGCTCTAACCAATACCAATTAACTGCATACTTTCTAAATGGACAAAGTATATAACTATATATACGGTCTAAATGGACAAGTATATACGTAAACGCGGAAGACTCTTGGAGATCCATAACTACTCTTGTACCTCAATTCTGCAACATTTAAGTCATTTAGATTTTTCCTCTTTTGAAGCTTATGTAGTGTAGGAATAGAATGTAGTTTTCTGTTTGTTTCCAAAGAGGGTGCTAAGAGTTGTCCACATCAGTTGAGTGCATGCACATCTAACCTTAATACAAAAACTATGGGGCTATGATAATTATAGTCATAGTTTTTCACACTACTAAATCCAAGGGTGGGAAGTAATATCTTAAATCAGATTCAGCCAAAAGTGAGAGACAAAATACCGAGAAGTATGAATTATATAACCAGGTCATTACCTCCAACATCACAGTATCAAATGACATCCTTAGCCTCATCCATGGGCAGCTGTGAAACACAAGACATAAGTAAGAAATTGGGTCCAAAAGAAGGAATGGTAACGAAGGAATGATAGCTACAATTATATTGCTCAAGTAAAACGCAGAGTTAAATTACCTTATCCCGGAATGCTCACATGAAATCCCTAATTTTTTATTTTTTTTGACACGAAAAATCCCTGATCTTAAAGGACACAAATTTCACTAGTCAATTTATAGAGGTCTCTTATGAGGCTAGCTGAGGCCAGTTCACCTGACCAAAAGGTAAAAAGGCCTCAGATTTTTAGCTTGGTTCTGACACCCCCTATGTCCATTTTCATAGGGACTTTAATACGTATCATGGGGTGATTAATTTTTTTAACAACACTCATCTTGGACGCAATAAATGACTATAATCACCTTTAAAACTTACTAGCTACAAGACTTTCCCCACTACAAGGGTCCTAAAACTCTGAATGTATAGACTTATATACTATTCCAAAAACAACATTTTATGGGTTGATTTTGAAATACAGCCGCTGATCAAAATATACATGAAGATAAAGCAAATACGTCGCAAATACATACAACAAAAACTTACCAAGTTCTTCCAGGTTTCCGTATATATTCTGGAGTCTTGGTGGTGTACAATCAGAACCCATGGATTAGTTCCGCTTTAGAAGAGCCCACGCTTTGATCCAAAATTCGCAGAAGTGGGACTGTTATAAAATCCTTTACACTGAGGGGTGGTTGAAGTAAGCTGTGATGGCCTTCAACTTGTCATTCCCTACTTAAAAGAACAGTGACCATAACAAAATTTGAAACAGATATAAATTTTCAGACTATAATGTTTGGCATGTTCTCCTGCTTACATACAACTATGAAGACATAACAAAATGACTATATCATCAAGAAAATTGCGAAAAGTTAATCCCTGTAGAGACCAAGGTGGATGAGTAGCTAACACTGATCCGATTAAACTTGCAAAAAGTTAATCTCTGTAAAGACAAACCTACCAACAACATAAGATAAGCTTGATTCAACTTAAGAAATATAGTTCAACATCGAATAAAGACACTCCAATTGAGTCACACATACCCAAAGGAGATCATTGAAACTAAACACGTGGAAGCCATGAAACAGTCAGCACCAAAGCATTATCAACAGATTGAACTAACCAATGAAAACACATAAAAATAGACTACATCCATGAAAGATAAACCTACCAACAAGATAAGATAAACTTGATTCAACTTAAGATGATCAATTGCTTGCTCTAGCTTTCCTAGATAAATTAACGATTTTTTTTTAAAATGAACTAGACAAAAAATAAAATCCAGGCAGCGAACCACATCATTCACTTATGCTATTGTGTTTCTGTAACTTGCAAAAAACATAGATGCCTAATCACAGAGCCATTAGAGAGATCGAATTGAACAAAACAAACATCACGTTGAAATCGTCGTTGGGCTTCCAGGTTTTAATCAGTAACCTCCACAGTGGAATCTCCCATCTGCAGTACCCATTTATACCATATTAAAAAACACAACAAATCCAGAATTACATAACATAATCAACGTTCACAAAACAAGTTATACCTTCTAGAGAGAATCATTATCAGCTCATACTTTGGAGGCTAAATCATGGTATAGATAAGATGGGAGGAAATGGTACCTCTTCATCGGCTCTTATACCTCGGCTTGGGAACCGCCTCCCTCTTACCATTAGGGTCTACATTGTTCAATCACACCACCTACAAATCCTACTGATTTTAAGATGTCTAAACATACCACATACCTTAAAAAAAAAACTAAGAGTCAAGACAAAGAGGAAAAAATACTTGTTAAGTATTTTTACAAACATGTTATATTCAACAGCAAACTAAACAAGGCTAGAGTTCGAGATTCAGTGATAGGGTTTAGCCATATTGCTTCAAGCCATACTACTAATTAGTAATTACCCACTGCAAATTTTAACAAAACTGAAAAAAAAAAAAAAATGTTTATCAATTACTAATATAGAGTGTATCAATCTTATAAAGAAAGATAGAGTGAGATGTCTTCTTTTTTTCATCTCAAAGAACCAGGTAATTTGTAAGCATCTTAAAGAACATTTGTTTTTCTCCTTTCTTTTTTTCTCAATATACTTTTCGTATTACTTCTATTTTGGACTACTTCTCCCAGTACCTGAAAAAACACTTATAAATAGAGATGTCCGACATTCTAGAAAGATACATGAGAACAAAATCCAAATGGAAATGGACCATGTAAATCTCAGATCAAAATGGTTGTATCTACTTATAAATACCCCAAAAATATAGCAAACTTTGCAGCCAGATGTGAAGAAATACAATAAAAACTCAAATCTTGACTCACAAACTGAAATTAAAACCAAACCCATGAAAAGGAACTATGACATTGTCTGTAAAACAAAAAAATGAAGCTCAGATTACAACATGACTACCTCAATTGGTATTAACACTAACAATTGGAATTATAGGTTTCACTTTTCTGTTAAAACAAATTGGTATTAACACTAATTTGAGTTTGGTAAAAACAAATTAAGCCATTAGAAATTAAACCCAATCGAAACTTTAATTCCAGAACCACCCTAGAAACTAGTGAAACAATTTTTTTTTAAATCTATGAAAACCCTAGATCCGTAGTCATAAAAGAACTTGATGATCATGAATCAAATAAATCATACAAAAACAAGTATCACCCGTCAATCACAAAAAAGAAAAAGAAAATACGAATCAAATAAATCTGGAGAAAAAAAAAATCAAAAACAATATCTGATTATTACCTCCTCTGTTGGAAGATTCAGAGTCTTCGGTGGAGAGAGAAGGAAATCGTGAGAAGATGATGTTGTTGATAGTGTTGCTGATGGTGGTGGGTTCTCCAAGAGTAAATGATGATGTTGATGATTTATGATTCTCGAAAGAAAATCAGAAAAAAGTGACAAGGGGGAGGAGAAAGATAAGAAGAAGAAAGTGAGAAGCTGGAGGCGAAAGAAGCACGAAGTGGGATCGTCTTATTAGGGTTTAAAGTAACCTGGCTGTTGATTTTAGTGGATTTAAATTGAAAGAGATGATGTTCATCAAAGCTTCAGTTCTATGGAGAGGAGATGAAAAAGAGATGAGTTTTGTGGAGGAGAAAAAATGAGAAGGAAAACTCGATAAGGCATTGGATAGAGGGTAGATATGGTTGATGGGAGAAAAAAAAAGCAGAATACTTGACCGAAGTTTGACTTGGGTGTAAAAACTACTCCTAGTGTTGCCGACCACACACCCATTTCGCATGCTTGAACACCCAGCAATTGCTATTCCCAACTGAAATTTTGCGGCTGCAAAATTAGCAACATCAGAATGCCGTTGCGAAATATTAGCAACGGGAATTAGCAACAACACTAGTATTGTTGCTAATCTGAGTTGCTAATACCTTAAAATGGTGTAGTGTGCAACTATATTTTTCTGTTAGCAATCACGCCAATCACTACTATCAAGGAATTATTAATTAGGCCGACCGAGCGAAGCGAGGGAGGACTTTATATATGGTGACTTTGTGTCACATGGGACATGACTTGTTTTTCCAATTTGACAAAAAAGATTGGATTTGGTGTCATACCCCCGAAATTTCCAAATTGTCTCTACTTTAAATTTCAATTACTATAACTCCTTATTATCCTATCTTTTCAGGGGTATAATTGGACAACAAACTTTAATGTAACATATCCGAAAATCCGTGCCTTGGAATTTTACAAATTTTATCTCGTTGGAAAGCTAATAAAAAAACCTATCCAACGAGCACAAACAACAATATCAAATTTTGAGTTTTTACGAAAAATTCGGAGGCATTTATCATTTTAGGCACAATTTCGAAAATTAAATATATATTCATTATGCAAACCACCACAAAGGATACATAATACTTTATGTAGCCATATTTTGGTTTATGCATCAAATTTTTCTACGTTGTAACTAATAAAACGATGTACTTCCTCCGTCTCAAGAAAAGTGATACTTTCACTTTATGCATAATTTTCGAAAATTGAATGCATATTCATTATGCAAACCAGCACAAAGGATGCATAACACATTATGTAGCCATATTTTGGTTTATGCGTCGGTTAATTTTCCGTTTTAGGAAAAGTGATACTTTCACCAACTGTGAGAAAAAAATGATACTTCCATGCCATGTCATGAAAAATCATATTTTCGCACACTGTCAGGAAAAATCATATTTTTTGTGCCGTTTTCTTCGGTCGGCCGTTCCACCGTGGCAGCGGTCATCTAGTTAGCTTTAGCTGCATTATAACAAGGTGTATTTGTTGCCCACTATAATTAACAAAAGGACGGCGAAAACTGAATTTGAAATCATAAACAGATTTAAAGTGCTAATCTCTACATATGGTTTGGAGTAACTGGGAAGCCGTTATGTGCTATCTACTTCTGACGTTTCTCTTCAACTCTTTTATTTTACTGTAATTTCGCTTAATTTCGCATTGTTAAGAGATGTGACCTTCCCACAAAGGGACGGTTTTTTGGTTAGGCATCGACTTGCCTATTTTAAAGCCGAAGCTAAGAAAAACGCCAACTGCTAGACCTTACTAACTGAGGGGCTAGTGTTTATGTTGTTAAGTACTCGTGTTATTTTTAACTCATTGCCTTAATCCTGAAATGAGGTGTTTTGAATACTAGCTCGCTAGCTTGTTTATGTAACGGGATTGATGGAATAGAACCTCGTTAAATGGGGTTTGGTACCTTTCTAAGTAAAATCGATGACCTTATTAGCACCGTTGTTACTTTTTCCCGCTGCAATTAAACTCCATGTTTAACTTTAAGGATGGCGACCTGCTTCGAAACGCCTCAGGTCTTCTGAAAAGACTTGCACGAACAACAGAAAAGAAATATCTACGACTGCGGTATACATGCAAGGGATACTACAAACTAATGAGTTCTACCCATCTTATTTTTCTAGAAATCTTTTGCTTTAAAAAGTGAGTAACATTTGTTACTGTTTATATACCCATATGATCTGATTTGGATATTGTGCCCAGAAACCTAAAGAAGAAGGAGGCTTGGGATTCCGTGATATGCACATCTTCAACAGAGCTTTACTTGCAAAATCGGCTTGGAAACTCTCCTCTGACACAGACTCCATGATGACGAAATCCCTACAGGCTAAGTACTATCCAGACGGAGATCTTTTCAATCTAAAAAAGAAGACTAACACGACATGGTCTTGGAGAAGTGTAAGTTCGGAACTTCAATTTGTCCAAAATAACTCGTGTTGGTGTCTGGGAAATGGTAAGAAGATACAAATATGGAAGCACAGATGGTTACAGTCCTTAAACGCTCCTCCAGTTCCCAAGCAAAATTACAATTCTTTCCGTCAGTATCAGTATGTGCATGAGTTGTTTATCCCAAACTCCAGCTCTTGGAATTTACCTCTCCTTCAAGAACTATTTGAGCTAAGTACTGTTAACATCATCAAAAATCTAGAGATTCATATATGCTGTGATGATAGGCTGGTTTGGTTGCTTGAAAACAATGGAAAGTTTTCGGTAAAATCTTCTTACAGAAAGATGTATGAGGATCAGAACAACCATGGTTCAGTTGGGCCTAGAATGTCCAAGATATACAAGTCACTTTGGAATCTTCCTTTACTCCCAAGAATAAAACAATTCCTGTGGAAGGCTGTTTCTTCTTTACTTCCTACAAGAGACATTCTTAGTCAGAAAGTCCCAGGCATCTCCTCTCTATGTCCCTTTGTGAGCTGGTGCCTGAAACTCCGTCTCATGTGCTGCTTGAATGTACTTTAGCAAGAGCAGTTTGGTTTGCTATCACTGGGTTCTCTTCTGCAGTGTCTATTTCTCTCTCAGACTGGATCCAAAGCTGGTTTGATGATCTTCATTCCAGGAAAATCTCAGAGACTGAGTTATGCAAGAGGGTTATCATTGCTTGGTGCCTATAGTCTGATCGCTGTGATAAGACCTTTCAGAACATTAACCCCAACCCTAACAGATCCATCTCGAAGGCTCTTAGCTTCATTAATGACTACACAGCTCAATACATATCTTCCCCTAGTATTAACAGTAGAGTCTCCCGCAGGAATATTCACTGGCTTCCTCTCCCTGCTAATGTCTTTACTATTAATCTTGATGGTTCATTTCTATATTCCAACAATATTGGGGGAATTGGACTAATAGTTCGTGATTGTGCAGGTTTGCAACAAGCAGCTGAATGCATCTACCTAAAGGAGCTTAGAAATGCGGTCCAGGCAGAGTGTATGGCTTTATGGGAGGCTACAAAGCTGGCGTAGAGTCTTCGGTTAGAGAAAGTGCACTTCGAGCTGGACGCAAAGTCTGTAGTGGAAGCAGTTAATAATAATGCCTCTATAGATTGGCAATTAGTGAACCTCATTAAAAACATTCAGTTTCTTTTTAGTTCTTTTCGCTTTTGGAAATGTAGTTACATTCCAAAAGAACGTAATAAGGCCGCAGACATCCTTTCCAAGTTTGCTAGAATTAACACAACTTCTGTTGCTTGGTCTAAAGTTTCTCCTGTGGAAATTAGATCCCAACTGATAGAAGATATGTTTTATGTAGTAACCTGATTCTTGCAATACAATTCTACTTTGAGTTTCAAAAAATAAATAAATATTGTGCCCAGAAAAGTGTGAATAAACTAAATATATTTGCCAAAAATAATACTCTTAAATCGATATAATCCCCTCCGAAATCTTGTTTCTATGCTAAGTTATCGACAGCTAAAGAAGATAACGACATGTCTACGGCGGATTAATTGGTGGACCAGCTTTTGCATTCTTCGATTTGGAGGGGGTTGGGTTTTTTAACGGTAACGGTGATTCTAAACAAACCGAAATATTAAACCTCACCAAAACAAAATCTTAAAAAGCTCTCACATTTTTTTGGGTCCCAGTGGGCCCCACCGAAAGACAACATGGGGCTACTTATGATAGGGGCCAGTACAAATTTTATAAGGAGTAGTTTTTTTCCTAGTTTTTTATGCGGTCTAGGGATGCACAAAACCGACTCAACCCACCAACCCAACCCATACCTGCCTGAAATTAACCACACCCGACCCAACCCACCTAGGAGCTGGTCGATTATGGGTCACAACATCAAAACCCATCATATGGTGGGTCGACTATGGGTGACAGCTTCCCTCACCCGACCCAACCCACCCACTCAACCACCTGAATATTTCTAAGTCAATTCTAACCCTTAGATTACCTATCCTAGATGAACCACAACCGTTGAAGTAATGATATATAATATACCCTAATCATCGCTAACTTCTCTTCAGTTTCGTTGAATCCCTTCAGCGGCAGCCTCTTCACTCCCTCCCAGACTTAGACTCAGTTTCTGTTCTTCACTTTCTCTTCGCTTTGTAAATCAAATCACAGCATCACCAGCAGCAATCAATCAACATCGTCACCTATAAGAGTCTTAGTTAATTGTATCCATGTAAGTTTAACAGTAAGATTGTAAGTCTGTAACTGTAATATAATGTTCATTGTTTTTTATGGTGGATAACCCACCACCCACCCGATCCAACCCACCGTAATGTGGGTCGGGTGAAAACTGACCCATTGTAAAGTTGGGTTGGTTGTAGGTGACAACTTATGTCACCCACCATCAGTGGGTTGGTGAGTGAGGCCAAAACCGACCCAACCCGACCATGTGCAGCCCTAATGCGACCCATCTAAATATTTTGGTTTTTTAAATTTAATTGGGATCCACGAAATAACATCCAATTATCACAATATATTGGTCCACCATTTTTCTTTTTGGGACACTTCAGACTTTTCGAGAAGATAACAACAACAAAAAATGAAATACACGATACACCTAGTGATAGGCCTGATAACTGAAATTTCAAAGAATGAAACTTGAAGATCAGACAGCTTTAAATGCAGTAACCTTAATAAGCAACAGATTAGAAGGCAAGTGTTTAAAATTTCAAAATTTTGGATCAGTCATCCTCCAAGTTTTAGTGCTAGAGCAACAGAGCAATATTGGATTGGAGTAGTATTTTTCTTTGCATAAATGTGAATCATGGGATCAGTAATTTAAAAAACAAAACAAAAAAGTCACTGCTTTTTTGAAAATTAATAATAATTAATAATTTATCCTGATCAACGACAAATAACACAACGTATTAAATTAATAATTTATAAACTAAAGAATGTATGTTTTCTTTTGTGAAACATAAGCAAGTTGTTTTCCTTTTTGAAACACAACAAAAAAGAGAGTTGAACTGCCAGAGTCAACATCAAAATCAAAAGGACATGTCTTACTATAATAAAGAAAAGACCCCTTTTTGGTGGTTTTGATGTAGCACGGCGGAATGTCTAAATTGACCCTCAAATAATCTTATACTAATATAAATAAAAGAGTTAATTATTTGGTGAAGCCTTTTCACATGACAACAATATCCCTATTAAATAAGTCTTTAATCAATGTTTGTATATTTATAGGAATACCATTGTTTTAAAAATAGATCAAAAAAAATTAAAACTTAGATATCTTTAAAAATATATATTGGATTTTTGTAAAATTAGTATATTTGGAAAGCTCTTTTAATTATCTACATAATGAGTACAAACAAGAATATTAAATTTTTATTTTAAGATTTTTTTTCTTCATTATTATCAAATTTGGTGTTGTTAAAAGAATCCAATTCAATCATGTGCATCGCACATGGGGTATTACTAGTATGAATTAAAGTAAGAGGCTCTTTCTCTCTCATGCGATAAAAAAGAAAAACTCACCCTTATCCTCACCGCCTCTTTTTTTCTTCCAGATCTGGGTAATTTACTAATTCCTTGCCTGATTTGAGTCTTTATGGCTCAAATTGAGTGAGGAATTATTGTTTGTACCGTGTACAGTATACCCTCTATAATTTAATAGTCTTGGGACCACTAAATTTTATTAATTTAAAGAGATATTAAATTATCGATAAAATAATAATTTATTATTTTAAAAATAAATTAATAATATATTAATTTAGAGATTATTTTCTATTGATAAGGTCAATAAATTGTTTTTGGAACTACACAACTTTTAAGTGTCGATGAAATCGTCGAGAATATGACGGATCTCAAGATGAAGAAGAAGATGATACATAGCCTATGATAACGGTTTCAAGAAAAAACCCACTCCAAGCATCAATCACACTGCAACGGTTTTTGTTGCAATATAATAATGCAACTCCGAGTCTTATGAGTGCATTACGCACTATTAGGGATGAAATACAATTAGATTTGAATTTCAAAGAAAAACAAGCAAGTATTGATTCATATTTTCCTAAAGTTTGATATGTAAACAAAAATTTTCAATTTTATTATTAGTAATTATTAATTTATATAATATTTGGGACCTATAAATACTTAAGGGAGATTTTTGAAATGTATTAAATTATTATATTATCGAAATTATTATTTTAGCAATACATGCCCAAGAAGGGACTAAGAAATTTTATTATTTTAACGAGATTATTATTTTAGCGAGTATTAATTTACAGAGGTTATACTGTATAAAATTCACAGGAGGCCTGCAAATCAATACAAGGAGCCATGCAATGAAGGTTAATGCTATGAGTTATGCATGACATATTAATTCTAGGAATTAATTCCAAGAGATTGCATGCAATATTAAATCAAGGAGGTTTCATGCACGATTAATGCCAAGAGGCATGCAAAGAAAGTCAAGGCATGCATTGGAGTTTCATACATAATTAAATACATATCAATTACTCAATTCATGCAGACAGTTTCAGGCGGATTTAAGGAGGCATGCAGACAGTTGCATGCGGAATTAATGTGGAGCTAAGGAGGCATGCAAGCAGTTTAATGTCTTTTAAGTTTATTCTGAAATTAATTATTCAGCTATATAAATAGTGACCCATTGAGAGGTAGCGAATAAGAGGGAAAAGAAATAATGTAATACAAATATCAATAACACAATTCTCTCCAAGGGGATTCGCCCGTGGACGTAGGCAAACCATGCCGAACCACGTAAACCCATTTCTATCTTTGTCTCTAATTTGTTCTTTATCATGTCTCCTAACCCTAATTATCCATTAGATTATCCATTCATCGTGTTTCGTGACCAAAAGTAATTTTGGGTACAAACAATTATCATGTTTATACTGTAGCTTTATGTATTTCCTTTGTTTGTTGTGTTCCAGCAATATTTTGCTCCCAATTTGGATTTCACTTTCTGAATTGGGTGATGGTTGATATGGTGGTAATCCTGTTGATGTCTAAATTCAATCTGTAGAGGAATGTTGGTTAGTGGTTCGAATTTAGGCTTGATTCCTGAATTGGTTGATGCTGATGTTGCTGTGATTTTGGGTTTGTTTTATAAGTGGTTTTGGTGGCTATTAATATTATCAGTGGTGATGACGTTAATGATGGTGGTGGTTGGTGTGGTGGCTCAGCTTGTTTTGCAACTTCTGTGTAGCGGTTGTTCTATTTCAGTTTGTGGAAGTAAAACAATTGCTAGTTGCTTTGGATGTTAGAATCCTTGTGTGCATGGCTGTTTGTATCAGATAGGAACATGGTGATGATGCTGCCATTTTGATGTTGTTGCCGGTGATGATGCAGCGATGCCTGCTAGGGTTTGATCGGGTTGCGGGTCGGGTCTTTGAGTCTGGGTTTGTTTCTATGTTAAACCTGGGCATTATATGTCTTTGACGGGTGGACCTTGATGTGATACCTTCTGCTGTGTTACTGGTATTTGATGTATCAATTGGCCTTTTGTACTGGATTTTTCGTGAGAGATTCAGTTGTCCTCATATGGTTTGCCCTGGGGATTTCCAATTATAATTTACTGAAGGTTTGTCGGTCTATTGATCACTAGTACGGTGTCATTTATCCTGTACGTTGAGTTTGGGGTCTATATTTGCTCTTTGGAGCTTTTATCAATGAACTATCCCCTTGGTCAATAAAAAAAACACTGTTGGAGTCTATTTTATACTTTAGTTCACTTTTTTTCAAATCGAAAAGAAAAGCTTTGAAAGGGACACTCTATTATACTCATCACCGGCAACAACTTATTCTGTCTTTAAAACCCATTTCAACACCACAGAAAACCACTGCAAGTCAGATTCAAGCATCATGAGATCAAAAAACAAACCCTAGACTGGCTTATGTATAATGGCTGAAAATATCTTGTCAGGACCAGTGGCGAATCCAGATTTTTTTTTTTGATGGGGGCACGGTTTCTTCTCAAAGATCACAATAACTAAAAACGTAATTGAAAAAATGGTAGTTAAACACCATCGTAATAAACCCAATTTCATCAACCAGTAAAAATAATACAAAAATGAAGTAACTGAAGAAAAAATAATGAAAAAATTGAGTAACATTGGAGTACTAAGAACCCTGCAATGGAATCGATGTAGTCAAGAGCTAATTAGTCTTTGTATGTTTATATGAGTGATACGTGTTTAAATTAGGAAATAACATCTTTACCAAAAATAATTAATTAGGAAATCACTTTGTTTACGTTAAAATAGGGAAGTAATCCTTAATTTTCTAGTAGTTTTGTATTCCGCAGAATTTGATCTCGAGATAAGGATGAGATTAGTTACAAAAGTATCATTTTACACCGGTAATTTTGGTATATATTACGGGTCACAACGTAGTTTCCGATGGAAATCGCCCGTGATCTTTTCTTAATCAAAAAACCTATGGGGCCAGTGACCCCACTGGCCCCAGTGTGGATTCGCCACTGGTCAGGACTCAGGCATATATTACGATGGATACTTGATGAGCGGTCGGAAATAAGGCACCATATAGTAAACGGAAATGCTAGCTATCCCGATAAAATATCCCGCTCATAAATCCCGCCTCTAATAGATGTTGGGACCCACTTTACCACATTTATGATCTCGATGCTAAGAACGATGCAGGGACCGTCCATTCCCCTCGCGGGATGAAACGCGGGATATAATAGCGGTGAGTCAATCACTACTCTATAGTAAAGAACAATGGCGACAAAAAAACAAAAAAAAAGTGAAGTTCAAGATCAAATGACGATAATGGGACAAAAGTAATCTTGTCAAGCTTAGTATGTATTATGACGGGTTACATGACGCACGCAGTTTGAGCGGTCAAAATCAAGACACCGTATGCTAGAAATGCAGCTAAGCGTGGGGAAGCAATAATGCAATTTGTTCAAAGTTCTTATTTTGAAAATGTTCTCTACATTAAATGAGAGTTGGAGTCCAAAAAAAAGGTGACCTGCTAGTGCTCAAGTTACAGAATCAAAGATTTTGGTTTCTGATCAGAATGGATTTCCGTAACTCTGATGTATTGTTCGGGCAAGAGGTATAAATTTAAAAAATTTATCAGTAATGCTAGGATGACCGTGAAAAACATCGGGGAAAATTTCGTGGCTCTAATAGGGGTGGGGCCACCATCACCAGTGGTTTATGAGAGTATTATTTTAACATATACGGATTCTGGTTTGATTTTTTTCAATTTTTTTTTTTAAGATGAATCAAGATTTGTATAAATTTTTTTGAATATTATTATTTAAATAAAGATAATAAATAATAGTAATTCTTAATCAAGATTAATTGATTTTTAGTTTAAATTACTAAATATCACTACTCATCCGATTAACACTAATTAATTAAGGGATAAATTTGTCATTTTTAAAAATAATTGGATAAGGGGTCACCTTTTTTAATTTTTAGTGATATTTTTTTGTCATATATATAATACTAGGTCTTAACCCGTGCCGTAACGGCACGGGCATAATTTTTATTTAGTTATGAATTTTCCGACATATGAATATCAAATATAATGTGTATTAATATCAAGTTTACCCTTCTTATCGTTGCAAAAGTAAAGGGAAACCCGATAGATATTTTTATTCTTCACTTCACATCCTTTCTAGCATTTTCCGCCTTGACATCCTCCCATACTATGTCTCTCCTTTTTAGAGTTGTATCCTCAAGCCAACAATGAAATTATATCGAAACTAATTTTTACATATTTTGTCCCAAAAAAATATATATTATTCGATATGTTTTTTAGTTTAAAAAGATATCTTATCGATCTTTTGAAATGGTATTACCTTTTTGCATCTTTCTTATATTTAGTGAATGGTGTTAGGATGTTCATGGAAAATAGGAACCTACTATGGGCCCGACAACATAGCACCGATCATGTCCCTACTTGGCCACCTTGGGATAAGAGGTGTGTGGTTTTAATCTAAAAGGCCACAACGCTAAGTAAGGAGATTCCCAAGTTTATTAAGCTCAACATGTACTCCTCTTTCTTCCATGTGGGACTATCCCTAGCTATAATTAAGTGGTTTATCGTGCCACATACTCCAACAATCTCCACCTTGACGATATTAAACCACTTCACCACAGTCAATCGAGACTTTACCATATGATTACCATTTGTATATGCTACCCATCGATCGGGATTATTGTCATTATGCGCCCTACAATCCTACTTCACCTTGAGTTCATGAGAAGGCAAGCACCAACTCCAGCTTGAGCATTTTCTTTCCCACATAGAACCCTAATACTTGAGAGCTAATGTGTGAGACACTAACTCCACCTTGAGCGCCAGTTCAACCTTGAGCATTGCCTTTCTGATCTAGAACCCTGGTCCACCTGAGTTAATGAGTGAGACACTAACTCCACCTTGAGCTCCAGTTGAACTTTGGGCCTTGCCTTCTTCACCTTGAGTCTGATTTCACTTACGCCCTAAACCGGGTGACATCCACAACAACTTCAACGTTCGAACAATATCCCCAACCACGGGTTCTGATACCAATTATTAGGATCTTCATGGACCATCAGACACTACTCAGGGCCCAACCACATAACACCAAACCCCACTTGACCACCTTGGGATAAGAGGTGTGGGGTTTTTAACTAAAAATCCTCGGTGCTATGTATGAAGAAGTCCAAGCTTATTGTATGTTCTTACTATTTCAATGATGATGACATACTTAAAATCTAATTCATTCACTTAACATATTATACTTTAAAATGTTAAGTCATTTCCGATGGTAATCATTTTACCCACATACGATGTAGTTCTAGTTTTTCAAAATTCACATAAATATTATGTACGCAATTCAATTTGGCAGGAAGAGTTCACCGAATGGAATATAGGTAATGGCTTGTCCTTTCGTAACATTGTGGCCTTTTCAACATAGTTGGATCCAGAGTTGGTAAAAATCACTGAATTTGTGGGTTCTCGGGCGAGAGTAATCTAGGTATGGGCTACCTCCCAGAAAACTGCTAATGGATGTCCACATAAGTTTTAGTTGAAAATCCCACGCTATCGGATAACCACAATGACTAATTGGGAACAGTATTGGCAAAGATCAGGTCCTTAAAAATGGTATTAGAGTCAACCACGGGTTACATATCGAGGGCGAAAGAGTATGCTTGACGGATTGAACATATTCCAGAGTCTCATGAGTGAGAAAAAATGCCAGAGTCTAGAATTGAACATATTTCTTAGCAGATGACGGCTCCAAATTAAGTTGGAATAGAGGTAATGGTTTGTCATTTGCTAACACCGAGACCTTTTCAGCATAATTGGCTTCGTAGTTGGCGAAACATATTTATAGTTAAGCATGCTCGGTATTGAGTAATATTGGGATGGGTGACCTCTTAAGAAGCTGCTGCTAGATGAACGAAATGGTTACCATTTAAAACTCAATACTATCAGATGAACGCAGTGGCTTAGTAAGGACATTATCGATAGAAGGCAGGCCATTACATTCTACGACATTATGCCTCCAAATGTGAGGTTATTTGTTGCATAAAAATAATAAAATCATGATAAGTTAGTAAGTCAAATCATTAAGTAATTAACCTAATAACAATAAGCTCTACTAAAAATAAACTCTTCTTTCCATCATCATTGAATAAAAATAACGTTAAACCATTTATCAAGAAATATGAGAGGCGATGCAAAATTACTCACTGGGCACCAATACTTGCCACCGTCATTATGGTCCACTTATATAATTGTTAGCCAATTTAACTAAGTCAGGTGCTGCTTTTTTTCATTCAAAAAAACTATTTTGAAAACATTTTGATAGCAATATTTTTTTCATCTTAGTGTTTATTAAAGATTTCATAAAGTGTACACTTCCAAAATTTATTAATTTGTAAAGTGGGGAGAAGGAGCTTTTAAAAGCTTCAAAAGCAAAAGCTATAGTTCACCCTAGCTTCATATTTTATTTTCCAATTATATCCCATTTTGTTTATAACTGACAACAATTATCCTTGAATCTATATATAATCACCAATTTTTATTTTTTATATTTTATATTCTTTAAAGATAATTATTTTTTATTTTCAAACTACATTTTATGTTATATCACTAAAATATACTTTTATTTTCAACGATAAATATTAAGAGATTATGGATTTTTAAAAAGTGGTTTAGAAAAATAATACATTTTAGTAATAATACTAATTATTAAATTTAATATTACATGTGTACGTACTCTAATAGTAGAAAGTTTACTTTACACACTATAACATAGAATAG
This sequence comes from Papaver bracteatum, assembly GCA_023529315.1. Lineage (NCBI taxonomy): Eukaryota > Viridiplantae > Streptophyta > Magnoliopsida > Ranunculales > Papaveraceae > Papaver > Papaver bracteatum. The sequence goes on from JAJJWX010001650.1 coordinate 628,521, forward strand.
ACAATTTTCAGAAATATGTATGCTTTTATCATTTTCTCACTAACTATAGTTGAACATGATATTTTCAGAGATATGTCTGTTTTTTAAAATAGTTTTAGCTTTAGTTTATAATCTGCAACCGTTTAATTGTTTTTTTTATAAAGCTCGGCACAGTAACTTACATCGGAAACCAATCGTTTTTTTTTACATAGCTCCGCACAATAACGTACATCGGAAAAGCACATTTGTAAAGCTCTCAGCAAACTAATTCTAAGTAATAGTTAATAAAAATATACTTTTATTATCATCATTGGTAGAATAATTTATATATTATGTTTTTTAGTTTGATATTTAATTAATAGACTATTTATTATGAAGAATTATGGAACCTTAATGACATGATAACTTTTGTCCATTAGATGCATTTCTAATCTCAATCACAACCATCACCTATGACAAACGATTACCTCCCTAGATTTATCTCTTGTGAGGAAAAATTTGAACCGCCACTTACATAAGCAAAGTTATCCAAACTGTGCTTAATATTCTTGATGATAATAATAAGAAAGTGAAGTAACAAAGTATTAGTATTGATTTTGCTTAATGGGATTGCATAAACAAAACATAAAGTGTTCCATTATATGAGTTACCGGAAGATCCAGGTCTCTTGTACTTGTTCCTTAGATTAGTGGTCATTTATGTATTTATAGGGCTTAACCCGTGCCGCAACTAATATCTACTGATATTATTAGATTAGTGATTCATTGGACCTTCGCCACCGCTTCCACAACCTACTATCGCAACTAATATCTATTGATATTTTTTTCTTTTTTTATCAAAATTATTTATTAATAGAAGAAATACAAATTTATTAATTTGACTAAGAGAAATTTTATAGTGGAATAAATTAATAAATTATTTATTATGAGCAATTAATGAACAAACATTATTATGAGCAATTAATAAATCATTAATATCAATTAGTGTGGAACACTAATTAGTTAGGTATTTATTATATTAATCATTTACTATATTTATTATATTAGATTTCCATTAATGGGTCATTAAATGTTAGTTTTATGGGACAAATTACAACCATAGATTTATCAATTGGGATATGAAATCTTGGCCATCACTTATACGTGCGAGATGAGGGTGTGGTCTGCACAACCACGACCGTAGATTTATCTTTGCCCAGAATAAATCCTAACCACCACTCAGATAGGCTAAGTTAGCCAAACTGTGCTTTATAAGGGAGATAGGCCCAATTTAACCAAGTTTATTTTCTTTATAGTTGTGAGAGAGAAGTCAATTCCATTTTTCAAAAGATCAAATTTTATTTATCTTAAGATTACCGGTGGTCGGTGGATACAGAAGCATCAATAAAAGTTTTTTACTGCTTGCTATTTGGATCCATTTAGAAGGGACTTAATCGAATCAAAATTTTATGTATTTGGTTCAGGCTTGGTATGCTAATTGATTCCTTCTTCCATTTGCAACTGTTTGCTATTTTGGATCCATTAACAAAAGTTTGCTGCAGCCTTGGAACCCCTTTTTGTACTGCCTATGTTTTTAACATTTTCGTTTCCTATTTTGGAACCCCTTCTATAAGATCAATCCTGGTATATATTGATCGAGCATAATAGATTAGATGAACACCAAATCTACATAGGAACAAGTTAACCATGTTCAATTTTGGGTCAGTTTAAGAATGCAATCCTGGTGATTCCATAACCTTATTTACTACATTATATTTTAGGTGTCGATATTACTATCGATTTTCGGTTAACACAAAGATGATTCTTTTAATATGTAGGTAAAGCGATAAATACAATCGAAAATAAAATCAATCGAGCTTTATCGCCAATGTTTATTCTTGTAAAATAACTTAACAACTAGCGATGTTGCAACTTTGTAAGTGGATATACTCTGATTGATCACATCAATGTACAGTTGAAGTAAGCATTTTTTTTTTATATACTCTAATATAATAAATAATCATCTTTAGATCTAATAAAATCTTAAAATTACTAAACATCAAAAATCTAACAAATTTTTCTTTTCGGTGGATAAAGAAGCATTACGGTTGACCATTTTGTTGGAAAAATCATTCCTTTTTTTTTTCCCCTCTCATTTTCTCTCACCTGCTACAGTAAATTTTGGAATTTTGGAAAAATTATTCCTTTTTTACTGTAGCAACCATTCAGGAAGCGTGAAAATTTGAAAATTTTGGAATTTTGTTGTTCGGGAAACATGATTTTTGCTTTGTGATTCGGTCCGTTGGTGATTCGATGTTTACGTGATTCTATATGTTGGTGTTTCAACACGTTTGTGATTCTATCTGTTTGTGATTATATACGTTTAAGTTTCTGTGAGTTGTTTAACGCACGGAAAGTGTTTGATAAAAATCCTGAATCAAATGAGCAACAACAGGGCTCTTGTTGTGAGCTGCATTTCGGCTCCTTTGGTCATGACAAGGGAAGGACAACCATCTTCTCCCTTCCAAGACTCTTCTTCTCCTTTGGCCGTTATTAATCAGTTGGATGACTCAACTTTCCATTGTCCTTTTAGGATCTTTGATGGTTGCCGGGATGGGGTTAGGGGTAGAGGCTTCACTCGAAGTTCTCTAATTAGCCATATTCATGATCGACATTTTGGTTCTGCCGAGAGAAGGGGTGTATGCAGAGCACGTATTGGTAATGATGCAGACATCTATGATGCTTGGGAGGTTGGTTTAAGAAACCTGAAGATGTGGTTGTGCAGTGAGTGTATGCACCTTCGTGCCTGGAGCCGTCCCTGTCGTGATCACAGTGATATTATTGCGGGACCGCTAGATGGAAACAACGCAACATTTTTGATTCATGGCATTATAAAACCTTGCATAGGTTCCCTGGATGTGGGCATTGAAGCCATTGATGATGAAGCGAATGTTCTGACCTTGGAAGTGATAGATGCAATTTTTAAGAAACAGGTACAGACGACTGCTAGCATTCCTCCATCGTGTAGGCTAAACTTCTCCAGAACACTGAAAGCGACGATAGACAAGATTCTGGCTAAGCCTACTGATTTAACATCTTGGATCAAATTGTTGTTATTGCCCAGCTGCACTCTAACTTTGTACAACCCCAAGAATACCAATGAAGCGAGATCGGCTAATAGAAGGATATTACAAGCTAATAGCATAAATCGGGCCTTGAATGTGTGGAGGGAGACAAATGTCTGCCTTATCTTAGCTCGGAGGTTGTTGGATCCATCGGGACAAGAGAGTAGACAAGCTACTCAAGGCACCAAGAGGAAAAAAACAAATCTTCAAGCTTGTAAGAGAAAGTTGGCTTCAGGGCACTACGCAGCGGCAGTGCGTATTCTATCTTCCAGTGGTGTCACACCAACTACATCAGAAACATTGAACGAACTGAGGCGTATGCACCCTGCGGCTGAACCACCTGACATACCTTTAGAACCCATTAATGGGGCGACAGTTTATGTGGAGGCTAAGGAAGTATTAGGCACGATTAGGAGTTTCCCTAGGGGGACTTCTTGTGGGAGGGACGGTCTCAGAGCCCAGCACTTGGCAGATGCTCTTAGTGGGGCTGCGACGGCGGTGGCTGACGATCTACTAGCATCTATGGTTGGGGTCGTTAACTTATGGTTGGCAGGTAGATGCCCATCTGTTCTGGGTGAGTTTGTGGCCAGCGCTCCTTTAACTCCGTTGCTCAAGCCAGGAGGTGGACTTAGGACAATAGCAGTAGGCACGGTTTGGAGGAGGATGTGTTCAAAGTTGGCAGTGTTGGCGGTGGGAAAGGAAATGACAGTCTACTTGGGTAATCATCAATTCGGAGTGGGTATCCCCGGCGGAGGAGAAGCAATTCTGCACTCGGCAAATAGGTTACTTGAGTCGAAAGGGAGGCGGGGGAATATGACCATGTTGTTAGTGGATTTCACAAACGCCTTTAATTTAGTTGACAGGTGCACTCTCATCAAGGAGGTGCGGAGCAAATTCCCAGGTATCGCGAGGTGGGTAGAGTTTTGTTATGCTAAGCCCGCAAGTCTATATTATAACGATTTCAATTTATCTTCGGCTAAGGGGATTCAGCAAGGTGATCCTTTGGGACCCTTATTATTTGCTCTAGCTTTACATCCGATGGTCTGTATGATTTCTTCGCAATGCAAGCTTGACCTACAAGCGTGGTACTTGGATGATGGCACCTTGGTAGGAGATACGCTGGAAGTGTCAAAGGCTTTAAGCATTATTCAGTCACAAGGCGACAGCAGAGGGCTTCATCTTAACATCAAGAAGACTGAGATTTTCTGGCCTGTTGTTGACCCTAGGAGTTTAGCCGATAACGTTTTTCCCTCGGGGATCGGTAGGCCTTCTAGAGGGGTGAAACTACTGGGCGGCTCGGTTAGCCTAGATCTTAACTTCAGCAGCGACCTAATACAAGCTAGAGTGGACAAAACAATTTATCTAATGGAAAGTGTGAAGAAACTGCAAGATCCTCAAAGAGAGCTTCTTACATTACGTGATTCTTATTGGGGTGTCAAGATTATATTTCGCTATGAGGACTGCCAGCCCCTTGGCACTCCTTCAAGCTAAATCCTTGTTTGATTAATGTTTGATGATTTTTTTGAGACACATTGTCACGGGGGATGGCGCTGGCTTCGGACCACTGCAACAACGTCTCTCCACCTTGCCAATGAAAGATGGGGGTCTCGGTGTATACACAATGGAAGACACTAGCCAGTATTGTTATATTGCTTCTTGTTTCCAGACTAGGGGCTTACAACAGACCATGCTATATGTTTCCCCTGAGGAGGTGACTAGCGAGGGCTTCAAGCAAGCTTTGAATAATTTTCTAGAGGTATGTGGATTGCCTTCTTCTACCTTCAACATTAATAATATTGCCCCACATCCAATGCATTCGTTGGTAGTGTTATATTTTGATGTTGTGAAGAAGCGAATTCCGTCACAGTACTCTATGTCCAGTCGAGATTCAGTTTTATGGCAAAGAAACAGGATGCCACATGCTTTGGATTTTTTAAGGCGATTCCCATTTCTGGTTTAAATCAAAGTATATGACCGAGGCAATTTAGGTCGGTGTTAAGTTATAGATTGGGAATACCTCTATTCGGGGAAGATAGTACATGCTCAAGTTGCAACAAAAATATGGATATTTTCGGAGATCATGCTGTGCATTGCGCTAATGATGTTGGCAACAAATTCCGTCATGACCTTGTAAGGGATGTTTTCGCTGATATTTGTTACAAGGCTGGTGTACATGTGAGGAAGGAGGTAGATCTTGGATTATTATCAGACCACAATACGCCCTTGAGACCGGCTGATATACTTGTTCACGGTTGGGAGAATGGCCAGGATGTTTGTTTTGATGTTACGGTTGTTTCACCGTTCACTGGCGGGGGAGTGCGTACTTTTATACCCGGTCAGGCAATTTCGATAGCTACAACGCGTAAACGAATCAAATACCTTAATAAGTGTTCCACTAACGGGTACGGGTTTGCTGTTTTAGCCTTTACGACTTTAGGGGAGTTGGGCGAAGATACTATCATTCTCTTGAAGAGGTTGAAGAATTGTATCACCAATCATGATGTTAATTATAAGATAGGAGGTACTCTTTTTTATAGAATAGGTTTAGCAATCCAAAAGGGTGTTGGTGCCCAGCTTGTTTCCAGGCTACCCACCAACTTAATATAATCGGACCTTCAAAGGATTTTTAAAACCAAAATGTTTATTCTTGTAAAATAACTTACCAACTATCGATGTTGCAACTTTGTAAGTGGATATACTCTGATTGATCACATCAATGTACAGTTGAAGTAAGCATTTTTTTTTTATTTACTGGTCGACAGAGGAATGATGCCATTGCTTGTCTCGTCGATGGTTGTTTCGTTACAGTTTGAGAAGCAGTAGAATGAACTGCTCACGGATTATTTTTCTATTTACCCCCTTCATTGACTAAAAAGTCAGCTTTCTCCCTAATTGTTTTAGCTTTCCTAATAACAAAAATCCAAATTATTAAGAGCTTTTCCAGTGGCATTTGTGTGAAGATAAATGTCAAAATTCACCTAGGATGCACATCAATTTCCACTAAAATCATTCTCCAACACGGATGTCATAAATCAATATATGCATGAATTTAGGTAAAAAATGTTTCCCACATTCCCCTTGACATTGTGTACAATCTTAGTCAGCTTTTTTTAATTAAAAATATATTTTATTTACAAAAATTAATTCTAATATAATAAATAATCATCTTTAGATCTAATAAAATCTTAAAATTACTAAACATAAAAAATCTAACAAATTTTTCCTTTCCTATTTTTCCGTTTTCTTAAGTGAAAAACCAAAATCTCACGAGATATTTGCTCCAATCATCTTCCTTTTCTACAAACCCTAAGAAAATTCACATCAAAAATCTCACCTTAGTCATTAATAGTAGTCCATTTTGTATTCTCTATCCACGATTCTTCTCCAGTAGTAATCCTCTTATTTTTCTAATTTGTTTTGTCACGAAATGATAACCTGATTGTGTAGGTACACCGATATACATGTGTATGTAAATCATGTGGTATTATTTCTGGAATACTGACGGTGCGTATGTATATATACAACAATCGCTAATACTCAGCTTAAACAGTGTGTTCAAGTCCAGTGGCAGTTTCCTCCTCCAGGTTATGTTAAGTTGAATACTGACGGTGCGTCGGATGAAGATGGTTTTGCAGGTGCAGGTGGGATAATTAGGGATGAACAAGGCAGATTCCTTGGGGCTTATGCCAAATATTTGCATCGAAATGGTAACAACATGGCTGAATTATTAGCCATTAGAGATGGTTTGCAACTTGCTCAAAGGTTGAGTGTAAATCACCTACTTGTTGAAAGCGACTCTAGTTATATTATAGATTTGTGTAATAGGTGTGTAGATGCTCCGTGGTTTTTTGTTGGTGTTCTTAGGGACATACATTTGTTAGCCAGTTCTTTCTCTAGCATTCTGTATTCTCATCAATATAGGGAGGCTAATAATGTTGCCGACTGTCTTGCGAAAAAGGCAGCCAAAGAAAAATGTAACGAAATCTGGGTCCAGTGTCCTATCTTTTTATTTCCTCTTTTGTACTATGACACGATGGGGAGGGCTCTCCCCCGTTTTGTGAGGCCCATTTAGTTTGTTTTAGAACATTCACTTTACCAAAAAAAAAAAAAAAAAAAAAAAAAAAATTGTGGAACTTTCATAATGGATTAATATAGAAGGGAGTTTATTAACCATTTGATAACTATTATCGTCTTATTCTGTTATGTATAACACAGATGGAAACTTGATACCATTGTTAGATCTAAAAAAAAATCTAAGTGAGAAAAGATGAAACTTGTACCGATCAAAAAAAAAAAAAAGATGAAACTTGCCACATGTATATGGAAAATAGAGCCTCTTTGTCTTCTCTTCTATTTTTCTCACAAAGTTTTTTCCTCCCTTCTATTTTTCTTCTCTTAAAAAGTTTTCCCCTCCTATTTTTGCCTTGCTGATAGTAACTTTTTTCTTTCTTTTGATTAGAAGTGGAACAAAAAACAAAAAAATAAAAAAATAAAAAAAAATTCTAAGATTTTTTCCTCTCTCTGCTCCGCAGCGTCATCCTGACGTTTGCACCTTTGCCTTTGTTCATGTTCATGTTCACTGAAACTCCCTACCCAAGATTCAATCTTTCTAGTTGATCATCAATTACTTTTACTCATTGTGATTCTCACTAACAGTTATTTCATCTACAGATCTTTGTTACTTCTAACTACTTTTTCAGATAGAAAATCATTGCTACTTTTACTTCATCTCACATAGATGCTTTTAAAGATCAAATTCGTGATGGGGAAGAGGTTAACAATTAATTCTGTTATCCTCTTGGGTTCTTCGGTTTATTTCTTATGTTTAATTTACTCTCATGGAATGTCAATAGCATCAGGAAATGCAAGAGAAGAGCTAGAGTGCATCAGTGCATTAAACTTTGGAAACCTGACCTCCTCATTTTGCAAGAAACAAGACTAGAACATTGGTCGGATAGAATTGTCAATCAAATTTGGGGAATGGGTTGTTGTGACTGGTTGGCTATCAATTCAGTTGGTTTTTTAGGGGGAATTCTAATTATTTGGAACAAGAACACGATAGAGGTAAATGACTCCATAATAGGTCAATGATGTATTAGTTTGAAATGCAAAATGAAATTAGATGGATTTCAATGGATGATTTCTGGAGTTTACGCTCCTTGCGATACTTCTTTGCGTCAAGTTTTATGGGCAGATTTAAAGCTAGTGCAGATTGCTTGGTCTCTTCCTTGGTGTGTTGTAGCAGGGGACTTTGATGAGATCCTTCGGATGAACGAGAAAGTGGGTTGTTCTTCAGTCACTAGCGGAATGAAAGACTTCTTAAGTTTCCTAGAGGATATGGATTTGATCGATGTTCATATGACGGGAGCTCAATTCACTTGGAAAAACATATGTCTGATCACGCGCCAATCAACTTAAGCTGTGACATCCAAGATTGGGGTCCTTCTCCTTATCGCTTCCAAGCAATGTTCCTCCACAATACCAATCTTCTTGAATTAATGGAACAATGGTGGGGGTCGTATTCATTTCAAGGCTCAGCTGGTTATGTTTTGGCCAAAAAGCTTCAAGCTCTGAAGGAGAAAATCAGAATTTGGAATAGAGATGTTTTCGGGAAGGTAGATAGACAAATTGAAACAATTATTGCTGAACTTTTTATCTTGAATAATTTGGCTGACAAAGATGTAATCACTTTTCTTCAAGATTCTATAAGATCATACATTAAACAAGAGTTGGAGAACTTGGCAGATAGGAAACATATCATGATGCTTCAAAAATCAGGCAGTTCGTGGGATCTGGATGGAGATAGAAATACAAACTTTTTCCACAGGATGGTGAAGTTAAGGAAACGGATGCAAAATCTGCATATGGTCTTCATTGACCTGGAAAAGGCTTATGACAGAGTGCCACGGGAGGTAATGTGGTGGGCACTCGAACAGAAAAGAGTGTCTCCAAAGTTCATATCCCTCATAAAGGATATGTATGATGGAGCTGTCACAGGGGTCCGGACGTCAGACGGCGTCTCAGACGACTTCAACATCAACATGGGACTACACCAAGGCTCAGCCTTGAGCCCGTACCTATTCGCATTGGTTTTGGACCAGGTAACGAAGGATATACAGGGGGAAATACCCTGGTGTATGCTCTTTGCAGACGATGTCGCCCTTATTGGGGAATCCAAACAAGATGTAGAACACAAGCTCGAGTGGTGGCGCCAAACACTCGAATCAAAGGGCTTCCGACTTAGCAGAACAAAGACGGAGTATCTGAAGTGCGACTTCGACGGAATGGGAACTGACGACGGCGAGCTTCTGATGGAGGGACAAATAGTACCGAAGAAAGACTCCTTCAAGTATCTGGGATCTATGATCCAAGTAGCGGAGACATAGACGAAGAGATTCGACATAGAATTAACTCGGGATGGGGAAAATGGAGAATTGCGAAGGGAGTCCTTTGCGATCGGAAGATCCCGAACAAACTGAAGGGAAAATTTTACAAAACGGCAGTCCGGCCAGCACTTTTGTATGGGGCAGAATGTTTGGCTACCACACACCCACACAGTAGTAGTAGGTTACATGTAGCGGAAATGAGGATGCTAAGATGGGCCTGTGGAAATACAAGACACGATAGGATCCGAAATGACCTGATACGTAGGAAACTCGGGGTAGCATCATTGGAGAGGATACTCACGCAACATCGGCTACGTTGGTTCGGCCATCTCCATCGAAGACCGCCGAGTGCACCGGTGCGTGTAGGGCGTATCGAGCGGGCAGTAGGAAGAATGAAGAGACGGGGACGACCGAAATTAACATGGGATGAAATGATTAAACGGGACCTGAAGGTAAGAGGCTTGGCTCCAGAGCTGGCGCTTGATAGAACAGCATGGAGGGCAGCGATCCACGAGAAAGAGGCGTTTACGGCACACCAAAGGAGGGACCAGATGGCGAGCACATGATGGACAAGCGAGGAAGCAACGAACCTTGTGACCCAGGTATGTGCGTCTTCCCTACCTTTATTTTAAATATCTATTTCCTCTAATTGCAGGTGGCCACGGTTACAAAACAATGTTGAGCGTTAAGGTCGTTCCCGACGGCTATACATCAACATGCGAACACGTTATACAATCTTCGGAGGTAAAACCTCGGGGGAGGGGACTGTGGATTTGCTGAGCTAACGGTCGCGAATGCGTAAAACCAACTAGACAGTAGAGACGCTCCCTGTCCTTAACAAATAGACACGGCAAGTGTCAAGAATTATCCTACCTCAGGGTGGGTTGCGTCTCGGCCTGTTGGCAGCCGGCTTAAAACCTTAGTCATCATTTTGGGAATACTAGCTTTACGAGTTACTATTCCTTCACGACCCGGTACTTGTTACTGGAAACGTGATATTGGATATTGGATATTGGTGAAGTTAAGGAAACGGAAGAACACGATTCAGTCCCTAAAGATCAATGGTCATTCCACCGAGGAAAAAGTGCTAATTAAATCCTCAATTACAGATTACTTCTCCAATTTGTTCAAAAAGAATTTGAATCAGAGACCTTCTATAGCCAATATGAAGTTCAAAAGATTAAATGCGGAAATGGTTGTTAATATAGAAGAACCAATCTCTGAGTTGGAATGTTTAGCAGCTTTAAAAGGTTTGGGCCAAAACAAGACTCCTGGACCCGACGACTTCCAAGTGACGATTATCAGGAAATGTTGGCACTTCATGAGAACTGACATTATGAAAGTTGTTAGGGATTTTAACAAATGGGGTACGATAAATTGGAGATTGAAGAACTCTTTTCTCTCATTGATTCCGAAGAAACCTGTGGTTGAAGAAATTAAAGACTTCAGACCAATTGGTCTTCTTAATAGCATTTACAAGATGATTTCAAAAGTTTTGGCTGAGAGATTGAAATGTGTGTTGCCCTCCTTAATTTCTCAACAACAATCAGCTTTTCTTAAAGGGAGGAAAATCCTAGATAGTGCGTTATTATTAGCTAATGAATGCATTGATTCCAGAATAAAATGTGGAACTCCTGGAGTTATTTGTAAAATTGACTTCGAAAAGGCGTTCGACCATGTCTTATGGGAATTTGTGGATGAAGTCCTAATCATGATGGGGTTTGGAGAACTATGGAGAAAATGGGTTCAAGGATGCATCACCAATACACCCACCTATGTTCTAATAAACGGCTCGGCTCACACCAAATTAAATACTGGAAAAGGTTTAACGCAAGGTGATCCGCTTTCGCCCTTCCTCTTTCTAATAGTTTCTGAAGCCTTGAACCTCCTTTTCCAAGCTGGGCATGAATTAGGTCACTTAGGGGGTTTTAATATGAGTGTTAATGGGAATAAAGTGAGTTATCTTCAGTTCGCGGATGACACTTTAGTTTTCTTAGATGACTCAATTGAGCAAATAAACTTCCTAAGATATTATCTTTTGGGTTTTGAAATGGTGTCGGGTCTGCGGATCAATTTTGCTAAGTGTAGTCTCTTTGGTGTGGCAAATGCAACCAACCTGGAAGCAATGTAGACAATGATGGGCTGTAAAACTGATTTTCTGTCGTCGGACTACCTGGGTTTGCCTCTTGGGGACAAAGCAACCAATTCACAAAAATGGGAAGAAATAATTGAGAGATGCAAAAGGAGACTTTGTGCGTGGAAGAGATCTTCTCTTACTAAAGCTGGTAAGTTAACTCTAGCAAAGAGTGTTTTATCAAGTATTCCTATTTATATGCTATCTCTCTTTATTGATCCTTCAAAGGTCATAAAATCAATTGAAAAGGTTATTCGTGACTTCTTATGAGACTCCTCGGAATCTAAAAAAGGGATTCATTATGTGAATTGGAAAATCTGTCGTACTCCTCTAAAAAATGGGCGGCTTGGTCTGAAATATTTGAAGAGCATGAACAGAGCCTTAGTTTCCAAATGGTGGTGGCATTTCAACAAAGAGAAAACTGCAATGTAGCGAACTGAGATTGTCTCAAAACATAATTCAGCAAACTTCGACAGAGAAACGAAGAAACCTAAAACACCAAACAACTGTGGAATCTGGAAAGGTATATATTCTCTTTTAAATTCAATCTATGTGCAAAACTGAAAGTGGGGGAATGGAAGTACTATCAGGTTTTGGGAAGACAGGTGGGTTGGCGAGCAACCATTTTGTTCGAGATACCCTTTAATATACGCCATTACTTCAGCAAAAAACTGGACAGTGATGAAATGCGTAACAACCATTTCAAATGGAGGTGCTTGGAATCTCGGCCTAGATAGCAGACTATCTCAGAATCAGATTACGGAAGTCTCGTCCTTACTTTCAATCATTGAAGAAATTGTACCTGATACAAGCAAAGACTCGATTTCTTGGTCGATAGACAAGTCAGGCATTTTCACTGTAAAATCAGCTTACTCTTGGTTTAATAAAGACCATGAATTGGAAAAGAAAAACCTAAGTGTGTGGTCAAGGGCGTGGACGCATAAAATTGGGTTCTTCCTTTGGAAGGTATATCATAAGAAGATAGCCACAATGGATACGCTTCGTAAGAAAGGTACGTTAATCGTCAACGGTTGTCTTCTTTGTCGCAAAATGGGTGAATCAGCCACTCATCTACTTTTCTACTGTCCTACCTCTTCTGGTATTTGGGGTCATTTATTGTCGTATTTTAACATTCACTGGGTCATGCCAAACTGGGTTGATCAAATTATCAAGGGTTGGAGACACAAAATTATTTTTTCAGCTGGTAAAAAGCTTTGGCAGTTACTTCCGGCAGCCATCACTTGGACGATTTCGGATCAAAGAAACAAACTAGTTTTCGAACACATCAACTTCGAGGTGAATCAGGTGATTAAACAAATTAAATCCCAAGCTTATTTCTGGTGCAGAAACGATGAATCTATGAAATTCATCTCCCTTGAAAATGTTTTATCGAATTGGGGTCAGTTTTTTTGTTGATTAGTAGGATTTGTTTATTTCAGATTTTTGGGATCCGCCAATATTTGAAGGGGGGGGTCTGTTCCACTTTCCTTGTTTGTTTGGTGTTTATGGGGTGTGGTGCTGTGGGATTTTTGTACCTCATCCCTCTCTGTTTTTGGGGTGTTTGTAAAGCACTTACTTCGCGTAAGCCTTCTTATTATATTACTTACGTTTGCTGAGGAAAAAAAAATCAGTGCCAGTTGAAATTGAATGTAACATTTAAACAACTTTGAAACAAACATCAAACAGTTCATTAAGATTTACATAAATAGGTCCCAAGTTCATTTTCAGCACTACAACCCTATCTATGCTTCACTCTCTCAAAAGACCAGAGTTTCAAAACATCAACATACTAATACTGAACAGCATCATCAGACTACCATCTCTCAAATTGCAGCTACCACTATACACCATAACAAACTTAAAAAACCTACAACCCCTTCAAACCTTATACTTTTAAACCAAAAAGTTTCCTTGAACTACATTACATGTTCACAACATAATCACAGAAAAAGAAACATCACCGTCTGAAACCACAACCAAAACAAGAAAAAGCTTGCTACCATCTGCACCAGCACCAAAAAAAGTAGGAATAAGGAAAATTACCAGAAATGATGTCTTGTAAAAAACTTGTTGATCGTCTTCAAGCTCTATGCACAGCCTGAACATCTAGCCTTTTCTGATAATTCCGAAAATATTACAAAAAATATTCTTCATCAGAATCACAACCCTCTTCCCCATAACACTCATTGTCGTCGTTATCTGATGCAGCTGGAGATGTTCAATTGGATGAAGAAGACTTCTCATTTTCATCCTTAACATCTTCTTCTCTTCCCCAGTATCATCCTCATCGGTCTTGGAGTATAGCATCCTTACATTCATGGTGCGCGCAAAGATCTTGGGATTGACAAGCTCATAATCAAATCGGCTTCTCACCTTCCTCGCATGATATATCTCCATCTTCCACTTGTCTTCTGCAGCATCAGAATCAAGGTCACTGGTATTTACCTACTACATACCATACTCAAACCCATCAGAAGCCTCAGAATCACTTTCTGTTGCACTATCATACTTTGGTGCTTTAGCATATTTCTCTGCCCACCCTTCATCCTTCCGATCACGCCTTGCAAAGTACTTTATCCTCCATGCAGCATACAGACCATCAATTCTTCTTTCCTCCCTCTGGCGAGCAGCTTCCTCTTCTTCTCTCCGATAAATTTGTTCTTGAATTCGACGATCAATCTCGGTCTGCACATCGAGTCTCAATTTATGCAACTCCTTAGTGCTTAAAGAAGGAACAAAAAGCTTGGCTTGTGCATAATCCTTGGATTCTGGTTGTTCAATGGATAGCCTTTCCCCACCGGGGCTTGGTGAATTTTGACCAGATGGATCAGCCGTTCTCTATCTCTATTTCTTTTATCTCTAAACTAAACCTTTCCTTTTCTGTAAAACTCTTAGGAAAAAAACTACCCTGAATATGATAATCTCCAGGCTAAACACCCCTTTAAAAACCAATTTGTGCCTATTAAATTTCATTTATAGCGTTTGGTTAATTGTCATGTCGCTTTGTTTACCACGCCTATTCATGCGTATTCCCTTCCCCTTCATGATCATAATTAACCTATCAATACCTATTTTCAACACCTAAAAATTACTATTACCATTACTCCCTTTGGAATTGCCATTAAGGGAGGTTCTGGTAGGTCACCAAATTTTGATGAAGTTTTTTGGGGTCTAATTAAAATTTTATGTTTTATGCAGATTAGAAGAATGCAACATCAGTTGGGAGGCACCATTGCGGTTTGGGGCATATCTGCGAGTTGGGTTACTAGCTTAACCATCAAACATAAACTCCCTACCAAGTTACAACTTCCCAACCAACATCACCAGCCACCAAAAAAAAATCCCCCTATTTCTACCTCCACCAACAATTTTGCAAGTTCACTACCATTATTACTCTTGGCAGTTTGTACCACCTTACCTATGTTAATCTTAAAAAAGACAAACCAATTTATGATCCACCAACCCTTACATCGCCATGGTTACTTACCAATTTCTCATATTTCTGAAAAACTTACATTGGATCATTGGATTTGTTTGTACTTGGCTCTCTTATTATCAACCTCACATGAATACATACATCTCCGCAACAATAAAGTATGTAATTGAAAGTGACACTTCGTATGATAAACCATGTCCACAATATAGTCATTGCAGTATTGTAATAACAACCTTTCATCAATTTTCTCCTAAAAGTTTTTCAAAAAAATTCCAATAGTCCTCTCATTCCCTTTTTAAGGTTCAAAAACATAAACAAATAAAACCCTTCTGCCACTTCTCCATCCACATTGTCTGTAATCTAAACCGATACAGTACTACAAAGAGATTCCTCTCTATACAATTGCATATTATATTGGTTACTTGGATTTCTCATCTTAATCAACCCCTATTCATATATATCTAGTTCTATTAACTAATGGAACTTCCAAATATCTCAGAAAACCATCAAAAATTAGATCAAGATATCTAAAACCTGTCCTCTCAAATGGCTGGGAAATTAACCTTACCCTCAACCTTGTTTGAACCAGTATTCAGTGATAAGAAAGTTGTGCTAGCTGAGTTTGATAATAATTGGAAATGGTGTATGGTGGGTAACTTATGCTTTGAAACCCTGGTTCCTACCTCATCGTTTCGCTTCTATATCTGTAACCAATGGCCTTTTGCTCAATCTTCGAATGTTACTACATTCAATGGTTTGCGCAACAAAGTCCCCATTCATTTCTTAAGTGAAGATTATTTCAATTGAACTAATTCTCAGAGAACTTGGTTTGTGTGTGGATATCTTACGACTCTAAAAGTTGTTTCAAAAGAAGGATGGCTAGCAAATCATCAGCTATGCTTTACTGAAGAACTAATGTGGTTTATTCTATGTAATATTCTTAACAAATGCATTGAATTTGAAGATCTTCAAAAACTTACCTCCAAGATGGGAGAACTTGTTGAAGCCTTAGATCCTTATGGTAATCATCCTTTAAAGAAGAATGTTAAAGTGTGTGTCAGGATTCCAGTGCATAAAGCTTTACCAGTTGGTATCCCCCTCTACACCATTAGTAGAACTGAACCATTCCTGATTAAATGAAGATACATAAAAGTTCCAAGATACTTCTGCACTTCATGTCGTGTGCTTGATCAAAAAGTTAAAAAATGTCCAGCATGGAAATTGAAGCAGAAAACTATCAAAGAAGTTGTATCCTCAAGTAGAAAATATGTCCTTCATGCTGTTTCAAGACTCATGATGTCGTCAGTATCAGAAAATATTCAAGCTGCAACCACCTCCAATGCTATTGTGGATACTGTTATGCAGCAAACTGAAGTTTTACAAGATACTCAAGTATAACTTATTGCTACTCATGTTTACAATAAAGGAAAAGCAGAGGATAGTAATCAAAAACTATATAATATCAATCAAAGTGGCTTATCAAATATGTTCCAAATGAGACCTTTCGTCAATCGATCAACTGCTTTGAAGATCCTTGATGTTGGACCGATTCAACAAAACTTGACTCAGCAGAACAATGGCCTACCGATTATATTCAAACAAGTCACAGCTTAGAATGTTACTATCGAAGCTTCCATCACTGGTGCTGAACCGACTACGAGTGGTCTGATTCGTACATCTAACTCCTCTAGAAGATTCAAAACTGCTGTTATTCCTAGTACTACACCAATTATCACTATGTGAACTCCCATTTCAAATGTGCAAGATGCTCTATCTAACCTCAAAAGGAAAATTAATCCTAGAGGTGATTTGAGAAAATAAACTAGATCTAATTCCAGCTTAGCTAGTCTAGTGGTAATTCCAGAAGAGCCGGTTAATTCAGAACCTGATTATGCCAAACTTTGTCCTCCTATCACTAATTTTGGGGAGTTACATGCTATCAATATATCTAATTGTTCTCTCAATACCCAACCTTTGATTAATTCCTATGAAAGATACAATGTTCCTGCTGATAATGCTCCAAGCAATAATGGTGTCTGCAATAATTCAATCTGATTGCTTGGAACATTAGAGGTTTTGGTAATAAATCTACCATTATAAAAAAATTGGCCATTAACAACAGATATATGACAACGGTTTGCGAAACGTTGTCTAGAAATGAGATACGACAACATCTAAGTCTTAAAGAAAATATTACGTGTTGTCCACTTATGATACAGAGAGGTGAGTGCCCAGTATGCCATACACGTGAAAAACACACTTATCTCACATCACAACCCTTAGATCCAATTGATTTTTTATTTATTTTTAGATCTCACGGCTATGGCATAATTTAAACCAAAACCTTATCCTATATGTCTCTTATTCCATTTCTCATCTCTTCCGCCTCCATCTCTGGTTTTTTTTCTCCTCTTTCTTGCTTACCTAAAATCACTAAAACAAAAGATCTACAAACCATCACAAACTCAAAACTTCTTTGAGTTTCTAATCCAAAATCTTGGTTCGAATACTACCGAAAGGCTTAATTATTTCCACAGCAAGTTAACAAATGATGCTTTTGAAATTAGATTTGAAGTCATTCGAAAAAAATCAATGAGGTTAGTTTTTGAAATTACATCTTTATATGATATTTACTCTTTTATGTTCGAAGTTTATTGATTAGTTGATAGATCCATATATTGATTTGTATTTCGGTTTGCTTTAGGCTCATATCACTGAGGCTGGAGGACAAATCTCCCATTAAGTATCCGTGTACAAAGCTAACAAATTATGCTTGTTTCTATAATGATTGAAGTTTCAAGCTCATGGTTAACATGGGAGAAGGTGAATTTTTGTTTGTTGATGCTCGTACTTAATAATTTGATATTTTCCTTGTTCAAGCTAAAGCTATGGTTGAGTTGAATCCGATTTATTTTTGTTATTAGGGTCATATACGTCAATTTTCATAGTTTAACACTACACCAAATTTTGGATTTAGCAACCTAGATTAGCAACAGAGCTAGAGCTGTTGCTAATTCGCAACTAAAAAATGCAGTTGCTAAATTTTAGTAACAGCTTTTTTATGTTGCGAAACTCGCAACTGCTTTCCTTATGTTGCTACTATCAACTGCGGCAAATTCATGCATGCCACTCGTCTGCGTGCCAGGTAACACTTATTGTTATTTTTCTACCCAGTCAACTTAAGCCATTTTAAATCAGATAGATAATTCCACCCTAACACATATTTCTCTATAACCCTAGAATTCTGAAAACTTATCCACTCCCTTCTTTATTTTCTATATTCGATCGTTTATTCCTTCTCTCTATCCAGCCGTAAGAAGAATAGGTAGGAGCAGTAAAGAAGCTCTTGTCTAAATCTCAGTGATTTATTTTTTTTATTTCGAATTTGATTCGATTTTGTTGCTTAGAAACTATACCGATTTGATAAAGATGAAGCTCTTGTCTAAATCTCAGTGATTTATTTTTCTAATTCGAATTTTATTCGATTTTGTTGCATGAAAACAGTACTGGTTTGATAAAGATGAAAATCAATAGAAATAGGAGATGAAAATCAATACCGATTTGATAAACAGACTGAGAAATTGGTTGTTTGGTTATGAGACAATTAAGCCATTCAAGATCTGTGTTAATCATCTTGGTTTATTGATTTTTTTTTCTGAATAGATTTTGGTTTTATTTGATGTGTTGATTTGATCTGTGAGATTCGATTTAGTTTTTTTTTTCCTTTCTAAAAATTCCCTGTAAGGTAAGGTTCAGTTCTTCTTTCTTTATTTTTTGAATTTAGGGTTTTGTGTCTAATTCTAGCTTAAGGGTTTTTAAGTTGATTTGAGTGTTTTCCGCAGAATTTTCTTATGGTTTAGTCTCTGAAAACGAAAAAATACAATAACAATTGCAAAATCATAATGTATTAGTATTGAAAATCTTATGACACTTTATCTTTTAAATTGCAAATTTCATGTTCTGAGTTAGTTTCATCTTTTAATACCCCTGGATTCTGATGGGTATTTAGTTTGGATGGCTGAAGTAGTAGTGGGTTTGGATTATTTATGGCCTTATGGGTGAAAAATTGATGTCTTCTTACTTAATTTTTTCTGTGGATTTTGTAGGTTGAGTATTATTTCAGTGATGCATATTTGGCGAAGTATTTGAAGCTTGTAAGTGGTTAGATTCATTTAACTATTTTATGTGATCATGTCTAGGAGTCCATTCTCATGTTGTTTTGGTGCTTAAATCTGCAGGTTGTAAATGAAGATGGAGGTAGGTCAGGCGTCATATCACTAACTACTTAGATATGGGAGGATTGCAGGTAATATCACTAACTACTTGCTATCTTTGATGTATGTTGGTGGTATCATGTAGAGCAAGAAAGTACCTACTTAGTATGCCTTTCTTTTCAAGTACCCATATCTTATCTTGGGATATGAATGTAGAACACTACTAACATTTCAGTTAACAATTTTGTACATGGTTGGATTTGGAATCTTGTCTGTTTGTTTGAGTTTGTACTTCGGTTAGGTCAGCACTTATTTTTTTAGCAGGGCTAATCCTTTGAATTTGTACTTCTATTATTTCAAAACTAGAATTGATGCTTCATTAGGGGACTTGCTTTTTCTTGTTGTACTTCCTATTTGCGGTCTGAAAGAGTACCACTCCTACTTCTTCTCACGTCTACATTGCTGTCTCTAAATTCTTTATTAGATGACTTTTTTTTTCTACTTGTCCAAACTATTTGTGGTTGGTTGAATGAGTACCACTCTTACATCCTCTAATTTTTGTTTTAGAATTTTAAGCTTCATCCTCCTTCAGTACTTAACTAACATTTACTTTCGGTTTGTCTTTTATTTTAAAACTAACCAATGAGAATTCTTGATAACCTCATGTCAGTTTGTACAGTTAAGTATTTGATGATGTGTTAAAATTTTCCAAATAGGAGCTTTCATTTGTTCATTACCGCGCTTTTATGCTTGTTGCAGTCACATTGACAACAATGCGTGATTTAGTTCCTTGATGTTGCTATGTGGAACCAGCTCACAAAGTATAAAGACAACATAAACATCTATAAGGACATGTGTTAGGTAGTTTACTATTTTTTCCCTTCTTTTCCTTGTAACTAATTTTTCTTTTCTCTCATATGTTTAATATAGATAATTGCTTATGTTCTGATCCCTTCTCTATTAGAAGCGTTAATCTACTGATGTTCTTTTTCATTGATTGTACTGCTGGAAAGTAAAATGTACATGGGATTTTGTATAAGTGTGGCGGTTGTGGTTCATGAATGAAGATGTTTTATAAGTTGATAAAAATGATGTGATGTCCAAGTTACTATCACATCTAATTGAATTAGTATGAAACTTGCCATTTATCTTCTAAGGACATTTTCTTATTGCAGGGTTAGATGACTAGCAGAATGAGGATGAGACACTAGATCAGGAGCAAAATGAACATGTTCGATCCAATTACTAGTTCTATTATTTTTTTCCAAGAATTTTCCATTTTCACAGAGAAATTATTCCTTGCATGGTGTGTAGGAAATGGGTCTGAGTGATAGTGATGATGGTAATAAGAAGGTCTGATGAAGAGACATGATGAAGTTGCTAACGAGAAGGCTCCCCCTGGTGCCTCAAAAGTCAGGTAAAAATATTTTACTTGATTACTATATTAGATTTTTAAGTTTGTTGAATGTTTTCTATTGTGTTATAATTTTCTGAAATTTCGATGATGCATAGATATGGTGAATTTTGGTGGAGTTATGTTATATAATTGAGCCCAACTTCTGTTATGTCTAGTTTGTTTTTTTTATTTCCTGAAAAATATGGGCATATGTATACATGTTCAAGTATGACAGTGTTCACGGTCAATGGAAGTACCATGAACTCAAGGTTAAGGACACCAAGACCCTCCTCTTTGGTGAGAAGGAAGTTGCAGTCTTTGGTTGCAGAAACCCCGAGGAGATCCCATGGGCTGAGACTGGAGCTGAATACATTGTTGAGTCAATTGGAGTGTTCACTAACAAGGACAAAACTGCTTCTCATTTGAAGGTTTGATATTAGACCATGCTTTTTATTTTATACTTCAGAAATAAAATATATGATATTTCTATTGGCATAAATTAGAGATTGGAATATGGATTCTTTGTAAATAATGAGCATATTTATCCGTCTGATAAATATAAATGATAAGTCATTCTACTACCCAGTTTTAGGTGTCAATGATCTGTAATGGTTTTTGCTTGTCTTCACAATGCATAGGCTTTACTTACGATAATTTGTCATCTTGGTTATCAGAGATTCAGTCACCTTACTTTCTTATGCTTTTGGAGAGTAAGTTTGTTCTGATTCATGCATTGAAAAAAATAATCACTACTAAAGAATACAAGATGATAATTTCTTATCTATTAAACAAGTCTAGCTATTGTGTTTTATATTTATGTGAGGGTTCATGGCCATACAGTAGTTTAAGCTTTTCATTTATTGGTTATTGATATACCTTGCTCAGTCCTGCTCTGATTTAACATTGTTTGATTGCTTGATGATCCAGGGTAGATCCAAGAAGATTATCATTTCTACTCCCAGCAAGGACGCACCCATGTTTTTTGTTGGTGTTAACGTAAAGGAATACACCTCAGAAATCAACATTCTTTCAAATGCTAGTTTCACCACCAACTGTCTTGCTCTCCATGCCAAGGTTTGTTTGTTTCCTTGATTAATTATTATATCAAGTTGCAATGCCATCTTTATTTCATTATCGGTCAAGTGTTTCTTATGTTTTTCATAATGTTCTGTTGTTTTTTTTTTTTAAATCTTCAGGTCATCAATGACAGATTTGGGATTGTTGAGGGTCTCATGAACACTGTCCACGCAATCACTGGTTAGTATTGTCTTTGTCATGTGTTTTGTTGAATAAATTTTAGGAGTTATGGATATGTATCTTATGTTCACTCACTCGTGTGTTTCAGCATCTTATGTTCACTGACTCGTGTGTTTCAGCTACACAAAAGACTGTTGATGGTCCATCCAGCAAGGACTGGAGAGGTGGAAGGCCTGCTTTATTCAACATCATTCCTAACAGCACTGGTGCAGCTACGGTACTTCATTATTTTAACATGATAGTTTTTTGACACATAAAGTACCGGCTAATGTCCTGATTTTGCAAATCCAGTCCTGATCTATGTTGACTACAAGAATCCTGATTTTTTTTCTTGTCGAAATTGTGTCGATTGTTGGTAAAGTTCTCCCAGCACTTAATGGAAAATTGACCGGTGTGGCTTTTCGTGTTTCCACCGTCGATGTTTCAGTGGTTGATCTTACTATGGGACTTGAGAATAAGGAAACTTATGAAGAGATTAAAGCTGACATCAAGTAAGAATTAAGTTTAATTATTTACCTATTACAGTTTTATAATTTGTTACTGGTGAGGTTACATGAGCTTTATTTAATTTTATGGCTTTGTTTCTGCTCAGGGAGGAGTCCGAGGGTAATATGAAGGGAATATTGGGATACATTGATGAAGATTTGGTCTCTACTGACTTTTTGGGCGACAACATGTATGAGTTGCTTGCTGATACTTTTAGTGGATCATTATGTTTTTGTTATTTCGTGCAGTATCATCCTCTTAAAGGGACATCTTGTTAAGTTATAACAAGTGGCATCAGCTTGTTCTTAGGTTTCTGGGACACAATATTTTTTTTTATCTGCATGCAGTTGTGTGCTTTATGTATTATTTCTGAATTGTGTGCACTAACTCAGGTCAAGCATCTTCGACGCCAAGGCATGAATTGCTCTTAATGACAACTTCGTCAAGCTTGTGTCATGGTATGACAACGAATGGGGTTACAGTTCCCATGTTATTGAATTGATCTTCCACGAAGCAGAGGTATTCATACTTGCATCATGTGTCCAATGAAAGAGATTATGCATTTCAGCTTAATTAAACAGTATGGGAAGGTATTTCATGTATTTGTATTTAGTTATTTATTTTTTCCTTACAGACATCCAACAAAGTATAGTTTATCTTCCATTCAAAACATTTTGTAAGATTCCTTGATGTAATGTAGAGTTAATATATATCCAGATGGAAGTACTTGTAGTGTCATGGCTTATGTGTTACGTTTCATAGTTCAATTATCATTTTATGTTGAATGTCAGGGTTATTTGATTGAATTATCAGAACATGAAGTATCAGGGCAATTGCAGGGAACTGGGGGAATCAGTTTTGACTCTTTTTTTTTCTGGTGTTGCAAAAATTTAGCAACGGCTAAAATGTGTTGCTAAATATGAACCAGAATAACTATATCCTGTTATACTAAATATATCCCAGAATAGCTCTAATATTAGCAACAGAGTAGCAACAACTGGTTTCTGTTTCTATATTTTAATTTCGCAACAACTTAGTTCTGTTGATACTGTCGTTGCTGACCAAAATTAGCAACAGAGCTAGAACTGTTGCGAAAAACTGCGACAAGGTGTTTTGCAACAGCAAAAATATGTTGCAAGACCGGTCAGCAACAGATTTTAGCTGTTGCTAAACGTTAAATTTGGTGTAGTGTAAATGTGTAGTTTTTATCTGTTATTTGAATCAGGAAACTAAATCAGTTTGTTTTGTTTTATCGAATTTTGGTTGTGCTTAGAGACACCAATGTATGGTTACATGGAAATATGTTTCCGAAGTTCTTTTTTTTTTCCCATTCCAGTCCCCATAAAATAAAATTTATACATGTCTTTCTATTTATAAGGGTCTTTAGCTAATGATACGAACATTGGTCCTGAACTGCTATCCAAGTGTTTGGCTCGATTGGTTCCGGATAGTCATTTGAATGCAGCGAATTTAGCTTATCCCTTGGATATATTTGCAGTATATATAGATATCTTGGATCCTTAGATAACTTCAAAATTTGGTGGTGTTGTGGTATACAATGAATTTTGAAATGAAAACATACTGTATAAGGTCAATGGCAGAGTAATGATGAAATTCAAATCTGGTATTGATTTTTAACTAAATGGCATAATTTAAATTTATCCCCAATTTATTCAAATAATGGTACATGTGTTTGATGTAGGGAGATTCAATGTTTTTGACTCTAAACAACGTACGGAGAGATGATAACATAAAGTTTTTGTAATTTGATAGCTAATGAATTCAAAATTTCAGATTTTATTGAATTGTTGTTCTACTAATTCTATAACCTGCTACTTCATATACTCTTGGAGAATTAGTTTCTCGAGAAGATTTCGCAGGGTGTTGGTTCACTAATGGTGCTTTCAATTCTCAATCCATGTACCAAAAATGTTATGCTTACGGAAACACTGACAGGAAATTCAAGACATACGTGTTAGCCAATATTTATCTTTGGTAACTATGTGTATCACCTGTCTTTGTACAAGAACCTGCTGAGAAAGGTTTGGCCAGTTTTGTTGTTGATTTTATTATGGGAAGTGTCTGTAATTGAGCGTGTGAAGATTTTGATCCAAAACCAGGATGAGATGATTAAGTCTTGTCGGCTCACTGAACCCTGCAAGGGAATCAGAGTATTTTGGAGGAACAAGGAGGAAGGGTTTGGATCATTGTGGGGAGGAAACACAACCAATCTCATCCGTTGCTTCCCTACTTAGGTTGGATCATATCTCGACTCATTTGTTATTTAATTGAACTTATATCTATTCTCAATATTCTGGAATTTGTCATAGCTTGATCTCTAACATGTTTTAAAATCTTTTATCAGGCCTTGAACGTTGCATTCAAGGATAACTTCAAGTGGCTCTTTAGTTTCAAGAAAGGCAGGTTAAGGGAAATGGTTTTCTGGTAACTTGGCATCTGGAGGTGTTGCTAGTGCTTCTTCATTTCTCTTTGTCTTTTCTCTTAATTTTGATCATTTCTTTGCCTTATCTCTGACTATGCCAGAACCCGTCTTGCTAATGATGTCAAGGCCGCAAAGTAAGACAGTTCGGTGGTTTGGTTGATGTATACAAAAAAACTAATTATCAAATCTGATGGTGCCATTGAGCTTTGCCGTTGATTCAACCTTTCTTGTGTTGGAATTATTGTTCACTGTGATCTCTACTTCGGTTGTATGACTCTCGAAAACCAGTTCTTTTGACTGGTGACCCAGCGGTTAGTGTAAGTGATTGCTTTTTTTCTTTAATGTGTTATGTGGAATGCATACTGGGTAAGGGAGAATGCAACTGTCATGAATTTATGATTCTAATGATTGTATTTTCTCTTGTTTGAACATTTCAGGATAGTTTCTTGTTTCTCCACATGCTTGTGGTACATCTAGATGAATTTAATTTAGCAGGTGTAGTGGAAGATTGGTATATAGGATTGCTCTTGGAGGTATCAAATGATATGTCAATGAACTCGATTTCTGCAGTACATTTGCAAAGGATATCCATGAGATTGCAGTTTTCTTGAAAATGCCGGCACAAATCAGCAGAGGCTGCTATTAAGAGGCGTATGAAATAGGTCATTGACAAAGTGATGCCGGAGTTTCTGAGCACTAGTGAGTTTCTCAACATTAAGTGAACGCATGCCTTCTTATGTATGTCCGGAAGCTTCTTCTCTCATGCAACATGAGCTCAAACTTAAGTCCATCTTGAAACTTCTGGTGAGTTCGGCACCAAGGCCTTAGATAAGGCTCCCAGGTTTCGATTGTCCCTTTATTGAGTGATCGTCTTGTGAATATTCATTGTCTGGTAATGATCTTAGGCTGCTGGGATTTGTTGACCATGTCTTTTTTTTGTGATCAATTATGAATATGAATATTGATTTAATGTAAAGAAGTGAATGACATATATATATATATATATATATATATATATATATATAAATTTCATATTTGATATATTGTGATGATTTGTTTTCTATTTTTTTTTTAAATCTAAAAATATTTCGACAACGTTTTGTCATTGTTGTTGAGACAACATCTCACCATGTAACAAAGCTGTTGTCGAAGTGAAGAAACTATTAACAACCCCCCCATACAATAACGTCTGGAAAATCGTTGTCATATCATTTCGACAACGGTTTCTATGTGTTGTCGAATGCCGCTTTTCTTGTAGTGTGCTAATAAGGAGCTGAATATACTTTGTAAGAATGTTAACCCTGATATCATTTTTCTCTCTGAGAGAAAAATGAACAAAGACATGGCAGCTAGGAAACTAAGAAATATGGGATTCCCTTGTACTTTTAACGTTTCTAGTTTTGGTAGAAGTGGTGGTCTTGTGCTAGATAGGAAAAAGGAAATACAACTTAACATTATCTCTTCCAGTTTGAGGGGCATCCATGTCACATCTCCTGACATTATTCACTCTAAAATATGTCATATTCATTTTGTGTATGGTGAACCTAATAGTAGTCTGAGACAAGATTATTGGGAACAACAATGCCAACAAGCTAACATTCCCTTAGATGAACCTGTTTTCTTTATAGGATATTTTAATACCCTTTTAATTTCTGAAGACAAAAATGGTGGCTTAGAAGTCGATGATACAGATTTTGAAAATCTTAGAAATTTCTTTTATGTTTTTAATTTGCATGATCCTGGTTTTTCTGGACCTAGATTTACTTGGTCCAATATGCAACAAGGTTATGATTTAATTCTTGAAAGATTAGATAGATGTCTTGTAAACCAAACCGCTGAAGGTTTTTTGTCCAAAGCTTTGTGTTAACAACATCCCTAGAGACTCTTCTGACCATTGTACTATGCATATAAGTTTTAATTATGAGGATATCTGCATGCCTAGGCCGCCTTTTCATTTTATGGCTATGTGGATTGAGGATCCTACTTGTAGAGATATTATTGACAATTCTTGGTCTATTAATGTGGTAGGATCCCCTGCCTACAAGCTTAAATCTAAATTTTTAAGTACTAAGAAAGGTCTAAGAGATTGGAATAAGTATTTTTAATTGGTACTATTCAAACTAATATATTTACCATTATATAAGACTTGGTTGAGATTCAAGTCTCTAATCCCACTGATACTAGTACCACTTCTAGACTTAAACCTAGACTTGAGTATCTTTATAACTTAGGAGATTTATACTGGAAAAATAAATCCAGGGAAGTTTGGCTCATGGAATGTGATAGAAACTTACCCTATTTCCACATAGTTACTCTTTTTTATGAGAAAAATAAATGTTATTAGTTGGATTAAGAATTCCTTAAATACTATTATGGCTGATAGAGATAGTATTGGAACTTCTTTCATAAACTATTTCAAAACCTTATACTCTTCTCATCCTCAACAATTCCAGAATAAAATTCTTGCTGACCTTCCTATCAAGTTTTTTGTTGAAGATAACACAATCTTGAATATGCCTCTTTCTCCAGAGGAAATCAAAAATGTTGTTTTCCAAATGGGAGGGAAAAAGGCTCCTGGTCCTGATGGTTTCACATGTATCTTTAACCAAAAGCATTGGGACATTGTGGGAGAGTCTGTCATTGATATGACTCATACCTGTTTCAAAACAACGCATATTTCTAAGGTTTTTAACCATACTAATATTGCTCTTATCCCCAAAGTTCTTCTTGCAGAACTTGTTTCTCAGTACAATCCTATAGGGCTCTATAATTTCATTTACAAAATTCTTTCAAAAACCCTTGCTAATAGACTAAAACCATTTATGAATAATATAATATCCAAAAATCAAACTGCCTTTATTCCTAGGAGGAGTATTTCTGATAATATTATGCTAGCAGTGAGGCTATATATGTTGTCAACCACATTGACAAAGTTGAAAGCATTGCTGCCATCAAACTTGATATGTATAAGCCTTATGACAAGTTGGAATGGGATTTTTTGGAAAATGTTTTATCCAAAATAGGTCTCTCCAACCACTGGGTTAGACTTATAAATCAGTGTGTTTCAACTGTCTCCTACTCTGTTCTTCTTAATGGTAGCCCTACTGAGTTTTTCCAACCTGAAAGAGGTTTGAGACAAGGGGACCCCCTTTCCCCTTATCTTTATATCATCTGTTCGGAAGCTTTATCCTCTTACATTGATAGTCTTAAAAAAAGGGTCTTTTAGAAGGTATCAAAGTGTGTAAAGATGCTTCAGAAATGACACATCTTTTGTTTGCTGATGATTCCCTCTTATTTTCAAAAGATTCTTCTCAAAATTTCCTTGTCATCAAGGACTATCTGCAAAAATACTGCATGGCCTCCGGGCAAGAAATAAATTTTGAAAAATATGGTATCCTTTTTAGCAAGAAGATTCATGAGCATAGGAAAACTCTCCTAGCTAACATTCTAGATATTAAGAGCAGGGACTTAGGAGAAAAATATCTTGGCACTCCTACTGTATTTCAAGCCTCTAAAATCATACCTACATGGGTATTCTCCAAGCTGTTGATGCCAGAATCTTTATTTGGCTTCATAAGCTCATGTCCCAAGCTGCTAGAACTACTCCAATTAAACATATTGGCCAAGCTATCCCCCTTTTTCAAATGGGAGCCTTTTTTATTCCTAAGCATCTTTGTAGACAAATGGATGCTCATCTTTGTAAATGTTGGTGGGGTGAAACCTTAGACCCAAAAGACAGGAAACTGCACCTGCTTGGTTGGGATATTGTATGCTCTCCCAAGGCTGAAGGTGGATTGGGTTTTAGAAAGTCTGAACTAAATAATTTGTCTATGCTGGCCAGGAATGCCTGGTGGATTTTGGAAAATCCTGACTGCTTGTTAGCTACTGTTCTCAAGGAAAAATACTTTCCTAGAACTGGTTTCTTGAATGCCAAGTGTACTAATAAGTGCTCTTGGACTTGGAAGTGTTTGCATGCCATAAAAGAACTAATTAAGACTTTCATTTCTTGGATAGTTAGGGGTGGTCAGTTCATTGACCCATGGTGTGATAAGTGAATACCCACTTTGGGTTGTGTTACACCCAACCCACTAGTCCCTGTTGATCCTAGTATTAAAGTTTCTTATTTTATTGATTCCTAAACCAGAAGTTGGGATGTGTCTAGACTTAACACCCATTTTGATAATGCTTCTGTTCAGAAGATTATCACCATTCCATTAAGCCAGCTTTGCACTCCTGATAGGGGGGCTTGGGATCTTTCAAAGAATGGAAAGTTTTCCTCTAAAACTTCCTACATGGGACTCAGAGGCCTTAGCCCCCCCACCCGGTAAAAACCTTTGGAAGCGTATTCGGAAAATCAGAGTTCCTTACAGAATTCAAGTCTTTGTATGGAGAGCAGCTAGAAATGCTCTGCATGCCAGAACTATTCTTCATACTAGAATGCCTATGCATAGTGTGGATTTCTCTAGGTGTTCTGATCCTTATGAATCTATTATGAATGCTTTGGTCCTTCGTCCCTTTGCTATCTGAGTCTGGCTTATCTCTGATTTTAATATAAATACCCAGTTTTTCCAAAACCAGCCCTTTATTGACTGGCTTCTTTTTTGGTTAATTGATCCTCTAAATAAACTTTCTGATGAAGATCAAAGCCTGTTTGTTGCTATCATTTGGTCTATTTGGACTAGTAGAAACAAATTTATCTTCCAAAATCTTTCTGAAACTCATGTCACTGTCTTAGCTAGAGACAGAGCTATGTTCCTTATCAGGAAAACTAGATATATAGTTTCTACTACCATTTCAGTCAGTATTTGTGATAAATGGATGTTCCCCTCTTTTGGTTGGATTAAATGCAATACTGATGGTTCCTTTGATGTTATCTCTGGAGCAAAAGGAGCAGGGTATGTGATGCGTGATTTCTCAAAAAAAAAAAGAATTTGGGCTTCCTTAGTCTTTGAAGTTCATTCTGCTGAAGAAGCTGAAGCCAGAGCTGTCTGGGCAGTCTTGAAGAAAGCTTTGGAGCAACAGGTGACCCATATCATTATTGAGAGTGATGCGAAATACCTCATCGATCAATTTTCAAGTGGAAATTTCGATGGAACCTCGCGTACGGATGTTATCTTTAAGGATATTCAACTTTTTTCATCTAAGTTAGTTGCTTGTATCGTTAGTTTTCAACCTTCGACTTGTAACTCTGTAGCTCATGAGCTTGTTTCATGGGCAAAAAAGAACAATTCTACTATGTACTGGTCTGTCCCTCCTGTTTGGCTCATACCAACAGTTGAGGATGATCATTAGCCTTGTTGAAGGCCTTTGCTTATAAAAAATAAAAAATAAATAAAAAATAGAAGGGAACACATACGGCCTATTTTAAGTGTAACTATACATGAACGATGGGAACCATAGCCCTTAGAGCGTCCACAATGGACGATCAAAACCAAATTTTTGGTCCGGGGATGAGACACAGTCGAACAGACTAAAGAGTATAATCCAGACTAAACCCAAATATCAGACCAAATATGGTCGGCGACTAAGACTATAACCAAATATAATCGGGTGGGGTTAAATTTTACGCCTGGTGTGGGGCGGGGTTTAAAGGGTACGCCCTCTTTTTTTTAAGCCTGGTGGGGCGAACATATATTTTGTGCCTGGTGTGGGGCGAACATAAAGTCTACGCCCCACACCAGGCACAAAATATATGTTCGCCCCATATTATTTCCTTTTTTTTTTTAGTCGGGCGGGGTTAAAAGTTTACGCCCGACCAAATTTACTCTTCTACGGCTGTGTCACACCACGGACCAAACTCAAATATGATCGTTTTTTTTTTTGGTCTTTACTCTTTAGTTTTACTCATCCCATTGCAGTCGCTCTTAAAAGACTATTGTTCTTTTGGTAGTTGGCCCATGATTCATTAAATGAATATATTTAAAAGAGAATTACATATCAGGTCATACCTACACATTTAGATGTCGGGGTATAAATGGAACCCTCGAATTATTTATTAAATCATCTAATGTTAGCTATTGGGTATTCCAAGGTAAAAAGATCGTTTAATGCCATCTAATGTACTCACCCGACACACTCTTCCCCTGTGTGAGATATCTCAGCTGTTTCTCATAATGAACAAGATGCAAGAGGATCGTAAAAAAACATTCAGAAAGAGCCAAAGCCATAGTACCATCTAGAATAATTACTTGTTAACTGGGATTGGTGTCGCGCCCGTGAACATCAATGTAGGATGCGAGTCATGGGATCCACAAATACAGTGGTACACCACCCATATTTCTTTTATATCCTACTATTTGCTATGGTGCATCTTTTAAAAAGAACATAATGAGACCACTTATTTTTTATTTTGCAGGTGAATTTGTACATGTCGGATGGAGGCATGCAGATGGACATGCAAGTGCAGAGGGAGATGAATGTGTCAAAGTTTACTACAAACTTTAATATGGGCAGAGGAGTTAAGGATTCAATCCGTCTGTTTTAGATACACAATTGGTTGAATCAAAATCAAACCTGGTGCTAACACGACAACAAAAATGTGGTTTTTAATTATTACGTGGCAAATCAAAATTCGACGATAATTAAGCAATTTGTTTGAAAAGATTACAGTTGTTTGCAAGTGTTGTAGTGTGAGGAAACAGCTCCCTCCCTCCATGGGAAACAAAAGTGTGTAGAAAGAATCATCGCTTCACATGCCAAATGTACTTGCCACTGATCCGTCGAATCAATTCCTTGTCTATTAGTACCTTGGTGCATTTATCTTTTTAATAATTGATTCAAGCCGGTCACGTAATCGGACCTTAGCTAATACACGGGACCTATGAAAACTATTTACAGGGCCGAGATTATATTGAATTTAGTCCGTCAAAATAGACCAGAAAGTTATTTTGAATCCACCGCCGTGATTTATTTGGGTCCTGTGCCAATTTTTGGGCCCTGTGTCAAAATCGACCTGCGAACAAGATTACGGCCCTGTAATTAGCTGAAGTCCATCGGCCATTATTATTGATGTGCTTTTTCCGTGGAGTCGAGTCTGAAGATTCTGAACAGCTATAAGAAAAACTTTAGTCCACGGTTTTCATCAAGAGTAAAAAGAACTTTGGAGGACCAACATGATTGGTGAAGGATGTTACCGCATTTGTTAGGGAGGATACCAATTTATATAGGACAATGAGATAACATGCACCTTATTCTCTCAAGAATAGTGCGGAGCAACACCATTATGTTGTGGAGTCTTGGCACTGATTGTTCATGACGTATACCCATGCTCTTGAGCGGCCCAATGCCCCCGCTGTGCACTTCAAGGTTCTACTGTTTCTCTTTCCACCATGTTGTGAAACATCTTGAACACGGGAACAACATCATCTTTGGTCTTGATTGCATATGACCAAACCTTCCTTGAAGCATCATCTTCACATGCCAAATGTACTTGCCACTGATCCGTCGAATCAATTCCTTGTCTATTAGTACCTTGGTGCATTTATCTTTTTAATAATTGATTCAAGCCGGTCACGTAATCGGACCTTAGCTAATACACGGGACCTATGAAAACTATTTACAGGGCCGAGATTATATTGAATTTAGTCCGTCAAAATAGACCAGAAAGTTATTTTGAATCCACCGCCGTGATTTATTTGGGTCCTGTGCCAATTTTTGGGCCCTGTGTCAAAATCGACCTGCGAACAAGATTACGGCCCTGTAATTAGCTGAAGTCCATCGGCCATTATTATTGATGTGCTTTTTCCGTGGAGTCGAGTCTGAAGATTCGATATACTTTGGAGGACCAACATGATTGGTGAAGGATGTTACCGCATTTGTTAGGGAGGATACCAATTTATATAGGACAAAGTAATATCAGTCGTTGGATTTTGGATTAGTGCGCCCAGAGTAGAAGTGTTATCGGCCTTTATCAATTGTTCATTTCTTGGGTCTCTTCACTTGGATTTGGATAGGAACAAATTCCACGAGTGCATGCGTCGTCCAACTTCTTTCTCAACTTTTTTTCTATCTTCTAACATTTGAATTTTTCTTACTGGTGCTCTCGGAAGCACGGACACACCAGTATTGGTGCCGTGTCCGCGTCAGACACGCGTTGGACACCGACACGACGCATTTGTACACATCTATACCTCATTTTGCTAATTGCGTAATCAAATTGGTTATGAAAATTAGTATAATAGTTAATATTTGTACATACGGGCTAACCTAATGGCATAAAAGTGAGTTTTTTCATGTATATGCATGATTAATGTATTTGATATACCATAATACTATGATATTAGTGTATAAAAAATTATTTAATTAATATATATATAAACGTGTCCGTGTCCTGATGATTTTAAATTTTTGCCGGTCCCTGTGTCCGTGTCAGTGCTTCCCATCTGGTGCTTCATGTAATAATTGACCCGTCTTATAACATGCGTCATCAACTATTTCCATTGGCCTATTGGTCTTATCAGTATTCGCAGCACGCTTCCCAGGCTATAATTGACCCGACTTTTTCTTACTCGTGCTTCGGGTAATAATTTATCATGGTGTACTAAACTGACAATGAGAAACACCAATATGTCTAGCCCCTAGTTAGCAATTCGGGATACGGCATTCGTACGGAACGGCGTACGTACGAGTATTATACGGATTCGTAAAAATCAAATTCGGTCAAAAATCCGGTCAACGATTCGTGATTCAGCAGTAATACGGAACGTGATACGTACGAGTATAATTCGTTTTTCTAGTCTGAGTTCGGGATGGAAAATACGGCACACATTAATTAATAAAATAATAAAATTTTAACTTAAATAGGTAGGGGTGCATGTTATTAACGTTTAAATTGCTATCTATATGAAATGTGTTACATTCTAATCACCAACGGATGACTGGTTCAATGGTTACGCTTAACTAAAGAAATGGGAGGTCTTGTGTTCAAATCTCACCATACATAATTTTTGTATTTTCTCTTAACAAAGAGGGGCCGTATTATTCGAAAACTCCACACAAATTTGGTTTCCTATGTCCAAACATTATTTCTTCTTTGTTGTCGGCATCTTTATTGGGAGTGCACTATCCTAAAAAGGAGCATTGGTCTCCTACAAAACCCCCCCACTCTCCCAAGTTTTTCTTCCTACTGCTCTTCACTGGTAAGAATCTGTATATTATTGTTTCTTCTCAACTCTGCTCTTCTATCATTGTTAAGAACAACTATTTTTCTTGTTATGTAGATTATTGAGAGCGCACCACAACCTGGTTTTCAAGCAAATTCTCTACTCTGTTCTTCTCCCACCGGTAAGAACACAATTCTTTGTTTTCCTTTTCCATTCTATTTCTTGTTCCGTAGACTTTTCTTCTCGGAAAGTATTTCGCTCTCGCATTGCTAGATCGTGTTTGATCTAACAGCATGTAAACGATACATTTGGGCTATTTTGACGCCAGCAAAGACATAAGTTAACCACAGTTCTTCAATAGGAGAAAA
The DNA here is from genome assembly GCA_023529315.1 of Papaver bracteatum. Lineage (NCBI taxonomy): Eukaryota > Viridiplantae > Streptophyta > Magnoliopsida > Ranunculales > Papaveraceae > Papaver > Papaver bracteatum. Next base: position 662,824 of record JAJJWX010001650.1, read on the forward strand.
GAAAGCAGTTTTTCTCTTTTTGTCTTCTCATCTTCCCTCTCAAGTCTCACCGATCAGAATCAGACTTAGTACTCCAACTTCCATTTCTATTCCAAATCTCGATTACCAGGTTTATCATTAGCACTTACTAATTTTTTGTAAACTATTTTATGAAAAATTTTAATCATAAGAATCCCGTGTAACATAAAAATCATTTTTTTTTTATTATAATTTTTGTAGTGGTGACTAATGATTTTGCTTGTAGTGTGAATTTGATGATGATAAAATTGTTTCTTCTCCTCTAAAATCTATCAAAATCCATATATTGAGCAGTACCCAATTATTTTTACAGAAAATCAAAACTGCCAAAGGAATTTATCTTTTCCAAAATTGATAACATCATATTAGAGGATTAAGTTTTCGTTCATACTTTCATAAACCCTAAATATACATTCTTCAACGCGAATATATGATCGAGGGATTTCTGAAATCTTAGTTTTTGACTTTTGGAGTTATGTTCATGTAATTCATCTTCCTCTTTTCTCTTTTCATATCGACTGTGGTCTGTGCAAAATACCGCACCTAAAAAAAAGGTCAAAAAAAGTTTTGCGACAACGAAAATAAAAGAATGCTAACCATGGCTCAAGTAAGAATAAGTGTAGGTGGTTAACTTCACAATAGCCAACATGCTGCTAAATCATGAATTCTCTTCCTTTCTCCTCTCACTGGTACTAAGAAAAACAATTCTTTTTCTTGTCTTGTAGTAATGGAAGGAGCATTTGAAGTGGATTTGCACCTGGGTACACAAAGAAGAGAATATATAGAATACCCAGGTCGACTAGGCCTACTTGATATTGTTGCGTGGGATGTACAACCCGAACATGTAGCCAGAGTCATTGTGAACATTGTAGCTGAAGCTCCAAATCTTCGATTCATCGTCCAGTCGTTCGGAGTGTTACCATTTCAGGGATGGCCTTATCACGTTTTTGAGGGGTTTAAATGTACCCTAGACAACATAAGGTCGCCGGAAATGGAGTTCTCACAAGCAGCTCTGCGCATGGTGGTCACGCGCCCCAGCACTAGGAATCCTGGTACCCGTGTCGGAGTTATGTTGTAACCCATTGGGACGACTCATTCTAGAGTATGTTTTCTCAATCTTATACTTATTTTTTTTTGAAGTTTTTATATAAAACAAATAACCATTAAAAAAAAACAATTTATTCTAGTAGGAAACCTATGTCAAGAGTAGTGGTATATCATTTTTTATTTGTTAGAAGAATCATACTGCAATGTTGTACGACTCAGGTATCGGTTCGGGATCGGTTGGGAGCCGATCCCTACCTAGAAACTCGGTGAGTCATCACATATGCTGATTTTTAGGAGCTCATATATGAGTTTGTTATTTTAACATGATTATATGAATACATTCAAGTTTTATATGGTTAATTTTACCCTTCAAAAAAAAAAAAAATGGTTAATTTTTATCTTCTGCCACCAATAGTCGATTACTAATAGAAAAAACAGTTGTCAATCAACCGATAAATATGGCAATGACAAGAAAAGCTAAGATTTAGAAATAGCGTGATTATAGGAATATATGTACTGTTTATGGTTCATTTTTTGTATTCTACGGATTAATTAGTTGTCAATATTCATTAGTCGATCAATTATGGAAAGAAAAAAAGCCTAATAGTTGTCAATCAATCAACAAACATGCCAAGAAAAAATTTAATTTAGGAAAATTATATTTTCATTTACTATGCTTAACGTGATTATAGCAATATATCTACTTTTTATGTTAATTTTCATGTTTCTATAGTCGTATCGTAATTAGAGAAATATGTCTTTAATTTTCATATAAAAAAGGCACTTTACACTCTACTACCGAGTTACTCGTGACTCGGCGAGTAAAGGAGAAAAGCGCCCTCAGAGGGCGAAATCCGAGTTACTCGCGAGTAACTCGGGTGACTCGGCCGAGCCGTATTGCATTGTCATACTGATATCAAGTTGTTGTTTTTTTTCCTTTCGGCACTTAATAGGTCAATGGCAAACGGTCTTGGAGAACTTAGAGTAATTGGAGTGAGCCACGGCGCCTTGAATTCAAGTAATGTTGTCATTCAGACGGATAATGAAAATCGCATTTGTGTTGTGAAGTTGAAGGGTTATGTCAATGGTACCGCTTTTGACGATTCATGGTATCGGGGTAATTTTGTTAACTGTTTATTTATCTATTTGTTTGTGCCTGTGGCAGCGAGGTAATGAATTCGTTTAATTGTTTTGGATATGGATAATTGATTTCACATATTGTTTAATTGTTTTGGATATGGAAATGGATTTCAGATTTTCGGGCCTATGGGTGAATCGCAAGGACTGTCCTTCGGCCGTATTTGGATCATTATCCGGAGGGACATAATTTTGTCGAGAGATTCTCTAATGACTGGTAATCTTTTTTTCTTTTTGAAGCATTTGTGATCTTTATTTTCGTTGGTAATTGAAGCATTGATGGGAAAATGGTCATAGACAAATCTCATCTTGCCCAACTTTATACCTCACAGTAACACCAGTAATAAGATTTATTAACATGAGAAAGTGCGGTTCGGTTCTAATTGAAGCAGAAGTTTCTCCCGGTTTCAAAACAAGCATCAATTTTTTCTTTTCCCGGTTTCAAAACAAATCTTAGATTGTTCTGTCAAACACGTTTTGTCACCGGTATCCCGTCCTTGGTAGATAAAAAATTGAATTGTTCACTTTTTAAACTTATGTTACATTCCTAATATGGATTTTGTTTTTAATGAAGCTTTTGGATGATGGCGCAGAAGATCCTGCACTTATCACACGTCATCCTATGTTCTTTGATGCTCTAAAATGGTTATTTTTCTTATGCACCCTGGCCGATTATATGGATGCATTCCGATCAAGATTGGAAGACTATAATAATGGCTACACCACAATTCCGCCTTCCCTAAGAGATCATGAGTTCTACACTGCAATTACAGAATTAAACCTCCCAAGCTGGAATGCTGGCCTCAGCATGGCGATACAGAACACCCTTGGTTTGCAGGATTGGAATTCCCAGGAGGACTATTTGAGGTTTGCTAGGAATAATTTCCTTCATCGGGCGAGAAACAGCGCACAATATGGCATAGTCTTTCAGGTATTATTTGATTTATTTATCTTTAATTACTATTAGTGTTAACTTTTTTTTTTTTTTTTTTTTTATTATATGATTTATTTGATAAAAGAGTATTAGTATTATTATAAATAATTATTAGTGTTAAAATTGAAAGGAAAAAAAAATCACCTTGCAGAGACAATTTGGTGTTACGCCAGAAGATTATGTGGAAACGTTTCGCTGCGGCAACGAATCTTTCTTGATGGATGCCTACAACGCAGTGGAACAGAACTTCGTTCCGGAAAGTGCTTTGGTGGATGGCCGGCATTTTGATGATTTCTTGATCAGGCCTTCTCAGCTCAATGTCAATCGTTAATGCACGTGTTATGAAATGTCATTATGTTTTTTAAGTGTGGATTTGCTAATTGTTATTGTTGTGTGGAACTCATGAATTGCCGTTGGTTCGGTTTGTTTGAACGAGTGTCTGAACCAACACTACTATCTTCTTTTTTTTTAAGACTAAATATGTATCTTAAAGAAATAATACTTCTGCTGCATTAGTATTATCCGGGAGTCTCTCTCTCTTTCTGATGAGAGATATACCTTTGAAATGTTATAGCATGACACGTATGATTTTTGCATGTAAATGTGGCCGTCTCGTTTGTTGCTACTCTGACACGTGACAATGTTAGACAAGTGTACACGAAGATTTTACTTCATCCCTGCCGTGTCTTTCACTTGCAAAAGAATTTGACATTTTTGTTGATACTTGTATTACTTGGCATTTGGCTGGGTAGCTCTACTCCATTTGTCGACGGTCCATACAAAGCCGTCTAACCTGTTTCGGTCTCTTAAAATTTTGTGGTCTGTCGGTTATTTTTTTATTTTATTTTATTTTTTTATATAAGAAAAGGGGAAATTTCATTAAAACAATAGACGTCACCAAAGCAGTGACATCTAAAGAGCCAGAATACAAAGCAAAATAGCTAACTGTTGTTTGTATTATATGCATCTTCGTTGATCTTGTGCTTTTGCCACGACACAGTTTCTGATTCATTTACGAAAAATTAAACAACAAGAATGTAGGACAGCCGAGGGATTCTCCGGCAGTTTTACAGAGGTGAGGCTAAAACCACATCTAGATCTACTCAAGATAAACAGAGTTAGACTTGATCACCAGCATGTCAATACAGCGAAAGTGATAGGTTTCGGGAGAACCCTATATAATAACCGCAATCGCACGGTGTCCAACTAGTAGACAAAGGCAAATACGGGTCTCTCCCACAAGGAGCGGTGGAAATACTGTAATCAATATCTCTAATAAAAATGAACTAGAAAAAATGTTTTTGGATTTTTGAAAGAAGAATAACAGAAAAATAAACTAAACGAATAAAACAAATTCAATGGGAAAGACGGTAACCAGGGTTCTATGGTATCCACTACTATTTATAATTTTTCACCAAAAAGAAATTGAATTCCAATTATGTATATATCTCAGTTCTATTGCAACACCTATTATTGGTATGATTTTCGATCATAAACTCGCATCTCCTAAGTATAGTCCATCAAATTCTCTAAGCATGACCTATCAAATTATAATGACGAGAGAATTATCGAAAATATAATTTATAGATTCAGAATAATTATTTGCTTCGTCTAAGCATAGCCCATCAAAAGAATCAACCTAAGCATGGATTATCAAATACTAACACATAAAATTGTAACCTACACGAATTAATGAACTTAGGCTATTGTGTCATACAAAGCCGGTGAGGCAACAACATGCATTCTTTGTAAAATCAATAAACCATAATTATTGGATTTCGAAATTCAATTCGTATATCCTAATACCAAATTATACAAAATCGATTCAAATGGTCTTAGGTCTAGAAGTAGTTTTCTCCATAGAACCCTAGCTACAAAAGGTTTAGAACATATCAAAGGGTTTCTTAAAACCCATCAAAAACAATAACAAGAGAAGAAAGATTAAACCAATATCGCTTCCTCTTCTCTTGGTCTTGTGCTCTCAAACACGGAGGCGACAACTTCCAGTCCTCTTCTCCCCTATCTGTCAAGAACATAGATTAACCAAAACACCAAAAACGATCCTCCAAACTGGCCTCCTTTTTCTTCTGTCTCTCTCGAGTTCTTGTAGATGCTCCGGAGTATGCTAACTAAGACCTAGCAATTGCAAAGGACCAGCCCAATAAATATTATTGATACTAATAAAAAAATTCAATATTCCTAATCATTATCACGAATAAAAAATTTAACAACAATTATAATTGTTGCAGGACTTACACTACGGGAAAAAACAACGTTTACAACACAATCTAAGAGTTGTAGTACCCCTACGACAACTCCATTTCATGGGTTATGGAAGGGGGGTATTGTAGAAAGTCCAAGCTTTTCTACAATACTTGACTAAGAGTTGTAAATGGTGTTGTGATTCATGGTTCGACAATATTATGCCAAAGTTGTGATTCTCTTTCGATTTTTTTTGAAAGCCTAACACAACTCTTGCTTGTGTTATAGGACTATCTTGAACAACAAATGTTGCGCATCGTAAAAATATATAACACAACACTTGTATAAGTTGAAGGTCTATCTTAGACAACCTAGGATGTGTATCGTAGAAATATGTAACACAACACTTGTATAAGTTGAAGGACTATCTTAGACAACCTAGGATGTGTATTGCAGAAATATGTTGCACGACACTTATTAGAGTTGTAGAACCATGTTGGACAACACCTAGTTATGTTGTAAAGACATTCTTTCACAACCTATGGTTTGTGTAGTTGAAATATGGAACACAACACTAATTAGAAGTTGTGTGCATAAATCTATTTTGAAAAAAAATTATAGCTGAAACTGAATTGCCGAAAGTATTTCACATTCACATTTGTCAGTGTAACACGTTAACCTGCTAGTGTTAAACACACACATTCAAAAGATGGAAGTGATAAATGTTGGTTACAAAAATTTAAAGTTTCCTGAACAACTCCAACAAAAAGGATGCATTATACTTCGCATATGAGCTAATTTAAAGTTTCCGGAACAACTCCAACAAAAAGGATGCAATATGAGCTTATCAGTGCGCATTCCATCAGTAAGGGCGTGAATAGTTTCCTCCATGTTGATGTCTATTAGCCCCAGAACCTCCATCTCTGTAGTTCTCTACATCCACCACCACCACCACTGAAATAACCAAAAAAGAGGAGAACGATAGAGCCATTAGAATTTGGAACTACATGAATAACAACAAATTCTGAGATAGATAGAGAAACATCTAGCTTTATGCAAATTCTGAACCTATGGTGCCATAGCACTATGACAACAATGTCAAAATAGAAACATCCAGCTTTATTGACAACTTAAACTATGTTCAGCTGCCATATCACATAATATGCAAGTTGTAACCAAGTTAGAGCATGCTTTTGTTGATGTTATTATACTGAAACTGAATCAACAAATGTACAACACAACCAAGTATTAAATACTTTTAATGCAGAGAGATGCTTATCACACCCCTCGACAATTGAGAGGTGGGATACTGATCTTCAAAATACAAATGGGATGAATTCACAAATTCTCTTCACCTCAATTTACCAACTTCAGGTTCAAGCCCATCCAAAATCAGAATTCTTAACAATGTTTCGCTACCCCTATTAGCTCTGTCCCTGCATAGAACACAAATCACATAAGAAGCAACAAATGGATGGTCATAGAACGTAAATCGCAAATGCAGCAACAAATGGATGATAAAAAAAGAAGATATCGCATTATACTGTCATGGCAGGAGGCTGGACAACAAAGGAATGGTGCAGAACCGGATGGAGAACCGTGCAGAACCTTATGAAAGGGTGCAGAAATGAGGCAACAAGAAGAACCACAATGAATGTAACTAAAACAACAAGACATCCAAGATGAAGAGCAGAACCAACAAGAAGAATTAAATCATTGATGGCAGGGAGCTCGACAAATAATGCGAAAAAGAATGTGGAGAAATTATTTAATAACAGTGGCGAAAGCAAAGTTAGATTGATGTTACTCAATCATTTGGGTTTTTACCAACAATCTACAATCAGGATAAGCATTATTTTTTTAGGCATGCTCCTCTGCAGCTCACCCTGAATTCACTTAGTACAATCACATCTACCAACATAGAAACCAAGGAAAAAGTGAAAGAAAATTAAGTTTGAATATTGGATGTCAAATATTAGAAACAACAATTTTAACTATGAGATGATTCCCCTTGTTATTATTCAATGATGATCGGTCAACTAATAATAGGATTCCCATAGACCAGATCCATAGTATAGCAAGGGAGAAAACCCGAGCACAAACCTAAAAAGTATCACTTGCAGAGGAGCATCCACGAGTAAAAGCAGAAAAGGAAATTAACTTACTTAGGGGGCACTAAGAAACAAAAGTTCAAACTAAGTTTATGGGATCATCAATGATTGCACGAGCTTTACAATGCATGAACCTGCTAAATGCTGATATGTCTCATTCAATATTTTCATCTTTGCTAGTAACTTATAAAGAATTTAAGACAGGCCAAAACTATAACTAAATGCTTCCTAGTGGGAATTGTTGCCTTGCATATAAAGAATAAAGACCTGTTCATTCTACAGATTGATCATCGTTTCCATATCAGATGCCGGTATATAAAAATAAGACTCTCTCTTAATCATATACTGGCAGTGATATTGACTGAATTACTGGACTAGAAAACTTCGTCAACAATATTAAATACGATACTGCTACAACTTCCATTTATATAGGGAACTCTAAAGGAGGCCAAATTGAGGTTCTAAAATTTTCATAAAAGCACAAAATAGCTTCGAAAGTAACCAGGAAACTTGAACTTTAATAAGAAAATGGAGTGTTGTGACTGCTATCCACCCTTTCCATGCATCAATAGTCAAACCAAATTCTATCTGGATACATTCTAGAGCCTCTCTAGTATCTAAATTTATGATTATTAAAATTAATCCGATAAATATATTTCAATCTACCAGAAAAAGGTCTCAGTATTGTTCTACAATTAGCTGCTAAAGAGGGGAAAAAAAGATATACCCAATGAAAAGATGCTATCATGAAAATGTCATAACTCCCACCATTGTTGCCTTTATTTTTTCCAGCCGCGGAGCATGTTCATTTTGGCATCGAAAACTCGTCTCATACCTTCCATATTGCACCCAAATACTCACTGAAATCCCTGGCAGCAACACGCCTCATATATGGCTATTGCAGCACAAGACCAAGGCAAAACTGTTGGTGTCTTCACTACTCCTTTGCTGCCAGGACTGCACCAAATCCCCATTGATACACAAGAACTAATGGCGGAAGCAACAACACAACACTCTTACATTCTTTACTCGAGCCAATATTAACCCGAAACACCATCAGTACCTAGCCTTCATTTCAACTCCTAAAACAACACATAATCTGTTGAAATTTTATTAATCATATAAGTTGCAATTATTACTAAACAGATGCCAATATTAATAAGTTAATTTACCGTGTGATGCAAAATTAAGGAGGTACCTGAAAGTCCATTTCTTCATGAAGGTATGCTAAACCGCAGGCAGCATCATGAGCAATTTGTAATCTCATTTTCCACGACAGCGGAGAAGGCACCCGAGAAAGCAGATGGTCTTCCAAGCTTTTATTTCTCATAAGTTCGTAAACCAAGAGGCGTTGCATACCCATTTCATCATCTTCGGCACAATACCCCACTAATTTGACAAGGATTGGATGTTTAACCACACCCAAGAAATTCACTTCTGTTATCCACTCTTTGTGCCCCTGAATACAATATGTAAAGTAGAAGGCAAACCATCAGATAAAGTAAATAATATTAGAATAAACCTCTTATTCAAAATCCACCAAAAACAAATTGAGAACACTCTGATGCACTTTAATTCCAGCTAAAAAAAACTCAAGGTGGATCGAGATCACCAGATGAGAGTAATATATAGAAATGCAAACCCCCAAGGTGCAACCAAGCACGACCAACATTTAATAGGAAACCTATATGAGAAAGTTAACAGATTTATTGACTGCTAAAAAAGTAGCAAGTTCCAACCCAACAGAAACAAGAATACATAACATAATTTAGAGCTTCGTAAAGTTATACCATGAGATGAGCGCTGACTATAGAGCTCCACAAGAATTGGTTGGATAAATTTATCCACTAAAGACGTCAATCTACTGTGGCCTGATTTTAAAATTAGTCCGCTTTGTACTTTTAAGTCTCCTTCCAGCCTGAGTTGGATTACACAGCACCTTCAGTTCATAGTGGAAAAACTGGGCAGAAATGTCGCAAAACTGACGTCTCAAACAGCCTGCGTTGTCGAGGCTCCACAGACTTCATTATAATTCCAAATTCCGAGCTTCACCCCAATTCTAAAACTAGAAAGACCCAGCTTTCAAATTCACCTGAAAAATCCAGATTTGAGGTTCGTTTGGTCTGTGAATAATATGCGCAAAAATGGTCACAGAACTGCGAAGCTACAGATTTCAGTTCTGTCAAGCTGTGTTTCAGGGGACAGATCTCCTAAACGATGAATCCAAAATCTAAGCCCTTTTAACTCATTATAGTGGAGACATATATGAACATTTTATGTCAAGGAAGTACTAACTAAATCCCTTCCTATTGGCGGCAGTTTCGCAGATAAAAGAGCACAGAGAACAAGTGACATAAAAACATGGTCTTCAACATTCAGTTTACATCTAACTCTCAAAGACAAATCACCATTTAATAAATCCTTTAACGTGTATAAAATAAACTTATAGGATAGTAATTCACATGTCTAAGTATTCCACATTGATTCCCTGGAAGAAAAATACCAAAATACATACTTAGCCTTGAAATCAAAGAAAAACACCATGGTACATATGACGCCAAGAGCAAATACTTGTATATGGAGTACTTAGCCTTGAAATATGAAGAATTTTCCTTCGCTAGCTTCTTTCCGTTCTCGGTTTCCTCGTGTGCAAACTTCATACCAGAACGGCCGAATTCCATGAGCACCAACTCCTGAATCACAAAATCAAACACAACAGTAAAAAAAAATTCGGTTCATAATGTATCAAGGCTAGCTAATTTATATCATAATTACTAAGGTTCACTTGCTGAATGACAACCCCATCTTTGCCTGTATCAAATCAACACACAACAACAACAACAAAAAATCAAAATCTAATCCCATTACCTAAACCAACACAGAACATTGTTTTCAAATTAAAAAAATAAAAATCTACATGATAACTCAAATCCAATCCAAACCCAGCTTCTAAATCTTGTTGTAGAACCCGATTCTCCATTTTTCGATTCAAACCATCTCACATCAGTCACATAAAGAAACCCAATCTATGATCATTGCAACACCAACTTCACAAATTATCCCTTGATTTCCTCTCGAGGTTGAACATAAACACAAATCTATCTTTGTATTTCTTGAAACCCTAACTTCTCTGCTTCAATTTCTTCATCCATCAAACCCATCTAAGAAACCTTCGGAGCAACCACCATCACTTCCTCATCTTCATCTAGTTCCCTGGATTAGGTTAATGCTTATCGAGATTTAGGCTTTGAAGGTCGAATCGGTCGATTTTTGATATTCGATTTAGGTTTTTCAAATTGATGTGAATTGAATCGAGTATTTCCAATGCAGATTTGGGTTTCTGAAACGCAGATGAGAAGAAGAAGAAATTCCCAAATATCCCTGAGTCTGTGTTCTTCCCTGAGTCTATGTTCTTCCCGACCAAGACCTAACCTAACCTAGGATAACCATAGAAAGTAAATGGTTTGATTTTATGTAAAATAATTAGGGTTTTTGAAAAGATTTGGTGAAGCAGGTGAAGAGAGGGAGAGGAGATGGCGATGAAGAGTAGAGATGGGTTGAGTAGTAATGCCGCCGGTCATCTGTGATGTGTGGAGGAGACGAAGAGTATAGGAGATGAAGATGGAGCAAAACAGATTGAGCTCGATTGGTTGAGGGAGGGTTTGGTGGGTGAATAAAAAATATGGACGGACCAGATTTACTTTGATCCCCTCATACGGATTGGGAAATTAATCTAACGGTTGATATTGTATTTGTTATAGTCATACGGATTGAGAACCATTTGTTTTTCTATTTGTGCTAATACAATCTCATGTATCCAATTTATTATCAACCTTCGACATGAAGAAAAAAATCCAAAAAAATATTAATAAATTTAGGACATTGTTATCGACATTTTGATATAAAAAAATCCAAAAAATGTATAAGAATGAATCGGGAAATCAAAAATGAATTCGATAATTGGTGTGTTTCTTTGTTCTTCAGATATGGTATAACGGCATACATACTATGAACCAAGAAGCTCCGGGAGGGTTCTGACTTCAAACTAAGCATGATACATCATCGAAATCGATAAATATGAAGCTTAGGGTTGATTCGAACTTCAAATGTGGTATAACGACATACAAACTATGAACCAAGAAGCTCTGGGAGGGTTCATACTTCAAACTTATCAGGATACATCATCCAAATCAATAAATATGAAGCTCAGTGTTGATTCGAACTTCAGATTTGATATAACGACATTCAAACTATGAACCAATAGTCTCCGGGAGGGTTCTGACTTCAAACTAAGCATGATACATCATCGAAATCGATAAATATGAAGCTTAGCGTTGATTCGAACTTCAGATATGGTATAACGACATACATACTATGAACCAAGAAGATCCGGGAGGGTTCTGACTTCAAACTAAGCATGATACATCATCGAAATCGATAAATATGAAGCTTAGGGTTGATTCGAACTTCAAATGTGGTATAACGACATACAAACTATGAACCAAGAAGCTCCGGGAGGATTCTGACTTCAAACTTAGCATGGTACAACATCGAAATCGATAAATATGAAGCTCAGTGTTGATTAGAACTTTAAATATGATATAACGGCGTACAAAGTATTATCCACAAAGCTCCGAGAGGGTTACGACTTCAAACTTAGCATGTTACACCATCAAAATCGATAAATATGAAGCTCAGTATTGATTCGAACTTCAATATGCGAGAACGAACCCTATTCTGGCATATTGTATGCATACTCTGGATTCGAGATCGAAACATGGTCGTAACTCGTGAGTGGACCACTATAAGCTGAAAACCTTATAATTAAGAACAATAAATCCATCCATTTACAGATACTATTCCCTCGAAATATTCCCCAAAACTTTAAACAAACCCTATTCTGGCATATTATATGCATAACCTAGCTCCGATGTCGAAACCTAGCAATGAGTGGACCACTATAAGCCGAAAACTTGGTAAGAAAGATGAATCCATCCATTTATGGGTAAGATTCCTTCGGAATATTCCCCAAAACTTTAAACAAACCCTATTCTGGCATATTGCATGCATAACCAGACTTTAAATTTGGATAAAGGGCATACGAACCATGAAACATCAGTGTACGAAGTGGTTCTGACTCCAAATTTTTCAGGATATATCATAGAAACTGTGATGCCTCGGTTTTCGTGTCCCGGATCCCACGCCCGAAGACCCGAAGTGCTACTTGGAAACCATAGCCGAAGTTCATTCCCACCAATTAACAAATAAAATCACTTAATTATCAAAACACCATCCTAAGGTAAAAGACTATTTCACCCTTTCTAGTAAAATGACATAAATACCTATGTATTTACTATGCCAAGTGACATCTTCTCTATGCATTTACTATGCCAGGTGATATCTTCCCTATGTATTTAGTATGCCAGGTGACATCTTCTCTATGCATTTACTATGCCAGGTGACATCTTTTCTATTCATTTACTATGCCAGGTTACATCTTGTCTATGTATTTACTATGTCAGGTGACATCTTTTCTATGCATTTACTATGCCAGGTGACATCTTCCCTATGTATATACTATGCCAGGTGACATCTTCTCTATGTATTTACTATGCCAGGTGACATCTTGTCTATGTATTTACTATGTCAGGTGACATCTTTTCTATGCATTTACTATGCCAGGTGACATCTTTTCTGGAATATTCCCCGAAACTTTAAGCAAACCCTGTTTTGGCATATTGTATGCATAACTTGGCTCTGAGATCGAATCTTGGCCGTGAGTGGACCACTATAAGCCGACAACTTGGTAAGAACGATGAATCCATCCATTTACAAGTAAGATTACTCTGGAATATTCCCCGAAACTTTAAACAAACCCTGTTTTGGCATATTGTATGCATAACCTGGCTCTGCGATCGAATACTGGCCGGGAGTGGACTACTATAAGTCGGAAACTTAGTAAGAACGATCAATCCATTATGGAGACTGTGAAAAATGACCAGGCTGCGTTTTATCGAAAATAGGTAAAGTAAATATCACAGAATATGCAAATGACCATATTACCCTTAATGGAAATAAGTGCTATAAATATTAAGGGAAATGAAGTGCTTATTAAATATAAAGTAAATATCATAAAATGTGAAAAATGACCATATTACCCTTAATGGAAATAAGTGCAATAATTATTATGGAGACTGTGAAAAATGACAAGACTACCCTTATCGGAAATAGGTAAAGTAAATATTACAGAATATGAAAATGACCATATTACCCTTGATGGAAATAAGTGCAATAAACATTATGGAGACTGTGAAAATGACCAGACTACTCTTATCGGAAATAAGTAATTTTCAGAGAAGGCTTATTGTTGTTTTGGCTCGATCACTCGAGCATTATTTTTTTGGCATTACATTTTTTTTACAACACTTATGAAGGGTTGTCATAAAGTTAGTGTATTAAAGAACCACAAACTTGACAGAACCTGTGATAGTGTAGGATGGTTAGTGGTGTATATTTCCATGCTCGAGGCTCGGGATCGAATCCCCCCAACCTCATTTTTTCCAACATTATATATTTTTACTTCAACAACACTTATAAGTGTTGTTATAGGTTTCTATTTAAAAAAATAAAAAAAAATCAAAACTTGTGAACTGAAAGGATGGTTGATGAGCTAGACTTCCATGCAGTATGCTCAGGATCGAATCCCCCCAACCTCATTTTTTCCAACATTATATATTTTTACTTCAACAACACTTATAAGTGTTGTTATAGGTTTCTATTTAAAAAAAAATGAAAAAAACCAAAACTGGTGAAGTGAAAGGATGGCTGACGAGCTAGACTTCCATGCAGTAGGTTCATGTTCGAATCTCCCCTCTATCATATTTTTTTGTTTTTCAACAACATTTGTGAGAGTTGTGATAGGATAAGTCACTACACTAATAAAACAGAGTTGTTATAGCTAAATGTCGTCACAACCTTCTTTCCTAAAGAGTTGTCGTTTGTTTTCTTAGCGCAACCCCTTGGTCCTAAGTGTTGGTAGTGATGATATACGACAACGCTTCCTTTGAAATCAGTTGTAAAAGATAGGACTTTCTACAATGTTTAGAAAAGCGTTGTAAAACCCCAGTTGTAGATGTATATTTTTCCCATAGTGTTATCATAGGTGTATCAGTGACTGAAAAATAAACTGTGACGAGTTACACTGCGAGAAAATCCTGGTTTTGGTGCAGTAATGGGGCGTGGCATATGGCATGGCCACGCTTCCCTCGTTGTTGCTCCTACTCCGCGGCTCCACTTATTATTTGCTTTCTGACTGAGTATTTCATGCAAGGGCCTTAACCTTGGTACTTGGAAATCCGTGTTACTCTGCTGCGAGTGAACACAATTCCGTCATGCCATACCGATATTAAGGGTTCTGCCCGGGAACATAGCACAGGAAAAGTACTCAGTGAATCTTATATTAATAAGTAATATAGGCAAGGAGCCAAAATTTACAGAACATCTGGGATGGTTGCTACATGCGCGAGTATGGATAAATTTCATGTCAATATATTGAACGGCTCAATAAATATGCCAGTGGAGAGGTTAACACTCATGGCTCTATTTCCTTACAGAGTGACATCACATCAGAAGCAAGGTTTTACAATTTTAACCCTAAGCTAAAAACCACCATCAACATTAAGTCCACTGCTTAGCTCGGAACAATGACATTATTGCGGAAAAGTGGCATTGTTGCGGGGTAAGCATGAGATGGTGACAAACAAGGAGAAAATCAAAACGGCAAGTCATGAAGAGATTATCAGGAAGATTTGGCTAATCTTTGTCAGGAGGCGCATTGGCGGCTTTGCATGAATTCGGCTTGGCCATGGGGTGTTGGCATCAGCGCTTTAACTTTGGATACTGATCGGCAAAGGTAGAACTACAACTTGGTCTGCGGAACGGGAGATGGATGGCTAGGAAATATAGATGGAATTGCTGACTACGAAAAGGTGAATGGCGCTGCCTCAGTTGGATAGGTCAATGGCATTGGAAAGGTGGATGTCGCTGCTTTGGCTGTCTAGGTCAATGGCACTAGAAAGGTAGATGGCGTTGCTTTGGCTGGCTAGGTGCATGGCGCTGCTTTGGATGGCTAGGTCGATGACGCTGGAAAGGTGGATGGCGCTGCTTTGGCTGGATAGGGCATGATCAATGGCGCTGCTGGTTAGGGCGTGGACTGTTAGCGTTGGCTTAGCCGCGGACTGATGGCGTGGGCTTGGATGTGGCGCTGGCTAGGACTCGGACTGTTGGTGCTAGCTTGGACGTGGCCTGTTGGCGCCATGGAGCTTTGCCAACACGGGTCCGGTTGCCTCTTTCCGTGTATAGACCAAAACCATAAACCCTCCACCATTCGAACTCCAAAAGGTGATATGCCTATAAAAGGAGTCACCTATCCTCTTTACCTCGTATTATTGGCTTTGTTTCCACGTCTTGGTGCTAGCGGCATAGTGGTAGCAATATAGCAGGCGAGCATATTCCAGGTACGTATCTCCGTGTTTCTTCTTTTTGTTTGCTCTTCTGTTGTTGGTGTAAACTCTAGCCATAAGCATGTCCTCCATAAATTCGTAAAATACTTCAATGTGAATAATTCCTCTTTGTCAGTAGTACCGTAATAATATCAACCACCATGTTAATGGTAACAAAGCCAATTGTTCATGCAAAGTAGATATGCACAAACGGGTAGTTGTCGTTTAAACCTTTTCCGCAAAAACCTAGATTTAGGGTTTCCTTTTTTTTTTTTTTTTTGAACGCAATTATTTCCGTAGCATCCTCTTGGCCGAGGGTATATTTCTCGTGGAATAAAGTTAGGGCGGATACCAGTCCCCACTCCTTCAGCTACCACTCCTCTTGTTGTGCGCCACTTTTGGCCGTGCATGATGCGGCTTGCGACCAAATAAATTGACATGTGACAAGATAAATTCTCCGCTATTGATAAAATAATCTTTATGCACCCTTTTTCTTAGTAGTAACTTTTCTTCGTTTTTCTCTGTTGTAGTTACTTCGAAAGTGAAAGAAGCATAGGGGAATTTTGTTAGGATGTCACCTGAAAACAGTCTTGCCGCTATATTAAAAAACGTTGACAACTCCAAACCAAACATGGATGATGAATTCTTTACAAGGTCTTCCACAATCAAGAAAAACCATCCCAAATATGTGTCCATCCTTCTAACCGGTTCGGAAAATGAAGGAGACGTCCAATCGGTTCGGTCAGGGCGCGTGATGCGGTTTTGTCTTCAGAAAAAAGAGTATCTTACTTCTCTCATTGACTTCAGATTTTGTCAGAGTCCATTGGGCTCTTTCGATAAATGGATACAATTCATGATAAGTCAAGACTGTGTAAGGGACAATCTGACCAAGGAGCAAATCATCAATGCGGTCATGCCTTCTGCAACACTTCAAATCAGGAAGGATATTGCGGGCTTGGTCACTTTTATCTATAGATGGTTTCCTGATACATACACGGACATATGGAGGTGGGGTGAAATGACCATTTCTTTAGAGAGTGTATTTATCCCGCTAAACCTTCCAATAACAAGGAATCTTGACATTACCTTGTCCGACGGAAAAGAAGAAATGTGCACCATTCTTGCCGCAAAGTTATCAGAATTCGTCCGGAAGGATTATGGGACGAAGTGCTTCTATAGCTGGTGGGGGTCTGAATGGTTCCCAGATAAATCGGAGCCGGATCAAGTGAACAACACGCTTCATGTTGCCGCATTTTTGGCTCTGTGGCTATCCATAGATATTTTTTATGATGGTTCCGGCAAGAAGGAGATAAGATAGGAGCTCATCAATCTGGCTATCAAATTGGTGAAAGGTGTTGTTCTCCCCATTGGTGGCTTGTTTCTTGGATCTTTGTACACCCATCTGGATCACTTGGCTGTGGACATGTATGATTATAATGGTTATATAAAAGTAGACTCATATGTCCATGTTGTCTTTATCCGAATGTGGATGTGGGATCATTTCAAAAATTATGCTCCCAAGCCGCTGGCCTCATTTCCTACCTCCTACGATGGCTCCAAGATACTCTGTTGGTTGAACAAGCGCCCAAAATATGTCTCAAAGCTCATCGACTTCCTCGAAAATGCGTATGCAGTTAACTTTCGTCCTTGGGCTCTGGTCCATGCATCCATAGTTCATCTGAACACTTTTGCCTCTGCCCCGAACATGAATTTTCTTTCTATTGAAAAGAATACGAGCATTGGAGAAATTGTATTCGTGCAGAGCTGTATACCCATAAATGTGCCATCTTTTTTCAGAGGATCATATGAGGAGGTTCCTTATAACATTGACAGGGCCGCCCGACATATGGGATTTGACCAAGGAGTCCCATTTCTTCGTCAGTCGGTGGCTCCAAAAGGATTGTTGTTAGATGCTTTTGATGCTAGTGTTCTTGTGCCAGGTAAAAGCCTCCCTTTCCTGCTCTCATAACGAAGCCCGTCAACGACCTCTAAATACAACATGTTCTGGAAGGTTGAGTTTCTACCCATTCATGGATTCATGAATGACGTGGTGAAAGATCCTCCCGGCAAGCCTTCTCTTGTGATTTTAGAGAAACATCCATTGTTGAGGGAGCCTTCATCGATCAAACTAAAATCCCCTAGCCCGGATGCAGACAGTCCCCAGGAGAGAGAGCAAAGGTCAAAAAATCGTGTGGGTGGATTTCGGTCAGATTCGGCGGCTCTTGTGACCTTTAGTTTTTCCAACATGCGGTATGTATCACCTTCTTGCTGACTTAGCCGAGTTTCATAAATCTTTTGTTCGGTTACTAAACATCTTTCCTCGTATTTTACTCAGGGTCTCAATAGTGTGAACGCCTTTGCCAAACTTGCGCGTATCCAGAAGATGATGCCTCTCAAAGAAGAGGGTGGCGGTGCTGAGTGTCCCTAGGGTAAAGGAAAATCCGAAAAGAAAAAAATCTCGGAATCCAGTGATGATGAGGATAGCTCTTTTGAAAGTAGCGCCAAGTCTTCCTCCAGTGGGTCCGCAGATGAGTCGGTGAGTCTTCCACACATTTCTACATATTTTATTCTCCTTCTTTTTTCTTCACCACCTACTTGGAATATATAATCAATCGGTCATGTTATAGGATAAAACCACTTCTAGAGATAAGCCTGAGATGGTGACTCTCTACGGTGAAGATATGGTTTCATCTCCGATGTTAAAATCCATACCAGCTGGTAATTCAGAGATGGAGATTTACCATCATGAAGATGTTAATGCGTCTCAAATGGCGAAAACCACTCCCAAAACTGCTGGCGCGATTGTTGTCAAGGAGCCTTTGCTGATCATGGGCTATGTTGCAGGCGTCATTTTTGCTCCCCCTTTCCTGGTTCCTTTCCAAGATGACGTGTTGGTTGGAGGTTTCAGTGTGCCAGTCAAGTATGCGGAACTGTACACCAAGATATGGAAAAGGTATGGACATATCGCCACAACCAAAAATATCACTATTCGGTTTGCGCTGGTTAAGAGCGTGTAAGAATCCATATCTTCGATCCACGACATGTGCAATTTGATTGTCCATACCGTTTCTGAAGATGTAATCTCAAGCTGGAAGTTTCACCGGGATATTATGTAAACTTCGATTTTAACGTCTCCTGGTTCTGCGAGGGTTCTTCCGAGATCCAAAAGTTGTAGACTAAAGCGGTCGAAGGTCCCTCTGCAGATGCGATCAACCAACAGGAAGCAGAAATAGAAAGGTTGCCTCATAAGTTGAAGCTAAAACAGGCGGCTCTTCAAAGCACGGAGGATGCTTTCTACGAGAAGAACAAACCATTGATGAATGATTTCCCTTGAATATTTTTTGTCTTCTAAACTTCCTTTGCTTAGGTTTTTTTTTTTTGAAAGGCAAATGAAACGCCTAGTTCATGGTTTGATTTTCTGGTTTTTGGATTGATGAATGATTGTTACCTATGAGGGTATTGGATTATTTTTTGGAATATATTATTTTAAAATAATGTCATTTTGATCATGACCGTAAGTAGCACAAATATTTCAGGAGAGGCATGAAACTATTGATGTTGTATGATAGTGGAAAGCACATAATGAAATTTTGGGATAACATGTGTTAAAGCAATGCTCGGTCGAACTCGCATGCGTTGCTATCTCAAGAATTTTTGTCAATGTTAGTGATCAAAACTATAAAGTATCGATTTCTAGTCTACTATAGCTAAGGTCTCGGACTAGGATAGAAATTGTAGTTGAGCTCAAGAACTCCATGGAGATCATCATACAAGACGAAGGACTACTCAAGGAACCAGTGGATCTTCATCGACTAAAAGGTATGTGGAGACTTGAACTTATCTATCACTCAAAAGTCTATCTACTTTATCTCCTATCTTGAGACAAAATTCGTATTACTATATAGACTAAGATTATACACATATGTCATTTCGAGCTGAGTATATCTCGCTTATCTATTTCTAGAAATATGTGTTGGTAAAGCTTTTGCTTTAGCCAAGTTCATCTTTACCTAGTGACGAAAGTGATGTTATGTTTCAATCATTTTGTAAATCGCTCTGACGAAAAATAGTTTGTGAATAACAACTATATAACGCCCTCTGAGAATGTTTCAATGATCGAAATAAGAGTTTAGACTATATAACCATTGGAGGATATAAACATTGTTGTGGTAACACATATATGTATAAGTCCTTATTGCTTGAACCGAAGTTTGCAAACTTTGTTGATCAAGTGAAACCAGAACGTGAGCCATCAACTCAGTCCGCGAACTGGCGTAGTTCTCGAACCTGAGAATTTCTACTGGAGTTGTAGCTCAGTTTTAGTCCGCAAACTCAGTCCGCAAACTAACGGAAGTTCTCGACCCGAGAATTTCTGCTGGAGTTTGTAAACTCCAACCGGTGAACTTGATTCCGCGAACCCAATCCGCGAACTTGAGTAGGTTATGTCTAAAAACGATGTTTGTGAACTTATATTAATAAACTAAGGAATGCTATTGCAAACCGTGGCTTTATAGTTCATGAATCGATTCGAGTGAATCATATCATTTTTGCTACAATTATGTCTTGTGTAGTACATGAGATCTCATAGCAATTGAACAACTCTATAACTAGTTCATTTGAGTCAGTTGGACTAGTAATGGTCAAGAAGAATATGGTTGATATGAAAATTATCATTTGGCCAACCATTTGGTTAACTAGTGTTGAACCAACTAATGTACAAGTTTGGGTACAGTTTTCACAAGCCAACAAACGTGTAGTACATATGTGTATAACAAGATATGTTTTAAATCTAACGGTTGATAAATGTTAGCTTGTATCTAATCAGGTTTGCATCAAACTATGAATATTAAATGCTTTGTTACCAAGCTAATATTGATTCCAAACCATGATTTGAAAGACTATATAAGGGAGAACTCTAGCAACTGGGAAACCTAATCCCCACACATTTTGTGTTATACTATTTTACTAAGATAGAGTTGATTCTCCTTTAACCTTTGGTTTTCTTATTCTTAAACCAGGTTAACGACTTAAAGACTTCATTGAGATTGTGAATCCAGACCGATACTACTTTTATCGTAGTTAGGTGATCTGATCTTGTTGTTTCTATCGTACGAGTACAATTGTAATAATTGGCATGAGATTTCTATCTCCGATAGGCAAGATATAAAAGTAATCACAAACATCTTCGTCTCATCGTTTGTGATTCCACAATATCTTTTTTCGTTGGGTCGATTAAGACTATTGTGAGGTGATTAATAAAACCGAGTTGTTTTTCAGTAATATAAGTCTGGTTTTATCAATTGGTTCATGTTCACCTTGATTTATCAAAAGACGATACAAAACTCATAGGTTTATTCTTGAGAGATGAATTTATCTATCTTATAGACTTTTCTGTGTAAGGCAGATTTGTTTATTAAAGTCTTCGACTTTGGGTCGTAGAAACTCTTGGTTATGGGTGAGATCAGCTGAGGGAATCAAGTGCACAATATCCTACTGGTATCAAAGGCGTAGGAGCATAACTGTACCTTGGATCAGTGTGAGATTGGTTTGGGTTCAACTACAGTCCATAATGAAGTTAATTTGGAGTAGGCTAGTGTCTGTAACGGTTTAATACAGTGTATGTTTAATCTGGACTAGGTCCCGGGGTTTTCTACATTTGCGGTTTCCTCGTTAACAAAATTCTGGTATCTGTGTTATTTATTCTCCGTATTATATTTTTATATAATTGAAATAATACAGGTTGTGCGTTGTTCAATCAATTAGAATATCTGACCTTATTGGTTATTGATTTAAATTGATTGACACTTGGATATTGGTCTTTGGTACCATCCAAGTTATCTCTCTTTGATTAAGACTCGCAGATTGTATTTTCTTGAGTAAATCAAATCGAGAGATTGAGATAATAACTCCTTGAGCTATTTTCTATTGATTGAGTCTAGTTGATTCTCTAGAAAGTAACTCGAAGTTGTCCATATAGATTGCTAATCGAAATATTGGGTGTGGCCCCTCGCTTTTTCCATTGGTATCAGAGCAGGAAAACACGTTCAAGACCTTACAAGTCTGTGTTTGTAGCGATATGACTTTATGGACAGAGGTTCTATCTCAATAAACGTACCACCAGTCTTTGATGGCTCTAATTACTTATGGTGGAAAATTGTTATGCGAGATTTTCTTCAAGCACGTGATTTTCAATCATGGGTATATGTTGTTAATAGATATGATGCTCCCGTTGAGGCAGTTGGAGGTGTAAATGTTCCAAAGAATATTGGTGAATACACTCTTGCAGAGATTCTTGCTGCAAAGAAAAACTATGGCGGTTTGAATGCCATCATACATGCCATTACCCCAAATCTTCAGCACCATGTGTCTAATTGCGCTAAGTCACAAAAAGCTTGGGATATCTTAACAACCGTATTTGAAGGTAATACCAGTGAAAAGGAATCTAGGCTTCAAAACCTTAATTCCGATTGGGAAAACCTTCGTATGGCAGATGAAGAAACATTTGATGAGTTTAATCACAAAGTGTATGAAATTGTTAATGCATCTTTTGCATTGGTAAGACTATTCCTGAAAAGGACATTGTTATAAAAATTCTCAGATCGCTGCCATCTAGATATGATTCTAAGAAGCATTCCATCGTTGAGGGAAATAACCTGGATAATCTCTCCAGAAATACGTTGGTTGGAAAGCTTAAGATATTTGATCAAGAACATTCGTCCAAATCTAAGGATGTTGCGTTCAAAGCACTAAAGGACACTAAATTACTTGATAAAAGTAAAAAAGTGTATATCTCTGAAGATGATCACACTGGGACAGATTCATTAGATGAATATCTTGACAAATCAGTCTCGATGATCACAAGACAGTTTAGGGATCTTCTGTTGAAGAGAAGTAAACGGCTCGCCAGACATAAGCCTAAGGCATCAGTCAAACCTCATAATCGTGTTCCTCCTAAAAATAGGTATATTAATGAAACTGATGATGAGGATATGCCTCAGTGCTTTAAGTGTAAAGGTTTTGGTCATTTTGCAAATGAGTGTCCAAATCGGAGAAAATACACTGGGAACATAGGTCTTGCTGCAACTCTTGATGAAATGTCTGACAATTATGATTCTAATGAAGATGAGAAATCAAATGTTGCACTTCTTGGTGAAAATATTGATTTTGATAATTGTATCAATCTTGATATTCTTTAAGAAGAAAATCCAACGATTCTGTTTATAAGAGGAAAGTTGACCCTTTCCTTGGAAACTCTGTTTATAATATTTCAGGAACCACTATGTGCCTAGCTGCTTGCACATCTCAGAAGCCTGATTATTATCCAAGTATGACATGCTTATATTGTTCATTAAAATGACATAAACTCTCGAAGTGTTACAAGTTCAAACACAAACAAAGACACGTCAACAAACTTCAACGAAGAGCAAATCATTTAGCAAGAAAGCTTAAACTAGCTCAGAAGACAGCTGAGGTATGTAAGATTTTATCTTCATCTAAGAAGTTAGTTTCCAAAGGAAAACCAAGACCATTTGAGAAGAAAGTATGGTCAAATCATTTTGATAGACAGATGTCTGTGGATTCCTCACAAGAGGAAATTGGTGGAAAAATTGTTGTTCACCACAACGAAACTTGATTATGTTGTTTTCAAAATCTTGTCTCATGTGCCTGTTCAAAAGAGACAATGATTTTGTACCTCTCAGGCTTTAAGAAAAGTTTTATTTCTTTTTTCTTTTCTTAGGTTTTTTTTGTCAATCAAACAAAAGAAAGGGTACTATCGACAATTCTACTCTTTATAGGGATAAGAGTTGATCGTTTACGAACCTGTTTTAGGTTTTGAACCATACATTCCTTTTCCTTCTATAAAAATCTCTTTTTTTATCTCAAGACTACTTGTTGAGTTAATTGTGATTTCCTCTCACAAACCCATACGTTCATGGAAACTCCAAGAATGATGTATTCTGATGAAAACAAAGGTAATATGATTGTTAATCCATCAATCATGAAGGAAAAATAAAAATCTCCATTGCCTCCAACCTTGAAAAGAAAAAAACGGAATAAGAGGAAGCCAATAGTTGTTCCTTCAAATTCTCAGAAGTTTTTTGATGTTCTTGAAGTGTTATAGGAGTTGCGAAAGGAGATTCAGTAAATAAAGGCTTTTGTGTATAAGGCTCACGAGATTCAGAAGGCTCTGGTTCGACAACAGCAACCTAGAAGGTTTATTGATATAAACTCCTAACTTAATGAACCTTATGTTCCAATGGTTGTTGACGACAAGGAGTTCGGGGACGATAAATTATTATTCAAAGGTCGTATTGCCTAGTAAATCTTCTATTTTTCTTATATTGTTTAGAAGAATAACTAGTGTTTGGAATAGCCATCATTGTGATTACACATAGCTATGTCCAAAGTTTTCATCTTCTTGTTTTTAGATTTATTGTGTTAAATTCTAAACTTGGTTGGAAGATGATGGTTGCAGTATTAATCTTTTGATTTTATATATTGCAATATTTTGATGGGATATGTATGTTTAGGTCCGTGAACTTAATTGCCCCATATTTTTTCAAAAGTAAAGTCGTTCGTGAATTGATATGCAAATATTGATAAAAGAATGAATAGACTTTTGGCAAAACACAAAAGTTAAGCATATATTATCAATTATTGATGTAAGATAGGCTAAAATCTTTTGTGATTCAAGGATTATGTCTATTGTGTGTCATTATGAAAATGGTGATGAAAACATAGAATGAATACTTGTTTTTTCCACGGTATAAGGTCGATTCTCCGATCCACAATTTGGTGTAAATACTGTGTTGTTCCGTGAAGTGTCTTATGTTGAGCACTAAAACAACAAAAGTTGATTGCCTTGGTGATTAGCTTAGTTGTTGTTCCATATGGTACTTTATGTTGAACAAATTGAACTAAATCAATCATCTTGTATGGTTATTTAGTTATCACTCCATAAGTTTTCTTATGTTTGAGCATCTCTTTGACTGGGTTGGTTATTCTTGATTAACTTAGTCATTGCTCCATAGAATTTCTTATGTCGAGTGTGGCCAATTAAATTGATTAATTTAGTAATTAGTTTGGTTGAGTATGACAATTAGATTACTTGCAAGTTCTCTTGTGATAAATCTAATTGGTTTCTTAAGTCTCCATAAGTTCACTTGTGTCAAGCATATTTAGTCAAATTAACCTTGGTTCGCTTTGGTTAATATGATTGAATATTTCTTGTTGGATTCCAAAATCATACTTGTACGTAATTTGTTGAGTCTAAATAAATCCTTATTTTCTCTTGAAATTAAGGTCGCTCTTGTTGTTCCCTTGGGAATGACATTTTATGGGGGAGAGTTCTTTTGAACTTGTGCTTAATTGCCAAATCTTTATGGGGAGTGTGGCTGTGGAATATTATAGGGGATATCTTGTATCTTTATAAACTCCTTGATGAATGCATTTAGCTTCGTCTTTATGATTACATCTAAACAAGATGATATACATTTACCTTTGGTTATAAAATGTCTCTTACGGAAATTTCATTAGGATCCCGTTCTTGTACCTTTGCCAATGACAAAAAGGGGGAGATTTAATATGTAGTTCATACTACAAATACATATGGTTTTCGTATCATTATGTAGGGGGGGTGGTTTCCATGTGAGATGGAGTATTGACTAAGGGAGTGAAGTATCACCATAATATTGTTGTTAAAGTTGTGATGCTATTGGACTTTGACGTTGTGTAATGATACTATGACACTGTATAAAAATGATTGAGAACTCTTGTTTTCTCATTATTATAGCTACAGATTTTCAACAACGATGATGCTAAACTTACAACCTTTGGGATCATTGGAGTACTTGGAAGTGACGAAGATTTCGAGTATTGTTGAAGATTAGACATGTGGAATAGGAGCTGCAAAGTTTATTTATATAATTTTTGTATTCCATATGTATTAATAGTTTTGCCACTAAAAATGACAAAAGGGGGAGATCGTTAGAGCGTCGCTCGGTTGAACTCGCATGCGTTACTATCTCAAGCATGTTTGTCAATGTTAGTGATCAAAACTATAAAGTCTTGATTTCTAGTATACTATAGCTAAGGTCTCGGACTAGGATAGAAAGTGTATATGTATAAGTCCTTATTGCTTGAACCGAAGTTTGCAACTTTGTTTATCAAGTGAAACAAGAACGTGAGCCGTTAACTCAGTCCGCAAACTGGAGTAGTTCTCGAACCCGAGAATCTGCTAGAGTTTGTAAACTGTAACCGGTGAAATTGAGTCCCCGAACCCAGTCAGCGAACTTGCGTAGGTTATGTCTAAAAACTATATTTGTGAACTTATCTTAATAAACTAAGGAATGTTATTGAAAACCGTGGCTTTATATTTCATGAATCGATTCGAGTGAATCATATCGCTTTTGCTTCAATTATGTCTTGTGTAGTACATAAGATATCACAACAATTGAACAACTCTCTAACTAGTTCATTTGAGTTATTTGGACTAGTTATGGTGAAGAAGAATATGGTTGATATGAAAGTTATCATTTGGCTAACCATTTGGTCAACTAGTGTTGAACCAACTAATGTACAAGTTTGGGTACGGTTTTCACAAGCCAACAAACGTGAAGTACATGTGTGTATTACAAGCTATGTTTTCGATCTAACGGTTGATAAATATTAGGTTGTATCTAATCAAGTTTTCATCTAACGGTAAATATTGAATGCTTTGTTACCAAGCTAACATTGATCGCAAACCCTGATTTGAAAGACTATATAAGGGAGAACTCTAGCAACTGGGAAACCTAATCCCCACACATTCTGTGTGATAATAGTTTGCTAAGATAGAGTCGATTATCCTTTAACCTTTGGTTTTCTTCTTCTAAAACCAGGTTAACGACTTAAAGACTTCATTGGGATTGTGAAGACAGACCGATACTACTTTTATCATAGTTGTGTGATATGATCTTGTTATTTCTATCGTACGAGTCACAATTGTAATAATTGTCTTGATAAAACTGAGTTGTTCTTTAGGAATATAAGTCTGGTTTTATCAATTTGTTCATGTTCACCTTGATTTATCAAAAGACGGAAAAAAAACTCATAGGTTTATTCGTGGGGGACAAATTTATCTACATTATAGACTTTTCTTTGTGAGACAGATTTGTTTATTAAAGTCTTCGACTTTAGGTCATAGCAACTCTTGGTTGTGGGTGAGATCATCTAAGGGAATCAAGTGCGCAGTATCATGTTGGGATCAGAGGCGTAGGAGCATAATTGTACCTTGGATCAGTGTAAGATTGGTTGGGGTTCAACTACAGTCTAGACCGAAGTTAATTTGGAGTAGGCTAGTGTCTGTAGCGGCTTAATACATTGTATGTTTATTCTGGACTAGGTCCCGGGGTTTTTCTGCATTTGTGGTTTCCTCGTTAATAAAAGTATGGTATCTATGTTATTTCTTTTCCGCATTATATTTTTATATAATTGAAATAATACAGGTTGCGCGTTGTTCAATCAATTAGAATATTCGACCTTATTGGTTATTGATTTAAATTGATTGACACTTGGATATTGTTCTTCGGTACCATCCAAGTTATCTCTCTTTGATTAAGACTCGCAGATTGTATTTGCTTGAGTAAATCAAATCGATAGATTAATATAATAACTCATTGAGCTATTTTCTATTGATTGAGTCTAATTGATTCTCTAGAGAGAAACTCGGAGTTGTCCATACATATTGCTAATCGAAATATTGGGTGTGGTTGTTAGACCCCCAGTTTTTCAACATGGTTATCGGTTTCTATTATCAATGTGGAAACCCAAAGAAACATGTTATGTACTTAGCCTGGCAAGAATTACTTGCTTTTAGGGTCTCTCAACAGAATGGATCCTCAGGTCGTAAGTCCGAGTTTTATGGGCGACGTCGTCCTGACCACAAGAAGTCACCAGTCATTCCTCGTCGTGTGATGACTGATAACTGAGTCGTTGATTCCCGAGCAGATTGTTTGCTTCTACCATCTTGGAAAACGAAATCAGAAATTGATATTGTAACCGAGAGATTAATCTTCCACTATGATCGCCAATTGTTTGTGGCTGAAAACTGCTTCTGCCGATTTTGGTAATTTTGTATGGATGAGAAACAAGTCTAAACCCTAAACAATGCACTGCACATGAGTACTTTTAATTTGAGATATCAATATGTATAATCCTGTCCTAAACCAAGAAATTTCCATTCCAGGCTTGCTTCAGTCACAAAGTGAAGGAGAAGGGTTGGTTTTATTGAGGGAAGCGAAGAAAGTGTAGACACCAGAATCGTTGATTCTGAAGGTGTGGTTGTTTACGACTTGTATCAGAAAGTAGAACTGGATAGCAGAATAGAAAGCTATCAGGTGATTTCTATATTTTGTGTTGTTCTCTGGACCAAACTTGTTTTCTGGTAGAAATAGGTGAAACCTATTTATACAAGTCGTAATAAAATGTACCCTGGTCTCATAGGAGGTGGAAACGATTGAGTGGTGAAAGAGTAATGTGTAACGTCAAGAATTATGATTCCACAATGAAGTAGGTGGATCGGTTTACACCATTACATCTTTACATTACTAAACGCCCCGCTTTATGACACTTTCTTATAACGGACGTATTGCACGCTGCACG
Source organism: Papaver bracteatum (assembly GCA_023529315.1). Classification (NCBI taxonomy): domain Eukaryota; kingdom Viridiplantae; phylum Streptophyta; class Magnoliopsida; order Ranunculales; family Papaveraceae; genus Papaver; species Papaver bracteatum. The sequence continues at coordinate 691,416 of JAJJWX010001650.1, forward strand.
CTGTAAACCGTCAGACCAATACCCTGATGAGCATCCCTCAGTTTGTGACATGTTTGATATCTCGAGTGTTTTTGTGGAAAACATGTAGCACTTTGCTACGTGTAGTAAGTTAAAATCAAGAGGCTTGTCGCAGGAAAATAGCATGTGATGTTATTAGGCTTGTCTTGGATGGTCGTCTAAAACTTGCCACAAGTTTGTCAGTTTGGTGACGAACTTCAATGGCTGAGATCGCATCTCATGAGGAAGGTTAGCCGTTGATTATGGCTACCTTATGTTGGCGCCTAACAATGGCGCAGTGGCATTTTGGTGTACGCCAATGGAAATGTGGCATGTCTAGCATGGATCGTGCATGCAAGTGGCGCCTGGCGTAGCCATGGCCACTAGATTTAGGCGGCTGGTCATCTAAAACTTGCCACAAGCCTACCATCTTGGTGGCATACTTGGATGGTTGAGATTGCATCTCATGAGGAAGGGTAGCCGTTGGTTATGGATACCTTCTATTGGTGCTTGATAATGGTACAGTGGCGCCTTTAGCGCACGCCAGTGGTATTGCAGCATGGATGGCATAAAGTTCGTGTATGCCAGTGGCATGGGGGAGTTGCTGGCATAGTTTATGCATGCCAGCGGCATGATGGTGTAAGTGGCGCCTGGCGTAGCCATGGCAACTGAAATTTTGGAACGTTGGTGTTAGACTCAAACGTGGTGTGGTAACATCAGTTTTAATGGCCACATTGATCCTCATGTTCTGTGGAACATTGTTTGGCTCGGTTGGCACGACAACTTTGCCTAAATTAAGGTTTGGCATGTTGAAACCCTAATTAGCATATATGGCATGTAGCATGCGGTAGGTGGCCATGACATGGCATTTATACAAACAATGCCAGAGTCACGCAGGAGGATCCATAGGCAGGCCACCATGTTAAAACGGCCACATGAACAAATATTTCCACGAGTGGCCATGGTGTGGCGCCTTTTTTAGGGTTTCCCGGGTCCCGCATGGCTTGTGGCATATTGTGGGTCCTGAAGTGGCACGTTTGGCATAGTTTGGCCTTTTCATGCATGTGGCAGGTTTAAACCAATCTGATTGGTCGATTAAAAAGGGGGTCGGCAGGAAGCATGAGGTCAGCCTCATTCTAAATGCGTGTGGCGCATTTAGACCGACCTGATTGGTCGATGGAAAGGGGTCTGGCAAGCAAGGGCATGGCCATACTTCCAGTGAGCCGTGGAGGATTCAAAGCGACCTAATTGGTCGATGGAAAGGGTGCGTATAGCAACATGGGTCCGGCCTCATTCTAAACGCGTGTGGGGCATTTAGAGCAACCTGATTGGTCGATGGAAAGGGGGCCGACAAGCAAGGGTGTGGCCAGTCTTCTAATGCGTCTTGGCAGATTTAAAGCGACGTGATTGATCGATAGTCCAGCAAGTATGGGCCCAGCCGCAACTCATTGAGAGTGTGGAAGGTTTAAGGCGACCCGATTGGTCGACAAAGGAATAAGGGTGTTTTGGGTAGTATGGGGTGTGGCATATGTCATGTCCACGCTTACCTCTTTGTTGCTCCTACTCCGCGGCTCTGCTTATTCTTTGCTTTCTGACTGAGTATTTCGTGCAAGGGCCTTAACCTTGGTACTTGGAAATCCGTGCTACTCTGCTGCGAGTGAACACAAATCCATCATGCCATACCGATATTAAGGGATCTGTTGGGGAACATAGCATAGGAAAATTACTCAATGAATCTTATATTAATAAGTAGTATAGGCAAGGCGCCGAAATTTACAGAACATCTAGGATGGTTGCTACATGCGCCAGTCTGGATAAATGTCATGTCAATATATTGAACGACTCAATAAATATGCCAATGGAGAGGTTAATTCTCATGGCTCCGTTTTCTTACGGAGTGACGTCACATCATACGCAAGGTTTTACAATTTTAACCCTAAGCTAAAAACCACCATCAACAGTAGGCTAGTGTCTGTAGCGGCTTAATACAGTGTGGTGTTCAATCTGGACAAAAATTTTACATTTGTGGTTTCCTCATTAACAAAATTTCGGGTGTCTGTGTTATTTTTATTCGCATTATATTTTGTTATATAATTGAAATATCACAGGTTGTGCGTTGTATCGATCAATTATGAAATCCAACCTTTGGTTGTTGATTGGAAATTGATTGATCCTTGGATATTGGTATTTGGTACCATCTAAGTTTATATCTTTCTTGTATTTGATAAAGACTCGCATATTTCTATTTGCTTGAGTAAAGATCAAATCGAGAGATAGAGATATTAACTCCTTGATATACTTTTTATTAAGATTGAGTCTGACTTTCTAATTGATTCTCTTAAAAGTATATTCGAGTTAGTCCATACAGATTGTTAGTCGAAATATTGGGTGAGGTTGTTAGAACCCCGCTTTTTCATGGTCTTTTCCTCTACATCTTCAACATGTTCTCTTTGTTTTGCAACCTCTTCATTTCCTTGGTCTTCATTTCCTTGTTATTCTTCATCATCATTCTCTTCTTCAACAACATGATCAATTGTATTCTCCATCACCTCTTGATTGACATCTTGGATTACATTACGAACATTCTCTTGGTTCAATTCCTGTAACAATCCCCATCCATGTTTATCATTTTTAGTACCATTGTTTTAGAAATCTAAATGTATTCTACCATGAGGGGTGGGAGTTCTCAAATCTTCATCTAAGTGGGGATTAGATTAGATCTTTTTCCTTTGTTCCTAATGAATGAAAACCATATTATTAACTAAACAGAATATTGTCTTATCAAATAAAATTAAACATGGGACTACATCAAACACAAGATGTTAACAAACTAAAGTTCGGTTATCTGGTATAAGTTGCAAAGCAACCGAACTACAAAGTTCGGTTAACTGGTATAATTTACGAAGTAACCGAACTACATATTTGGTGTTGACATACCAAAGTTCGGTTACCCACTAGAAATTGTGAAGTAACCGAACTATATAATAAAAAAGGTCGGTTACCTATATAAATTTATCGACTACACCGAACTCAAATTTCCCGTATAAAGAAGGAGTTTGGTTACTCCTTTTTGTTTACGAGCTTACCGAACTACATAGTTCGGTTACCTAAAAATTCCTACTTTGCCGAAGCGTTCTTCATATTGAAAGTTCAGTTACCAAAATCTAGGGTTTTCAAAATTTCTCCTAGCCGAAATGTATATTGTAACTACCATTTTCAATGGGTTTTCATGATTTCTAATCGATTTCTTCGACAAAAAACGAATTAAAAGGACTGGGTATGAAGGAAATTACTCGCAGATTTTCATTTTACTGGAATCAGACTTCTTGCTTGTTGTTGGATGCTTGATTTGGTCTCTCAACTTTGCTTCAAGTTGTTTATCAATTTGAAATTGATTCAGGAGATTCACTATATTTGCAAGGCCCATACTCAATCCTGGAAATCTTGGTGTCTGCTTGGAATGCATTGTTTATAAAGATGGATTAATCGATGATGAAATTTTTTCGAACGAAGAAGAAGAAGAAGAAGAGATTAGGAAGAGTTGAAACTGATTTTAATCAGTTGGGTTATTTAAGTTTTAATTTAGTGGGTTAGATTAGTGGGTAGTGGTTAGATTAGTGGGTTATTAGAATTAGTTATAACCTTAATTAAGATAAGGGCAGATTAGTCTTCTCTAATCTTTTAGAACACCCCTTAGAATGCAGGGTAGAAATTCCTATCACAAAGTAGTCCCCGGAAAACCGTTTTAAAAATAAAAATATGTAATCTGGCTTATTACTTGTATAATTTTGAAGGCTCGGAAATAACTTGTGTAAATAGTTTAACTTTGACGATTTTTTTTTATGGTTTTTCTTTATGTCTTTCTCTCATCTTCTCTAATCCTTCCTCCTCCCTTTTTCTTCCCCTCCACAGACCATCATATTATAGTCTACTAATACTCACCACGGGCAGGCTATTTAAAATAGGTTTTCTCTTTTTTCTTAAAGTAAAATATTTTTTCTTACCACTTTAATTATCCTAGCGTCATTAGGGGCTACCCAAAAGAACTAGGCCAACTTTTTTATTCCCAACCCATAGACATGGTTATGGGACGTCCAAACTTCCGGAGAATACCTAAGTTCCCTTAAATAATCAGTAGTTTAATATAGAGTAATTGTCTACCGATTACTAGTTTGTTTAAGAATGGGTTATTGCTTTAATCGGTAGAATAATAATAACATATCATAACTACCGATTATTAAAGTAGAAAACTCAATTTTTTTATCGGTTTTGCAACAAATTTTTTTTTTTTGGGCAACTGTTTATAATCGGTAGAAAATGAAAATCATAGACTACCAATTGTATAACTTCCGACACGCCCCTTGGGTGATTAAAACCACCCAAAACCTAACCTATTTCATTTCTTTTCAACTCTCTTCTTCTCCCCTTCCGATTGTGGAGAGTAAAAACACTATTCCCTCATTCTCAAACTTCAATTCATCGTCGTCGTTCATCGCCAAATCAAAAACATCGTTGATTCATATATAAAACTATGACTAGAAAAATGAACCCACATGAGCTCGAGTAATTGAAGAGGAAGACGACGAACACGAAGAACATGAAAACGAAGAAAGATAAAGCCGTTGTAGGTGGTGGTAATGATTCTGATAATCAAACTCTCCAGCAAATGGCTCTAATTAGGTAATTTTCTATCCTTTATGGGTTTATGTTGCTTCAATTTGTCGAATCCGTGAAAATAAATTCTAGGGTTTTAGGTTATTTCCATAAATTGGGAGTTTAGATCTTCATTTTATCTCCCGATTGTGGCTTTTTTCTAGGGTTTTCTGTTACATCGACAAGAATCGGGAGTTAATTTTTATGCGTTACTCCCGATTATGTAGCGCTTTTTTCCACTGGACCCAAAAATGGACATATTCGGTAGCTATGTTTTATTTTTCCTTCCGATTGTAACAGAGGATTAGAACATGTAGGGATACATAGATTAAGTAAAATCAGAAGATACTATATATAGTATATGACTTTCGATTGTGTGTAATCGTTAGTTAGACGAATTCAAATTACTACCGATTGTGTAAGTTGTAAAATATATATGAAAATTTTGTGATTTTGGCAAAATCCTATTTCGGGGCTACGTTTAAATCGAAAGTAAGGTTATTTCTTTAATTCCGGTTATATGCAATCAGGGGATATGTTAGACTATTTAGTTATGATTATACATGTCACATGACATTATCAATTTTTGAACCCAAATTGATGCATAATCGGAAGATAAAACTATTAACTTGCTTCTGATTTTGTGTAATCGGAAGCATATCCTTAACCCGTGCCTCCGATTGTGAACAATCAGAAGTGTATATTTTATTTATGACTTCCGATTGTGCGGTTGTAGTGTAATTCTTACGATTTTTTTTTATTTTTTAGCGATAGGCGAGGTAAGAAAGACCAAGGTACTACTGTTACAGGGCCTCGTCAAAGAGGGGGAAAGAAACTAAGCGCTAGTGCACGAAGAGAAGGGAGACAAAAAGGAAATTCTAGCAATAATGGTACTCGAGAAGTAGTAGAACCAAGCACTCCACAAGGAACTCGAGAAGAAGTACAACCAAGCACTCCATAAATAACTCAAGCTGAAATTGGGCAAAGTGTTCCAGAAATTAGAGGACAATAAGAAGGACAACCAAGTGGTACACAAGGAGAAGGAGAAACTACAAGGAAGCCAATCGAGAAGAAATGATCACACCTTGTCCCCATTCATTTGAAGAAGACGGATTTTGAAGAAGAAATCCTGGGGCTACCTAGAGATGGAGAAGCATTGTTATTTGTCTATAAAGTCTCATGGGCCAGAGAAATCTACGAAACCGAGGTAATCATATTCTTTTTTACTAACGTATTATTGTTTTATTCGTAATAATACTCAATTAATTTTGTAATGTGTTGTGTATTTAATAGTATCATTCCGATGCGATTCGTATACTGAAACCCATAGCCGCACCAACTTTGATGAAAAAATGGCCTTTATCCGGTGAATGTGAAAGATTCAAGACAATCATAGCCAACTTGGGGTTATCTACTGCTGCCGAGAATTCAATGTTGGAACATGATCGGGTATCGATGTTGGATTTTGTGGAGAGAATGTATCCTGAAACTGACACCTTTCATATGACGTTTGGGAGATGACGATTACTCCGGATGATGTGAGGCAAATTCTTAATCTCGGTGACCATGGTGTATCTTTCAAGTGTAACTACACAAATCAGTTAAATTGGGGAAAACTTTATGAACTCTGTCAGAAGTGTCTTGGTTGGGATAGAGATACAGCGGACGTTTAGGGATGGTCATGGGGCGGGGACCTTGTATACCAGTCACTGCCCCATTCGTAAAAAAAATACCCATACCCGCCCCGTTACCCACATGAATTGGGGCGGGGCGGGTATGGGGAATACCCGTTTGGGGCGGGTTTTTCATGGGTTACCCGTAACACAAAGTTCATACATAAATTTATTTACAATCAAAACTTAAATATGAAGCAAACAAAAATAACAACATAAGAATAATGCATTCTAATATTTTAAATTCAGAAATTCATCTTAAGGTGAACAAAAGAATCTTTAAATGACTTCTTAGTTTTTCTACTTTGTCCTTTCGATACAAGAACGATCAAAAAAATGTATCTGATCACAACAAAGAAACGAAAGTGATGAATATACAAGAACGATCAAGAATATATTAAATGTAAGAAACCTCGACTAAATTATAGAAGTATAAAATTCGATACAAATTCTTGCATAAAAGTCGAAACCCTTATAATATGGAAGCAACGGGGCGGGTATGGGGAGGGACCTTGAATCCCATCCCCGTCCCAACCCCATAGCTTAGATTTCGGGTATTACCCATACCCGACCCCATCCTCATTTGTGCGGGTAAAACCCTACCCAAACGGGGCGGGTACCCACGGGGATGGGTTTGGGTGGGGCAAATGGCCATCCCTATGGACGTTGAGTTTAACAGGTGCTTTTCGTACAATACTAGACAGTTCATCATGGCTCAGTTAGGGAAGATGTTCGCAGGAACAAAGGACAAAGAAAGAAAGAACCGATAAGTGATACCGAAGTGGACCATGCGGCCACCGCCTATCTATTGTTGTATTGGGATGTGTTATATTCCCTAATGCCAGTGGAAACCGATTAGACGCCAACCTAATACAACTATTGTATCCTCTCAATAAGTTCACGGACTACTCTTGGGGAACGTCATGCCTTGCATTCTTGATGGAAGAGTTGAGAAAGGCGTCGAGGCTGTGAACTAGCCAAATTGTCGGAAACGTGGCTCTATTACAGGTATTTTCTCAACTCCATTAATCCATTGATCGGTATGTTTTGGTGTTCATCTAATATAAGAATCAATTTCTAATACTTGGTTTGACATCTATGTAGACATGGATCTATGACCACTACCCTGGTATGAAATTGGTAGTAGAGAACCCGGATTTGGAGAAAGGTACAGCGAGAGGAACAAAGTACAAGTTCAAAGACAACCGTTCAAGGACAAAGGACCAGGATTTGGTTATCTTGAGGGAGAAACTAGACGCGATAAAGGCCTCGGGGGTATGTTTTGATCCATACAAGGAAGACCTAGCTAGTGGACATATAGCGGGTCGTTTCGAGTTGTGTATCTATATTGGACCGTTGTGACACCACACATGTTATATGATGTACAATGGCTCGAGGGTTACACGACAACATGGTCATTTCCAAGGAATACCATGGCACCACATACATGTGAAGTTCAAGTTGGACGTGGAGCATAGATATTCTAACCAGGACACCATTAAGGTAGTTTACTCTAGTGGATGGACTTCATGGTGAACACTGGGAGAGCCATAAACCGTGGTGATGAACATTCTCCAGGCTATATGGAGTGGTATCGGGAGCATTCTCATTTTTGTGTGATCCGAGAACTTAAAGCAAAGACGACCTCGACGGCTTCCATTTACTAGTGTATTATCATCACACAAAAATCATCGGGTTATGATAAACTGGTGCGTATTATTATATCTTTTCTGTTTGATATCATGACTCTTTTTTCTTTTAGGTAAACTCCATTTGATGTTATGTAAATTAAAAAAAAAACAGGTGAATAGGTTCAAGACCTTGTCCAAATGGTGCACTGACTGCATAACGGCTGGAGTTCATGTGCCAATTGAGAAGATAAAAAATCACAGAGAGATGATTAATAATGTTGATAATGCAGAGCATGCAGTGGAGTTTGGGGAGAAAGTGACGAAGAACCTGCCCAAAAAGAAGACATCAAAGACGAACAAAAGATATGAGGCTTCTTCTAGCTCTCTTGCCGAAGGAACTATTGAGGGAGATGAAGGTGATGCTGGTCGTCAGGGTCGTGTTAAGCGTTCCAAAACTTTAGCGGATAATACTAAGAAGAAAACTAGGAATTAGGTCTTAATGTGTTGTTGGATATTATGGATTATGTTGTTTTAACAGTTTCTTTCGGATTATGGTGTGTTTAAATACTTGTTTTGGATTATATGTTCTTAAGTTGGATTATGAATGTATTTTGAGTTATGTTTATGACTTGATTATCGCAAACTGCTGAATTTTTTTCCAATAACCCTTATCTACCAACTCTGGTAAATATTCAAAAAATGACCAGATATGTGCAGAATCGGTAGTAACATTATCTACCTTAACTACCGATTCTTATGAATTTTTCAAATATTTTTGAGACAGTTCCACAATTGGAAGTAAAACTATGAATGTCTACTACCGATTATGGTGGTTTCACTCCACAGTTCTTCGGTACAGAAAAACCCTTATAATCGGACAGTACATTTTCTCCTTGTCTACCGATTAACGTGGGGTTTAAAATCGGTAGTTTTGGTGACCTTCATATCCTACCGATTATATTAGCTCCCAAATTCCAAAACTTGTGTGTTCTTCCAATTTCAATTTTTGGGGCAACTTCATAATCGTTTGAAAAGTTAACTCCTAGCCTACCGATTATATTAGTTCCCAAATTCGAAAACTTGTGTTTTTCTCCAATTTCAATTTTGGGGCAACTTCATAATCGGGAAATGTAGTATGATATTATTACAACCGATTGTGTACAGCGACACTACCGATTATGAGATTAGCTACCGATGGTGTACACATGGCCTACCGATTGTGAGATTATCTACTGATTCTTTACTCCAACACTACCGATTACGAAATTAAAAACCGATTTGGCTAGCTCGTAGAAAACAAAAAGGCGGACCAAATTGAACTACCGTATGTAATCTAATCTACCGATTGTGGGGGATATATTTTCCAGTTTTAAAAATCGAAGATAAGGGATTCTTCATTTTACGTTTGGGTGACCATATTTTTTCTTATTAGTCGCCCCTAATTCTTTTAGGGTCGCTCTTAATAACGCCAGGTTATTTATCTTCCATTTTTCTTCTATAAACTATAAAAAATTTCCGTGATCATTTTTTGTTACTGAATTTATTTTCATTTAACTGTGATTGTCTAGGTATTTAGTAGTATTCTATTCGTAAATACAATATCATAGGCATCCCTATATATATGTAAGAAAAAGAAAAATATCGTTGGGCAAAATTTTTTACATTTACAGCTGGAGCTAAAAAAATGTATTTTTTAAAGTTTATTAGTTGATGGTGAATGGACATGTCTTCCATCTTCTCTGCCTCTTCTCTTCTCTTTTTTGCTGCACATACAGTATATGCTCTTCATCATCATCATCATCTAATTCCCTCTCAAAAAAATCATGGAAGATACAGAAAAAGCTAAAACTAACAAGAACAATTACACTAATTCCAAATCTAGATATTGTAGAGGAAGGTCTACTAACCTGAATCATCACCACCACCACTATTCGAGCTCAATGGGAGGAGGTGCAGTTGGATTGAGATGGTTTTTTTAGATTCTTAGACCAACCCAACAAGGCCTTTCCCTTGATGTGGACTTCTCAATTACATCATTTTATGAGAGCATTGGAGCCCTTATTTTCAAAAGAGGCTAGATTTCCTTCACGATCTTTCGCAGAAGAAAACAACAAGTTTATCTGGGGAAGCTTTAAAAAACATCAGAGTTGGACCAACAAGGTAAATGCATTAAACAACTTTATGACTAATTAATGGTTTTGTTGCATCTTAGAGTGTTTTTTCGTGGTACATTTCACTAACTAACTTCTAATTGGCCGACCTTAGGGGGGGCGTTCTATGTGATGAGAAATCTGCATTTTGTCAGTCACGAAGAATGTCCCAAACTTTAAAAATTGAAATTTTAAATTTCTCAATTTCATAAAATTAAGTTTCAATATAAGGTAATCAATGGAATTGAATACAAATTTCTGTCAAATTTGATCAAAAAATCGAACTAACAGTTCAAAGACTCTCAAAATTGACGATAAATCGATCAGAATCGATCGATTTCAGTTTCATTCTTTACTAAAAAAAAAAAAAAAAAAAAACTCAATTCTGATTTTCTTAACCAATTTGAAATAATTACTAAACCAACAAATAGGTAAACCTACTTCAATTTAACGAAAATGGAACCCCATTTAATTAGTTTCAGCAAATTTGGCATTCTGGAAGTTGATTTTTACTAAAAGTGAAAACAGAGTTATCCCGTCTCCAAAGAAGAAGACGATAAAATATGGATGTGGTATTTCACCAAAATACGGATACCCGTCTCTTTCCGACCCGACCCGATTCGTATTTAAATTCCGGACAAGTTTGAGACTGAAACACTTCCACTTTCCTTCAAAATTTTCAACTTAACGAAAAGCAACAATTATCGACTGGTTCTTCTCTTTGAAACTTCTAAAGATTATTGGTGAGCTTTGTCAGGTAGAACCTCAATTTAATTATCAGTATGATGCACTTAATATTAGGGGTCATAGCCCTGAACAAAAGGTTACTTCGGCTTTGAGGATTTTAGGATATGGCAGACCTCCAGATTCTAATAATGAGTACCTTCGCATTGGCAAAACAACTGCATATAAGTATCTTGCGTTGTTTTGCGAAACAATGATTAATCATTTTGGTCCTACCTATTTACGAAAACCAACTGATGTAGATGTTAGAGAAATATTAAAGCAAAATCGGGAAAGGGGATTTCCGGAATCTTTGGGTAGTCTTGACTGCATGCATTGGGTATGGGACGGATGCCCTACCTATTCTATTTGGTCAAGTATAAAGGTCATTACGCAAAACCAACGGTGATCTTTGAGGCTGCGGCAACTTATGATTGTTGGATATGGCACGCTTTTTTTGGTCTCCCGGGATCTCAAAAAGATATAAATGTTTTAAAAAAATCGCCTTTGTTTGAAGATTTAAAGTATGGCATTTCTCCTCAAGTAAACTTTGCTATCAACGGGAATCACTACACTCATGGTTATTATCTTGCAGATGGAATTTATCCAAAATGGTCAACTTTAGTTCAATGTTACCGTCAGCCACCTGCCGGTGAAATGGGTCGTTCATACTCGTATGTCAATAGTCTACAAATGAATCTGAGAAAGGATGTCGAATGAGCTTTTGGAATTATGAAACGGAAGTTCACAATCATTTGTGGGCCTTATCGTGGTCTAAGTGCTCGTAAAATGCATAAGACTATGCTGACTTGCATCATTATGCATAACATGGTTATCTAGGAGACTCGTCGTAATAAGAATTGGACTAACCATCCAGATGAAGACTTAAGGCCTGAAATTATACCAGAAAGAGGACTACATGCAAGGAACTATGCGCAAATGACCACTCATATTTAGAACAGAGCTCTGTATAACAGGTTAAGGGAAGGTCTCAGAGCAAATTTGTGGGCTGAGTTTGGAAGAGATGGGGGACGAATTGAGTAGTGTTGTTTCATTTATTTTGGTTTAGTTATTAATTGTTTCATTAATTAAAATCATTTACTAATAAAATTTATTATTGTTTAAGTTTATTATTATTAAAGTAACGGTCTAGACTCAATCTCTAGCGGTCTAGACTCAATCTTTACCGGTCTAGACTCAATCTCTACCGGTGTAGACTCAACCGCTATCATTCCTTTATATATCCCACATTAAATCTGTTTCAAACTCACATCCCTTCTCTACACTTCTCTGATTTCTTTCTCTAAATTTTGGTTGAATCTCTAATTTCTGGTTAAATTATGCCTGATCCTAGCTTCATCGAAGATGAAGATTTATCTCTTTGTAGAAACTATGTAATATACTATCCGAAGAAAGGTTAAGAACGACGGATGAGTGGTTTACCTAGTATGAGTTATTTGGGTAAAATTCATGTTGCCTTATGCACAAAGACAGGTAATCCTCATAACCGGGATTGTGCTGATTTGTTTTGCCGATTCATGAATATAAAAAAAAGAGCTTATGGATTTTATAGCTATCAAAAGGATTGTCACTCGATACCGTCTTAGAGGTGAGACCAATGCTGAATTGGGAATTCGAACTTGAGACGAGTGGCGAAGATGGAAACGAAAAGATTTCGAATACGAAGCGCAATACCGAATTCTTAAGGAGTTTTTAGTAACTCGTATGGGATGTTAGGCTTAAAAGTTTTTAAGAATGATTTCATGGATGTTGTCAAGTAAAAGTTTTAATGTAATGAAAAAAGTAGAACAATTCATTAAAATTAACATATCCCATCAATTGTCTTCATTGAAATTAAAAGCTGATACATTAATTAATTAAGTGGCACCACTTCATCGTCGTCTTCGCCATCCTCATTTTCGGCTTGAACCCCAAATTGTTTTTCCATGTTTCTCATGTTTCTTTTTTCTTCAAATTCCTATGTTAACCTGTCCATCTCCCATATACTCAATTGTCTAGCATTCATTTTTTCGATGTCTGCATTTAGAATCTTATTCTTGTCATAGTCTGAAACAAATTTTTCTTGAGTTAGTCGATGTTTTTTCATCTCCTTAGTCAAGAACTGGAGGTCTACAGCTCTTTGTTTTTCGACGACCTGCTGATGCTCTATCAAAGTTTCAATAGTACTACTACCTCCTTCACTTGCTTCTCCTCCTTCTTGGGCAGCTTTTCTCGCTGCTCTTGCATGATTTCTTCCTAATAATTTTCTCTTAATTGCGGTATTGACATTCAGGTTGGAATTGTTGTTTCTGGTAGTTTCTAGTGAAGAGAATGGATTATCTGAAGATTGAGATGGTTGTGAAGCTGGCGTCGAAGGTGAAGAAGTGTATGGTGAACTTGCAGGTATATTCTGCATGTTTGCTAACACTTCTGGATTATATTTAGGAAATACTTTCAAAATATAATAACAACTTTCGAAACTAAAATTGTTCCCATGTTTATGGTGCCAATCAGTGCGACACTTTCGTTCGACATCAACATCGACAAAACCGCTCTCTCGACCACGAGCAGCTTGCATTATAGCAGCGATATACGTACAACGCAACTTGGCGTTGATTGTAATAAAACGACCGGACAATCCATTTGCATCACGATCGTTGATTTTCATAGTTTCTTGACGAAAGTTAGCAAATATGTTATCCCACAACTTGGTAGATTGTTGATTGGCACCATTCGTACTATCTTGTGTAAAGAACACATAGTTTATGCAAATGGCTTCATCTTCGATTATGGTAAATTTTGGACCCCTAATCTTCTTATTTTGTTGTTTAGATTGAGTATTTGATTGAGACATATTAAAGAAATTATACAATACGAGTGAATGAAAGAGTTAGATGCTGCAATTTGTTTTAGATTAACATATGTGAAGAATATAGAAGAGAAGGAGTGAGTTAAAATGGTAGAGGAATGTGGTATTTATAGGGGGGAGAATAATAACCGTTGGATCAGATTTTAGTCAGCGGTGTAACAAGCACCTGCCGGTGTTACAGAAACCGGTAACGGTGTCGTATACACCTACCGGCTTAATTTACACCGACCGGTCGAGACTCGACCGGTAGGTAGAAACTCCACCTGACCTGGCTAAGTGGAAAATTTGCCACTTAGCCAGGTCAGTTTGCTAGTTTGCCCCCTCCATAGTGGGTGCTTAAATGGAAAATCTATTGATTTTCCACACCCATAGGAAGGGGCCTAATTCTCTTAAAAGCGTCATAAGAACTTTTACTGACGTAAGTTCTTTTATCTATTTTGGTTTTTGTCCACTTTTTTTTATCCAAACCAAAACCTTCAATCAATAACTATAGATATGATCATATATAGTCTTTTCTCAGGGTGTATCATAAAATTAAAGATATGATATTGTGTGGTTTGTTTACAGGAATTATCATAGAGTCATGATTATAGATAAATCTGAAAAAAGATTGGATAACTTTACAATGCTCAACCAGTGTTTGATAATATTGTTGAAAGAAGTGCCTTGAAATTGACTGTAGTTCCAGGAATTTTAAGCGATTTTGATCAATGGGTGTTGTTTATATACGATTTTAGAGTAATGGGTCTTCATAATATGTCATTTACATACGTTTTAAGGAAACTTAATGGGTGCATCTTTGTGTATATGAGGGTATACTGGTAGGAAACTTAAAACAATAAAAAAAAGACCCCAAGTAAATAGCAAGTAAAGTTATGAACTTGATTGAACTGAAAATAGCTATGCTGAAAATGCTATTAAAGTATAATATCTTGTTGAGTATCACCATAATCGCATACTTCATTGTCATGTGCTGGTGTGAATGTCAGCTCCGTTCCTTGTATGCTAATCTGAATTCATCAATCAAGATTTTTTTTTATGCACACCTTCGTTGAAAGATTTATTTTGTGTTTGTTGCTTAGAGTGCTATTATAATGTGGACAAGGTTTTCGATATGTGCATCTGGTTCCATGGTCAGATCTTTATATAAGGCAGGCGAGTATTACACCAAATCCATGATAGATGGATATCGAGCCAAACGTTCTTCTGCACTTCCTGTGTTTCATAAGGAAAACCCAGATTACTCTTGCTTATTCTGTAAGCACTTCAATAACTTATCCCTCTCTCTTTTTCCTGATTGGTCTTTGACCACATTTTTATTGTCTGGGTCGGGGCCCCCACCGCATGGGATAATCTAGTATGTATGTGAATCCTATATTTTTTTGACAGTGGTGAGACTGGTGACAACGTGAAATCAAACTTCAAATTTCTAGAGCAATGACACAATTGAGCCAAAAACTCCTTCAACCTCCTAAATTGAAGCTTGGTAATGGTGGCCAGGTAACACAATTAAGTTCTGAAGGCGAGAAATGCAACACTGCTTGGTCAGACCAATTTATTCAAAATAAATTTTTATTTATTTATTTTTGACTGCGCGCACTTCAGAAAAGGAATCTTTCACAAAAACAGGCTGGTTTGAAAGGGTTGAGAAATGATGCATGGCTTCCTCCTTACTATGAACTAAATTTTATCTAAGAACTCAATTTTTTATGGGAAGGGTACTATAAACTGTCAGATGAAATATAATGTCTTGTATACAAAGCTAAACCAAACTAAAAACTTTATCTAAAGCCTTACTATGTCTTCTAGAATTGTCTTTTTTTCCTGAAAAGAAAACATATTTGCAGGAAATCCCACAACACACCACTTATGATATTTTATAGATCTAACTCTATTTCACAATCAATAATAAAGATTAAAGTGCTAAAATTATAAAATGGACATAAGGATTTACGTGGTTCGATCAATGTGATCTACATCCACGGGGTTAGGGTTCTTCACTATGATTATTGAAATTACATTTGGGTTACTTGGAGAATCTCCATTAATGAGTATTTGGAGCTCTAGATTGGTAGAGGAAGAAAAGGGAAATAATAATAATACAAATTCTAAAAAACCTGTCCTCTCACTCCTTGACTTTCCCTTTATATAGGTGTTTACATAGTGGATGACAGCTCACATGTAGTGGAGTACAACTCATATTCCCCCTATTTTAGGATCCCTCGCTACGTTTTCTCAGGCTCTGCTACCTTCTCGCGAGCTTTTACTGTTGTGCGATATTTGGATCCTACATCTTGCCTCTTTTTCCTTGAATATTGCTTGAAGAGCGATCTTTAAGGAAAAATCCATTGTGTTGTAGTTGTTGGAGGAACGAGCGAAAGAATATTTGACTTGAAAAGTAAGTACTTGCCTCTATTCTTTTGTGAAGTTCCGGAGCTTTGCGAAGTAAATAAGAAGTATCACCTCTTGAAGAAGTATAAGAAGTACTCAATCCTCGAAATATAAGAAGTATCTGTCCTTGAATGAGAATAAGAAGTATTGCCTCTATTCATGCGAAATTATTACTCCATTTTTGGTGAGGATTCTTGATATTCATTAGTGAACGTCCACTTTGGAAATGATTCTTACCGAGAAGATAAAGAACATAAAATGTTTTCTTGGTAATCCATAGTTTCCTTTGTTCTTTATCTATGAAGGTAGAATCCTTGAGAAAGTGTAGAATGAGCGAATTATTTCTTTATTCTTATCTTGCCTCTGTATCAGGTTTTGTGCGAAATAATTATATAATCTCTTCAAGTTGCTTATAATTGTGCGAAATAATTGAGCAAAACAATCACATCTTTTATCATGCAATATTATTACGTAAAGCTTTGTAAAATACTTGTGTGAATATAATACTTATGTTATGAAGTGTGTATGCGATGTTTATGCCATGAAATGCTTATGCGATGCTTACATGATGCGCGGGTGATGCTTGTATGATGAGAATGCTTATCTATTTCAATGTATAGATAATGTTTGTGTTACTTAGCTCATTTTGCCGCGCTAAAATTGATGTAGCTTTAAATTGCTTCCATTGTGCATTTATCTGTCTTTGTCTTTAGTATATGCATTCCTCTTCGCATATTTATTGTTTCTCGCAAGTTCTTACTTGTGCTTCATCTTTCCTTATTCCTGCACTATTAATATCGCATAATAAAATGATTATAATATCAAATGTGCATCATTTTCGCTGCCTCAGTTTCATTTTCATGTACATGTTCGCAAACTTATTTGCAATCATATAAGTATCTTTGCAATCTTATTTGCTTACTTTCTCATTTTCGCAAGCTTATTTGCTTACTTTCTTATGTGGTCTTATTTTGCCTTCCTAGTTAAAGGTCTTATTTTGTCACCCTTTCTCTTTGCGACAAAATCGCATGACGTCTTTACACTTTCATGTAATGACCCATTGATCTTGTCTTATCATTTATCTAGTATTATTGCCTCTTCAGGATGTTTTTCATGCGACAATATGACAGGCCTAAATATTCTTGCGAACGTAAAGCCCCATGACATTGATGTCTAGCGACGAAATCGAAGGACGTCTTTACACTTTCGTGCACCGACCCATTGATCTCGTCTTATCTTCTCTTGTATTATTTCCTCTTCAGGATTGTTGCACAAATATGACAAGCCTTGATACTCCGGTGAGTAAAAAGCCTCATGACATTTGCGTCTTTAGACACTTATCAGCTCCCTAACGGAGGGTGCCTCCCTTATCATCCCCTGGTTGCCCCTTCAAGAGACGTACCTCTACCATACAAGGTTAACTCCTCCTATCCGGTCTTAACAACAACCAGTTATTTTCGCAGCCTCTTATCCCTTTGACGATATGACTCATGATTACGAGACCGCACCCTAAGTGGGGTTTTCTTTGGGTCGAGTGCATCATAGCCAAAACTTATCAAGAGTGGTAAAGAAGCTCCAATGCCCCCCGCACTCTTGACTCAACCGTGTACCTCGGAACCTTGATCAAGTTTTGCACTCCTTAGGAGAGACCCTTAGTCGTCCAACCTAAATCATAAGCTTAGGTTGAAAATCCAAGGTACCTCTCCTGGATGGGCTTTATTGACACCAAATCTCCCTGACTCGGGTTCCGGGGGCGGTGTAACCTTTCCCTGAGCCATGCTATAGGTTTCCCATTCTATAACGCACTTTAGGTCTTATATTTTCCCCTTGCGAAATTTTATTCGCGAACTAGGGTGTACGCCATAGTAAGATTACCTCTATCTTTGTGTTTCTGTGAAGTTTTCGCGTCTCTGCGAAGTTTTCGCGTTTCTTCCTTCTATCTTGATAGATATTATCTCTGCGAAATTGTCGCATGTCTTAATTCTTTCATCCATTCTCTCATTCATTCTTTATGTTAAATATCACATCATTTGAATCAAAGTAAATATTCAAGAGAAATTCTAATACATTGTAATTCTGAAATCTTTGCAACTATGCGATTGTATCGCGTTTTTTAAACCAAATCAAAAATATTTTATTTTCTGTAAAAGTAAATTGATCTATACGATTTATTTATTTTAATCTTTGAAATCTTGTGATTGTATCGCTCTTTGTAAATCAAATTAGAAATCTTTTATTTGGTGTAAGTAAAATAAAATTTTCAAGGAAGTGGTACTTAGCTTTCATGTGATTTGTTGTTGCTGTCATCTCGCGCGAAGTATATGGTCTGCTTGCGAAACTAGCATCCTTGAAATGTATAAACTTCGCACAAAGATATGTAATTATCGCGCAGCAAAAAGAAGTGTGAGAAATAAGACTTGAACCCTTGACCTGCCTCTTCCATATTCTCGCACCATACCAACTGTGCTAACCCTCTCTTGCGAAATAATCAAAGGTCAAGCGAAGTAATCAAAGACCAAATTTACTTGACCTCCTCTGGTAGTTAAAAATGATGCGAAAAATTCACAGGAGATGAGAATTGAACTTGCGTCCTTAAGCTCATTGTCTTCGCCTCTGACCAACTTTGCTAGCTTCTGTTTGCGAAGTAGAAAATATTACTACTCTCTTATTCTGATCTCTCTCTAGGCTGTAGAAAAAATGTGAAAAATATGGCTGCGGTGAGAATCGATCTCGCGACATCAAGCTTCTTCTTTTCGCTGGTGACCATCTGTGCGGGCTTCAGTTTATGTTGGTGCTGTAAGATTCGCACAAGTTATTATTTTTTTGTTTCCCATTGTATAATGTTTCTCTTCGTTTTGTGTCCATCTTTCCTTCTTCTACTGTAATGATCATCCTTTTAATTGTTTGCTGGTGTTTGGTTCTTCGCTGGAATTTTCATATGTGCGTTCTTTCACCTGTACTTCTTTCTTTGTCTGCATATGTGCGTATCCTTTCGCCCTTTCTTTACCTTAGTTTATTAGAATTCCGCTCTTTATCTTCGCATGCATCAAGTCATTCCTTTCGTCTGAGTTCTCTCTTTTATCTTTGGATGTTCCTGATTATTTTTCCCTTTCTTCGCTTGCTCCAACCTATGTATTTTTTTCTCCTTTTCTCCCTTGATGAACCTATTTCAAATGATGAAGTCTTCGCACATATGACCCTGCAAAGAGACTATCGTGTTTCCTTTTTGTTTTGTTCGTTAATTAACCTTCAGGCTAGAAGAACCTGTGGTTTTCTCGTCCATTTCTTCGCGCTGCGAACTTGTGGAACTATCTCTTCGCGCTCTTGAGTTGAATTTTCTTCATCCTGTTATATATGGTATTTTCTTTCGCCTTTGCGTCTTCACTCTATTTCGTTGCTATATTTCTTCACAAAAGCTTTCTTCTTGGCTTATTTGTAATACCCCCGATATTCGAAAGTGGTTGGCCGAATGGAATATAAATAATGATTTGTCATTTCCTAACATCGAGGCCTTTTCAGCACAATTGGCTCCATAGTTGGCAGAAAACTTTACAGTTAAGCGTGCTCGGGCGGGAGTAATCCAGGGATGGGTGACCATCCGGGAAATTTCTGCTGGATTACCGCAGCGATGCCCGTTGAATACCCCATACTTTCGGATGACCGCAGTGGCTAAGTGGGGACAGTATCGGTGGAGGGAAGGGTCATTACAAATGGTATTAGAGCCGACGATGTGTCACATGCCGAGGGTGGGAAGGTACGTTGGACGGGGTTGGTCCAGGTGCTTCTCATAGGGGCAGGGAACGTCGTAGATTTGGGCTTGCAAATATATTCTGGAGCCGAGGACGCATCCAATTTAAGGTGGTGGTATTTTCATACCCCCGATATTCGGAAGTAGTTGGCCGAATGAAAAAACTTCTCAGTTAAGCATGCTCGGACGGGAGTAGTCACATGATGGGTGACCTCTCGGGAAGCTGTTGTTGGATGACCGCAGTAGTGACGTTAAAAATACTACACTGCTGGATAACCGCAGTGGGTAAGTGAAAACAATATCGGTGTTAGTTGGGATACAACTAGGACTGGTTGATTGTTCTCGGATAGGAGAGTATGTTAGGTTGTTGAGCTAGATATTTGTATCACAAGAGGCAAGGAATGTCTACATTATACCGAGGCCTTTTCAGCACAATTGGCTCCAGAGTTGGCAGAAAACTCTGCAGTTAAGCGTGCTCGGGCGGGAGTAATCCAGGGATGGGTGATCATACGGGAAGTTTCTGCTGGATTACCGTAGTGATGCCCGTTGAAAACCCCCACACTGTCGGATGACCGCAGTGGCTAAGTGGGGATAGTATCAGTGGAGGGACGGGTCATTACATTATTCGCCTTTATAGTTTGAATCACTATAAACTTAACTGATGTCAATGTCTGCTCTCAACAACATTCGAAGGGGTGATGTTCTTCTTATTCGTGTGGCATCTGCGAAAAATTCGCAAGACTTATTTACAAGCATCACATTTTCTTCCCAGAGGCAAAATTAAAAATACCCCTTTAGCATCATATGTTCTTCATTCCATATTTTCTTCTTATTCGCAGAATCTCTCTTCGCAAAATGATAAGTCTCCATATTTTTATCACGAGTACATCCTTCTTTGTTTTCGTCACAGATCTAAATATTTAAAGGATAAAATCAAAGATATTAGAAGTGAATTCATCCTCTTAGAACTGATTGTTGACGCAACTTTGTTTAACGCCTTCTCCAAATCTGTATCCGGTCATCATAATCTCTGTTTCTTTATTTCTGTAAGCTACTGATAGTATCTATTGTCTGAAATTGTAAAAACTCTTTCTGAAACTTCCAGTTTTGTCTTTGACGCTTTTAGATCCAGTGGAATCCAACACCACCAATAGCCAATTTCTCTTTATTTTCTTCAATCTATCCAGTTCTATTCCTCCCTGTTTCTAGCGTCAAAATGTAGTTGCAGGAAATCCCATAACACACCCCTTATGATATTTTCTAGATCTAACTCTATTTCACAATCAATAATAAAGATTAAAGTGCTAAAATTATAAAATGGACATAAGGATTTGCGTGGTTCGATCAATGTGATCTATATCCACGAGGTTCGGGTTCTTCACTATGATTACTGAAATTACATTTGGGTTACATGGAGAATCTCCATTAATGAGTATTTGGAGCTCTAGATTGGTATAGGAAGAAGAAGGAAATAATAATAATACAAATTCTAAAAAACTCGTCCTCTCTTTCCTTGACTTTCCCTTTATATAGGTTTTTACGATGATAGCTCACATGTAGTGGAGTACAACTCATTTTCCCCTTATTTTAGGATCCCTTGCTACGTTCTCTAAGGCTCTGCTATCTTCTCGCGAGCTTTTACTGTTATGCGATATTTAGATCCTACAGAAAACTCAAGGAGAACCCCCACCATGGCAAAGTGGAAGAGTAGACCTCCCCATTCCCACCGCCATTAATAATGTTGGGAAAAGTTAAGGCAAAAGTAAGATTGGAAGAGTAGACCTCCCCATTCCCACCCCCACTAATGTGGAGTAAGGATTAGTAAGGGACATTCGTGCATTTTAAAAAGTAAAAAGCTTAAAGGGTCATGTTAACTTGTATACCGGTATACAAATTAACAGGGGTATAATCGGGTTTTAGTTACATTGGAAATTGAAATCAATTACCGACATAATAATTGCTTAATTTTCTCTATATTTGTGATTTATGTTCCACTAATACCCTTATATATATTAATTAAGGGAGAAGCAATCAAGGATTTCTCTCCTCTTTCCTCTCGTGTCTGGTCTTCTTCATTTTTATTTTACAATAAAACTCTGATGTTAATATTTCGAAATAATTTAAACTTTTGATGGACCTTTCCTTTTTCCATTGACTGCTCTACCTCTCGTGAGAAACTCAAGAAACACATAGTTTTTTTTTTCTATTTTCAATTGCTAAATTTTTAACACTTCATATCACAACGAAGGTCAAGGAGAAAATCAATGGTCGCATCAGAAAGTGGTTTCTTAACTTTTCTTAGGATTTTATCAAGAATGTCTTCCAAACAAAATTAATTAGGATGACTATAATCTTGAAAATAGCTAAATATCATGTTATTAATTTGCTTGGGGTAAAAGAGCAGGTGGAATTTGATTACGAAAAAACAAATTTTAAGGCTTTTATAATTAGATTTAAATGGGGTTCCTATTCGTAATTGATCAATAAAAAAAAGGGGTTCCTGTTCGTGTCCATGAGCAGAGAAAAGACGAATAAAATGGGTAAAAGAAAAGATTAAATCTGGGTCGTAAAAATCTTAGGTGGGGACTATGAAAGTAATAACTACTACTTCAAATTTTTTGATTTAAATGGTCTTGGAATAACTAAAGGATAAACTTGAAAGGGTAACAATGGAATTAACCATTTTATAAAAAAAAATCACAATTCCAAGAAATTGCAAATACCAAAACACAATTACAACGTTCAAAGAAAATAAATATTATTTTATGCTTTATTAACATGTATCCTGGAATACAAGTTAACAAAAGCCAAGCTTAAACTTGAGCTCAAATTAAAGATACATTTTTGTTTTTGTAATACCGTGGTCATGATAGCAATTCTGTGTCATGTTGTGTTTATAGTATACTCTCTGTTCAAGACAGTGACGAAGGTGGGGGTGGCTTACCTAGGCCCCAGCCCCCGCCCAACATCAGTAAAACCTCATTTTCACCTTAGCAACTGCTTCGGAAAAAAAGGAAAAGCCCAAGTCAAAATAAGGATAGCCCATTAATCAAACTTGACGTCTCTTGAAGAAAATCTAACGACCGGTTAAATATGTATAGTTGTATAAGTCAGATCTGATGATACAGTATAGTTTACTAAGAAAGAGAGTGAGGACACATTTACATGTATGCATGCATCCAAAGAATTAATTTTCATTGCTTGTACTAGGTATCATCGGGGCCTTACGGCCCCGACTCAACCTCTCCTTTTAATCTTAAGGGTACATATTTTTTTTAGGGTATATATTTCAATAATTTATATTGATAAAGACTACGACATATAAAAAATATACAAGTATAATATTTAAAGATCTGAATAATGCCAATATCAATTCGTTCTTTTGGGTTATCATAAGACAAAGGCATCGTTTTTTATATTAGAAATATACTAAATCTGTAGATGATGGAATCAATCTTATGGCTGGTTGAACGAAGCTTGGGTTTAAGAACAAAAGCTAAGCTAACAATTCATAACCAAAATGCAATTGTGCATCTAACTCACACTACGAAATATGACTACAACCCCTCATTAATTTTACTCGTAAAACTATTAGTTGAAGTAATTGTATTACTAAACCATCACTTTTTAATCAACATTAGTGAGTCATGTCACATACATGTCGGAGGAGGGCAGTTAAGCATGGAAACTAAACATGTCTTCCTCTAAGGATTGCATTGAGTTTTACTCACCTAAAAATCTCTTGACTACAGATAACCTTCAAAAAGTTTACTACAATGGGGTCTTATCTATCAGACCATGACCACCATGGTGAGCCACAAAATATGACTCATTTAAGTGTTAATCCCAAAGCCAGAGAGTAAATGCAGCAAACTTCCTTAAAGATCAGTTATGAAGTCGAAGGAACTGAACCATGTGTCGATATACATGATAAAAGGTTCTTATCCCAACTGTACAAAATTGCAGGCTTCAACATTCTTATTTACGCTAAAACTCGCGATAACAGAAACAAAACATAAATGATAATAAGGGTACTTTTTTTTCTTATAAATAAAAGAAGAGTGCACTTCCATTTTAACCTCCATTGTACCCGTTTATCAAGATTTTTCTTCCACGGGCATTATAGGATTACCATTGAACTCTGATATTGTTGCTATGTTGTCATTTTTCTTACTCCTCTATATCCAACATGACACCCTTCTCTTCATACATAACAAACTTCACGCTAACTTGCACAAACATCACCAAAGAAATTAGAACCTCGATCAAGTTCATGAAGCTAAACGTCGTCAATCATAACTACTTGATTGTTCGTTATCAAATGATATCCTAACTTTGTATGGTGATGCTTACACATTGACCAACAACTTTATCTTTTCCAACTGATAAATGGTACATACTAATTCGTGAAATACTACAGTAAACCATATAGTTTACTTTATATTGCATTCCCACATATATATTTTTCTCGTGTAGGGATCATTATGTATAAGAACTGAATAACAAAGAAATTTATCACTATATATACAACACCAACGTACCTCTAAAGTTTTAACTTCGAACGACAACCTCATATGCTCAACCACTATCACGGAATGTCGATTAAAATTTTAGTAAATTCTCTGACACAACCTCTAGTGGAACAATACATATACCAATCTGACATGGAATCTCCATTAACTTCAAGCAGTACGTATTATAGTTAGTCGATTTTCTTCATGAGTACCATAACTCTCAGCAGTATTACTACATGCATGTCATCTTGTACATAGTTATTTCATACTAATTGTGTATGACCATTACAAACCTGCACGGAGAATACAAAGTAACATTAGATAAAGAAATGAAGAAAGAAAATGGAAAAATAACCGATATATTTTACCTTGCTTATCTTTGAAATCACACTAACTATTATATGCAAAAGCATATAAAAAAAGTATTTATTTAACAGTTTACCTTTGCAGAGAGAAATCCATAATATTTCTTCGACACAGGTGTCCTAGTTCCCCGCTTCGCGCCTCTGCCTCATTAATGAGTGTGCTGATTAGTTTGACATATTTCGTCTTAGAAATTTTCATTGGGTGGCCACTATAGGAGTGCGGCCCTTCAAGGGTACACCTCCATCCGAAAGGATGCGATCCTACATATGTCCGTTTGACAGTATTGTTGTAGTCAACCAAAACAGTAGGTAATTACGACCTGGAATACAAAATAAATATTCTTTTTGTTAAACTTCATGTATTTCTACCTTGAGCAACAAACTTCAAATCATGACCATGTATCTAAAAAGCTTAAAATAATTTTTGATATTGAATTTGTGTATCAAGATAACTATATATAATTCCAATTGACTTTTAACGGAACATCGTTGCACTCATTCATTATCGACCTGGATGCGCCTAATCTTGTGCTCAACCCCTCCACAGTTCTAACCAAAACTTGAAAATTTCCAACCGCTTCTTCTCATTAGATGCCTGTATAATTAAACAAATGTGAGGAAAATAACATAAATCAATATCTTAGTTTTAAATAATCAACGGATATTCCTTATGTTTGCCATAAAATCAATCAAGGGAAAATTAGTTTTAGAAAAAAAAAGCATAAAGCCTTAATCTTTTATATAAATGCAACTGTATCTAACGAAAATCAAAACTTTCAAAATCTTTCGTACTTAACAAATATCAGTATTTTCAAAATGACATGGTCAGTCGTCAAGCGGTTAATATATAAAATAATTAGAAAGTGATTATTGCACACCATATACCTCGAAGAGATTTCTTTTTGCATTTTCCAACACATGCCCTATCATGAAACATTAGGCACCTTCATAACCTAAAAAAATACATAAATACCATCTCACAATCAGTAATTCTATTATCTCATAAAAATAAACAATATATATTGTACCCTATGGAACATTACGGAGAATTTGAAAAAATCACCACCAATCGATGACCAATTTGATAACATTTTTGAATATGAGATCCAAACTTGCATACAATCACCATCTTAAATCCATATGAAACTTAGAAGTCCAAATAGTAAAATAGATGGCTATACGATGCCACGAAGAAACTACAATGAAATTACGTGAGGTGTAGCATGGTAATGGATGGAAAAAGCAGTTCTCTAATCTACATTGTCTCCTTTTAGCTTTTTCCACATAAATCCGTTATGGTCATCCACTAAATCCCATCACACCCATCTATTAATTCTTGTCCATTTATTTTATAACTTGTTTGTGTGCCAAGTATCGTGCCTGTTGTAAATATTAAACAGAAAATTACTTGATAGTCTATGTTGATGTTATTGTTTATATAATATTACCGCGGTTTATTCTCGATGCCTCCTTTTTAAGTTGATGTATTTTTTTCTTATTTATCACGACGTGTTTTTTGTGCCAATGATGCTTCCTATTGTAAATTTTAAAAAGAAAATTCTTTTATATTCTTAATAAATGCTAATATTTCTACAATATTACGTAGTTATTAAAAAAACATTATCATAATTTTATTCTTGACGGCTCCCTTTTTTGGTTGTTGTTTCAATTTTCCGTTGCAGCGTTCTAGTTGGGCAGATACGTGTTCTTTGTTGTCAATTCAAGTAATTGCATTGTGAAACATTTGAAAGTAATTGCTTTTCATACCCGTTTGATTTATATTGATTGAGCATGAATTGCACTTAAGACAATAATACCTTAGTTCTTTCATATATATATATTTTGATTTCTTTCCTTATCACTACATGATTTTTCACTAACCAAATACAAAGTCAATTTAAATCGGTTATAATTTTGTAAGTCACAATAAATATCACAATGGTGCTTTATTGTAATTATTTACTTACTTGTTCCTCATCAACGCATAATTATTCGGGTTGAAAGGAGAGTTGTTGGAAAAATATCGTGTCTAATAAGATTATCACTGTCTTCTTTTATTTTTTAAAATCGTCTATCTTATAATTCTTGTTTTTCTCTTTCACGACGTGCTTTTTGTGCCTAAGATCGTGCATATTGTATATTTAAACATACTTGATATTCTTAGTCAATGTTAATTTTATATAATATTACTTTAGTTAAGAATTATAATTTTAGTAACGATAGCTCCCTTTTTGGTGGTTGTACTTTTTCTTTTTTCTCTCTTTCTCGACATGATTTTTGTGCCTAATAGGCTTCTTGTTGTAAATTTAAAACATAAACTTACTTGATATTCTGAGTGAATGTTATTTTCCGTCATACTAACGTAGTCATGAAAATTAATTGTTAAAATTTTACTCTTGATGGCTTCCTTTTTGGATGTTCTTTCAATTCTCTGCTGCAACATTGTAATTCTGAAAATCACATCACTTCATGTCAATTAATATTATTTCATTATTAATCGCATTATAATAGTGCTTTATTGTAATCATTTACTTGTTTGTTCCTCATTATTGCATAATTCTACTTTTTGTTCCTTATCACTAAAAAAAATATTCTTGTTCCTTATGCCAACAGGTTGTAATAAATTTGGTGGTGCCTAAAATATAGTTGAATGCATACCTATTAATGAAAATTAACTTTCAAGATAATTATTAGAATAAGTTAATTTCTTATACCTATCTCACACTTTGGACGCTATCTTTTTAGATAAAACCTAAAGGGTAGTGGATTTGAAGTTCATATATTGAGGATAGGTTCATGTTACAAAGCTTTATATACCTACCAAAAATGAGCATATTCTAAAAAGAATATCTTTATATATCTTTTTAGTAAAGATATCTATATCTTCTACGCTTTACTAAAGATGTTCTGAGGCACTCCGAACAACACCATCCACTTAATCCACTTAACTCCGAACAACACCATCCAGATCCATGGACACCCACTGATTTTTTAGCAATCATAACCAACTATGATTCGCGTTTGAACATAATGATAGTGCTTGTATCAAATCTAATATATTTTATGATTCTGAAAAGAGCTCACGTAAAATCTCAAGTATACTGACTTAGTCGATAATTAAAAATGCGTCCACAATATCCTAAATACAAATAAAGGATGATATAGCCCACTCCAGCAGCAAATCTATAAGAAAAGTGCAATTGAAACTTATATATAAACTATTCATCGAACATGAGCTTGCATATCTCAAGGTGTGTTAAAGGGTAAGAAAGAACTATTAATGATGATAGTCAACACTTCCATATTGTGAGCTATTTTTTGCAGCTCACAAAATTCTTGCTTAAGAATATAAACTATGTAAAATTCCACCATTAGAATAGTTACCATAAAAAAAATGGAGAACAACCTGTGATGAACACAGGTTTGGTTCCAGTGTGCTTCGATTCTTACATTCTTCCCCAGTGGCTAGCTTGCGTTCCCCCCTGTTGTTGGTTGTGTTGCGACTGTGCTTGATTTACCACTTTTAGTTGTTGTTTTTTTTGTTGCTGCTATTGTTGGTGAAGGAATTGCTTAATTATATTCACCTCTCGGTATAAACCTCTGGAAAAAATTAGGATCCACCCTTCACCACTTAGCATAACTATCCGTTCTCCCATTGCTTTTCCTTTTGATCCCTTTTCACCCACTGGTCCTTGATTAATACAATATATCTACCACACAAAAGGGAAAATGTTAGTAATCAAGTTAAACGTTGATTCACAATCCTATTGTTGAATATAACTACACAAACATAAATGAATTCTGACCTTTCAATAGTTAAATAAGGGTGTTCAATGAGTACTATAACAAAAGAGAGATAATTTAAACCAAATGAGCTTAGACATTGTAGTTTACACTTCACATCTGCAGAAATGAATTACCCAAATCAGCGGGAAGACCAAACCATAATCTAAGGAGTAACAACTCGTTGAATAATATCCCAAATTCACCCAAGAAAAAATTGTTATCTTCAGGCCCATCTCGTAGTGTAAATAAGATTACACAATCCAAATTTACGTACAGTACAATAGACACACTAATTTTCTTGAAACATATTAGTACCACAGTACGACAACCTACACAACCCACGACAAAAATATAATTTGTTGTTGTTTTTAACTGATATTGGGTTAGTATTTATCCATCTAATCTAATATCAACATTTCCAAAAAGAAGTGTAGATTAGATGTACATACACTAACCTGTTCCGGTTAATATCGTTGTCTCCCTCTTCTTCTGAACCCATTGCCATCTAAAAGTAAGTTGTTATTTGCCTGCAGTAAAAGAGCAAGAATGTAAGAATATAAAACCTTTCTGAATGTGTAATGATATACGAACTATGAACGTGGTTTGGTTCGCTGTGAATGAGCTCAGGATTGCCCATTATCTTTTCTAATTGTCTGCAAGATCTAAATTTATTCATAGTGCCTAGATCTAAAGAATTTCATAAACATGATGTAGATTCATGGAGTTGATTATGCCCCTGGGAAAGACACGCGCTCTGCTTATGTAGTTAATTCTAATGGTACCATAACTGCATTGGTGTTTCTTGACAATGGTGCATCAATGTGAGGAATGAATGTTGTTAATCTCTTCTTTTTTAACTATTCAAACAGGTCTGCATATGCAAGCTTCTTAAAACGGGCTCAACATTACTTGCTTTTACAAAAAGTATATACGGAAGGACCTGTAAATTAATTTTAAAAATACATACAACTTCTACTACAACAATAGAATTTACAAAATCTTCAAAGAAACAGTATTCCACTTCCAATTACTCAGTAAACAGCTACTCAAATCAAGTAAATTTACTATCAAAAGACTTGGTAGACAGAAACTAAGAATCGAACTAACTTTCAGCAGTTGGGTTCTTATTGCTTCTGTGTATCTGCATTCAACTATCCCAATAATTACTAATATTCAGTGAACAACTGTGCAAACCAATTAAATTTACTATTATAAAAAGTTGTAGACATAATCTTACCAAGGCAGAAACCAACCTAAGAATCGAACTAACTTTTATCATCTGAGTTGCAATTGCTTCTATCTGCATTTCACTGGTCGCAACTAAAAATTCAATAAAAATTAGTATTGAACCCTGAATACAATACACAAAAAATCAGTAACTTTAGGAATTCAAAGTAAAATAGAGTCTTAAGAAAAAAATCACCAAAAAGACTCACAAAGAGTAGAGCATAAACAGTATGAGCAACCAACTACAACAACAGTTGATGATGAGACGGAAAAGTAAAAAACCCTAGAATTTGGTAAACCCAGAAGACCCTTGGAGAAAACGCTGATTTTGCTTAAACCTAATACCCTATCAAAGGCGCACGCGCGATGCGAGTGTTATTCCTTTTCAAAACTATATCATATCATACCATTACAAAACCTGTAAAAATATTGTTTATTGATTTATTTATCTTAGACTGCAAATGAATGCAATACACACCTGAACAAAATTCACTCACTTCAATCAGTTTAAGCATAAAAATAAAAAGTCCAACTTAAGATCTCTTTCAACTTTATGCAGTAAGGAAACCAAGTTACATTTTTCAAATACAGTGATGAAATGATGTTCTCTGATCAAAAGACAAATAAAATTTCAATGATGTTCAATTTGACCACACATTAAATGGTCAATAATTGTAAAACATAGAGAAACCCGCACAACAAACTTGCATCACTACTGAACTAATAGAATTCAACATATTCGCTCCCACTCTACTCTGCCTCACATGCACCCTGGAGACTGACTTCACCACATGAAAGGGTTAAATACTTTGTTCTTCCATTTTTTTACAAACTCTTAGAAAATCATAAGCTCTAACCCTGCTATACAATGTAATGGCAGGGTGCATGTACAACAGTGCAGTCACTAAAACCGCAATTTTTTTTTAGGCTTCTTAATAGCCCATAGTGTCCTAGATTTCTAGACTATAAATTACTCTAAGTAGTATAAGTAAGCCGATGTATGTACATGTATAAAAGGAAAGCAATCACTTTCTCTTACTCAAAATCTTTTAAGCATCACCACAATAGTAAAACGATATTGCTATATCCACAACATAGAGAAATCAGCTATATAACTATCATTAGAAAAATGAGGCCAAGGACTAAAATATTTTAAAGATGGAGTATCTTTGGAAGCTTGCTAACATGTCAATGTAGATACTTAAGAATAAATGGCAGTTAAGGGTTGTATACTTAACAACATGTTATGTACATGTTTATGTATTTGTGCTGAATGATTATCAGTTAAGCTGAATCGGAGAAAGTGACAGATTGAAATTACTTCCCAGTTGGTGTAATACTAATTAATGATCAATGAACTAACATAAGAGATCAAAATACTCATCGTTGCTCACAAAAGTTTAGCATTAAGATGGTTCAAGCAAGCACAAAAACACAAACAAAACTAAACTAAACTTGGACATGCATTCATCCGATGGTTTGGGAATTTTTTCGGAATGTGAAAGAGTATCCATTAAATATGATGAACATAGTCCTTACCTCAAATTTGCGTTCACAAGCTTTCTGATTGCATAGTCTCAACTAACCTATCAAACGTCTATGCAATCAGGCATCGCTATGTAACATTCAATATATGACATCAAAATTTCAAAATTAAAACTAAAAATAAAACCTACCTTTATTCAAACATACTGATTAGTATCTCGTCGTAGATCCACAAAATTGACTAAGTTTTGTTCTTGAGTTTCAAATTGAACTCATTAAGGAAAGAATAAAATATTAAACTCCACTATCCAAGTAAATCCCAATTGTTGAAGGAATCAATATCCAGTAAGCATTAACTAACAACTTGATCAATATTCAGTGAGCATGAACTAACAACTTCAATTGTTGATGTAAAATGTTAGGTTAGAGAAATTGGTTTTCGATGAAAATTTGAAATTAATGTATAGTTAAGTCAGAGAAATTGAAATATAGGGCTCCGAATATTTAATGAATTAAATTTCTAGTAGTTGAACCGGGGGTTGAGATCGATTCCCATGACTTTGTATACGGCCCTGATTTGGTTTATAAATACGACCTTGATTTGGTTCACAAAGTGAGCTGTTGTGAACTTAATTTTCAGAGTTACCTCATTTAATTCAAGGCCTAAGAAGGAAAGGAATATTTCCAGATTTGAATGTGTGAAGGGGGTTAGGAATTCCTAAAGTAACACCAAAAACAGGTAATACAATTGAGATTGAAAAAAAAAGGAGATTAGATTGAAAATTTGTTGAATGACTAGACATTTCCGACTTGCCCGATACTCATACTGACTTCCGAGCATCATCATAATCATCTCAGACTGACTTCTAATTTGCATATTCACTGGATGATTTTACATTGATATTCTTGACTGCATCATAATCCATAAAAACTAAACAATCAGTCACCAAAAAAATCACTCAACTAAGAACTGAACAATCGCTGATGAAAATTTATCAGATTACACAAAACTAATAAGATTCATAACTCAAATAGAAATCTGTGCCGAGAAAATATGGTTCTCAAGCGAAAGAGGGAAGAGAGAGTGTGTCAAGATTGAACCAAAAATGATTCCGAATTGCGTTAAGTATTCGGCATTTATAAGTGGCTGGAGTCCCTTTTATGGTAAACACCTCGAGTTTCTCACGTCCGGAAATCTTTTTCAACAGTCTAATGACTTTTCAATCCGTAGCTTTCCGACCTTCGGATCGGACCTAAATTAAACGTCGTCCGTCTGATAGCTTTAGTCATCATGGACATAAACCTCATACCTTTTTATAACAATGATTTAATTCAAAATCTTAAAATGTAAATCTTACGGGGACAAATATAGAAAATATAAATCTTAAAATGTTGTACAGTTACGCGGATTAACATAATTTATATGCACAAATTAAAAATATATTTTGATTTAACAATTAGTTTGCACAAACAAAAAAAGAAATACAAAAGAGCACAAATTTAAAATATTTTACGAAGAAACAGTTATTTCAATGATTTTGCAAACCAATAAATAATTTACAGAACTCGAAAAAACGAAAAAAATTGGCGGCCTTCGACCGCTTTTTCAAATTAAAATAATGACTTTTGATACCTTAATTTATAGTCATGTTTGTGTATCTCACAAAGTATTTGTGCATCTTGTTCATTTTAGATATTTACTGCATTAGTTTTATCCAAGCATAAATTTCTGGTTCGGTCAAGAATCATAAACACTTGACTAGAGTAGACCCTAACCAAGAAAGAAATATTTCTTAAAACTAGAAAATACAAGTTTCCAACTATGAAGGCTAGGCTACATTAATGCATCTTGAAACCGGAGATGATACACTCACCGCGGGCTGGTCCCGTGGTGTGTCCCGCATACCAAAAATAAGCCAAAAAAAATTTGGCTCGGCGGATTAGTAGGGGTGGGTCAAATTTGGGACCCACCCCCTCCCTCACAAAACACTGTTGCTGGACGGCCCGCGGGACGTGAATCGTTTCCGTCTTGAAACTAGAAACTACAAGTGGAAAATTCAATTGCAAGAATTTATTTTGTTTTCTCGGGGGTCTTTGATCCTTCCCTCTGTAAATATCTTCTTTTTCCTTTAATATATATATCCTTTCCTTTTCAAAAAAAAAAAAGAATTTATTTTGTTTTGTTTTGGAAATAAAAGAAATTCTAAAACTTTCGAGAGTGTAGATTTAACCTACTGCTGACTTTAAAGATGAGAATCGTGATCTTAGCCAACATGGGCTAGTTGGTTATAAACGGTTTTCCCTATTTCTCATCCTTATTTTCCCTATTTACCATCCCTTCACAATTCTTTAAATCAATTTACTTTTTAATTCCGGTTTTTCCTAAGTACCACTCATTAAAAGTCAAACTGATTTTGACTACTCCATTTTTACTTTTATTTATCATCTTCTTCGTGAATCATTTAATCCCTTTTTTTCATTAAGAAAAACTAAAAATAATCAAGTTAGGAACCCTAATTTAGATTCCAATTACTATTATTGACTATAAGCATTTCCCATCCCCTTCACAATTTTTTAAATCAATTTACTTTTCAATTCCGGTTTTTCCTAAGTACCACCCATTAAAAGTCAAACTGATTTTGACTACTCCATTTTTACTTTTATTTGTCATCTTCTTCGTGAATCATTTAATCCCTTTTTTTCATTAAGCAAAACCAAAAATAATCAAGTTAGGAACCCTAATTTAGATTCCAATTACTATTATTGACTATAAGCAATAGCCAGTAAACCATAATTATGGAAGATCCATTAATGGAAAATTAGGGAAAAATATCTCAACCCTAATTCAATTAGATTAGGTCAATTAGATTGGAACCCACCTTATAAACTATAGCTTAGAGTTGATTAATTAAGTTAATTAATTAATCATATGAGCAGGGCAAACCTAAAAATATGTTCATCTAATTGCAATAACAGCACCAATTGCAATTTAACTGTTCGTGTATGTGTAACAATATGCTAATCAAATCACACCATTACAGTACCATATAGGCCGTAGAGTTTACCTAAGATCAACGTAAGAAATAGGTACAGATGCTTCAATTGATAGCACATGCTTCCGAATTCCATGTAACATAAAATTAGGATATGATTCACAGTGTAAACCGTGAACACAATATATGCTCGAGCTAATTTTGGGTATAATATAATGCCCTCGTCTCTCTAATCCACCATCTCTAACACTAGTCAATAACACACACCAATTCTTCTTCTCTATTTCTGTTATGGTTCAGTATGTAACAATGATCAAAATAGCATAAAAACTTAATAGATGAACGAGATTGGAGAGAAAAAGAGGAAGAGTTAAGAGAAGGTTGAGAAGAATCAGAGAAATAGGGAGAGGCATGGAAGTGTTGAGAATAATTATGTTTTGCTTAAAAATCAAAATACAAAATGTACGTACTTATAGCTGCCAATTACTTGGCTTGTAAGTCTACGTAGCAATTTTAGTTGCACTAAATAACAAGTTTAACAAACCACTAATTAAGGAAACCCTAAATAAGGAAAACTCTAAATAAGAGAGGTGTTGGTCGCACAACATCCCACCCCGCTTGGAAAAATACTTGTCCTCAAGTCTAAAACTCCGGAAATCGCAGTAATATTTCATCAGCAACCTCCCATGTTGCTTCCTCGGTAGTACGACCTATCCATTTGATGAGCCATTTGGTTCCAGCAACATTGCCCTTCTTATACATCTTACGATCCAAGATTGATTCAGGTTCCCACTTTTCATAATCCACTATAACAGGCAATTCAGTCTGTACAATGTCAGAAACACCA
This sequence comes from Papaver bracteatum, assembly GCA_023529315.1. Taxonomy (NCBI): domain Eukaryota; kingdom Viridiplantae; phylum Streptophyta; class Magnoliopsida; order Ranunculales; family Papaveraceae; genus Papaver; species Papaver bracteatum. Next base: position 726,468 of record JAJJWX010001650.1, read on the forward strand.
AGCTTGAGTTTCAAGAGAGAAACATGAAATACAGGATGAATTCTATTGGAAGTAGGTAACTCCAAACGATAAGCCACAGTTCCAATCTTTTCCAAGACCTTAAATGGTCCATAAAATTTAGGTGAAAGCTTTGAAAAAGATGAAGTTGCTGCAGTTGTCTGACGATATGGTTGAAGTCTGAGAAAAACCAAATCCCCAACGGAAAAACTTCTTTCAGTTCTATGTGCATCAGCATAAACTTTCATTCTTGACTGAGCATCTTGTAAATTAGACTTCAGAATCATCAAAACTTGGTCACGAGCTTGTAAGATAACATCCACGGCATGAACAGTAGTAGAGTCAAAAATATATGTTGAAACTGTTGGAGGAAGTCTGCTATACACCGCTTGATAAGGACTCATTTTGATTGCTGTATGAAAGCTAGTATTATACCACCATTAAGCCCAGGGTAGCCACTTCATCCAATCACTAGGTTTAATCCCAGCAAAACAACGTAAATAACACTATAAAGTTCTATTGGTGACTTCAGTTAAGCCATCAGATTGAGGATGATACGCAGAACTTCTACAAAGTTGAGTATGCTGAAGAGAAAAGAAAGCTTCCCAAAATTGACTCATGAAAATTGAATCCCTGTCACTAGTGATACTCTTAGGCATGCCAAGACCATTACCAGATGCATCACATTCCAAACTGAATTCTTTGGTAAAATCTGGTAGTGCTAAAACTGGTGTACTAGTTAAAGCTTGCTTGAGGATGTTAAAAGTTGTAGTCGCTTCAGAAGTCCATACAAATGAATCCAACTTGAGTAGTTGTGTAAGTGGAGCACTAATCTTACCATAATTCTTAACGAACTTACGATAATAGCCAGCCAATCCCAAAAATCCTCTCAAAGCTTTTACTGTGGTCGGAATAGGCCAGTTTGTTATGCATGATATCTTATCAGAGTCAACAGATACACCTTCAGAAGAAACCATATGACCCAAATAACTGATTGTTTTCTTAGCAAATTCACACTTTTGTTGATTAAGAAATATCTGATGTGCGCGTAAAGCTTCAAATACCAAGTTGACATGTTAAATATGTTCTGATTCAGACTTGCTGTAAATAAGTATGTCATCAAAAAATACCAATACAAACTTTCGAAGAAAAGGACGAAGAATTCCATTCATCAGACTCTGAAAAGTTGCAGGAGCATTGGACAACCCAAATGGCATTACCAGGAATTCGTAATGACCATCATGTGTGCGAAAAGCTGTTTTATGTATATTATCTGGATGCACACGAATCTGATGATAACCAGATCGCATATCAATCTTAGAAAATATCACTGCACCATATAACTCATCGAGAAGTTCATCCACAATTGGAATTGGAAATCTATCCTTGACAGTAACCTTATTAAGAGCTCTGTAATCCACACACATATGCCAAGAGCCATTCTTTTTGCGAACTAAGAGTACAGAAGATGAAAAAGGACTAGAACTAGTTCTAATCAAACATGTATCTAGGAGTTCCTTAACAATTTTCTCAATCTCCTCTTTCTGAAAATAAGGATATCGATATGGCCTAACATTCACTGGTGCGGAGTTAGGCAATAAAGGAATACGATGATCATACTTTCTATGAGGTGGTAAGTCAGTTGGTGAAGTAAACAAATCAGAAAAACGTAGAAGTAAATCGGAGACTTCCGTGTTTACCTGAGAAGTAGTCTCTGAAGCAGTTGAAGGCGTCACCAATTGAAGTAAAAATCCATGTTGAGTGTTTTGAAAAACTTTCTGCATTGGAATGCTATCAAGTAATAGAACTGAAGCTGGCTTATTACCTACTAAAGCATATTCCTAATCATTGGAAGTAAACTTCATGTGTAATTTCTCAAAATCCCAAGAGATATTACCCAAAGTTCGTAACCATGCTACACCAAGCACTGCCTCACAACCACTTAATTCTAATAAGAAAAACTCAAAGAGTGAACTGATAATCTTGTAACTTAAGAGAAATATCAGAACAAAGTCCTTGAGTTTTTAGAATTCCTCCATTACCAACCAGAACATTCATATCATCATTGACTGACTTAGGTAGAATACCACATCTCTTAGCATCAAGAATCCTATTATTGGGGCTGCAGGGGGAGAGTTTTGGGGAGCTAAAATGCTATGTATAGCCAAAAAATGGATAGGGGAACCTAAGGGTATATGTAAAAGTCAAAAATATCCTTGCCTAAATTTCACTATTCATTAAAAAGAAATTATAATCTACTCCTTCTCCTTCTCATTTACAAATCATTATGATCATGATTTCATCACGATGAAGATCATTAAAAAAAACTAAATCTATTATCCTCTCCCTATCCTTCTCTTCCCGCACATAAATTGTGATAAAGATGATGATCATAGTTTCATCATGATGAGAACGATTGATCATAAAGAAAACCCGAAATTATTATCTTCTCTTTCTCCTTTTTCATTCATAGATCATAATAAAGATGATAATCATCATAAAAAGAAAAAACTAAGAAACGCACCATTTATTTTTGCTTTTAAAAGGTTAAAAAATATGATTCTATGAATTTCGGGTTAAAAAAAAATCTGAAAGTATTTACGGCTGGGAGTTCTTAGATTCCCAGCCGAAAGTACATGTTTCGGCTTGGTTTTCCCAACCGAAATCAGTTTTCTGATGTTTTTGGTTTTCAGAACCAGTTTCTGGTGGAAAACCAGTAAATCATTATTACTGGGAAAACTCAGCCTTAACTGGTTCTAAAACAAAAATAATCAGAAAAATGATTTCGGCTAAGAGTTCTTTATTTACCCGCCGTAAATAAAAAATACGGCTTGGAATACCATTATTTCCCAACCGTTTTTTCGTTATACGGTTGGGTCGACAAATTATCCCAGCCGAAAACCAAGCCGAAGTGCAGTTAAGGTTGGGAAAACCTAGTCGTAACTGGTTCTGAAAACCAAAAAAAAAAATCGAAAAAACTTTCGGTTGGAAAAACCAAGTCAAAACATGGACTCTTGGTTGGGTCGACAAACTATCCCTGCCGTAATCCTGATTCACGGTTGGGAATCTAAGAACTCCCAACCGTAAATACTTTCAGAAACTTTTTTTTTGTATCGAAATTCATCGAATTTGATTTTTTTAACCATTTAAAACAAAAATAAATAGTGGGTTTTCTTAGTTTTTTCTTTCTATGAGGATCATCATCTTTATCATGATCTTTGAATGAGAAGGAGAAGGAGAAGAAAATAGTTTTGGGTTTTCTTGATGATCATCATCCTCATCATGATGAAATTATGTTCATCATCTTTTCACAATTTATGAATGAGAAGAGAAGGATGGGGAGAAGATAATAGATTTATTTTTTTATGATCTTCATGATGAAATCATGATCATCATTTTCATCATGATTGTAAATGAGAAGGAGAAGGAGAAGAAAATAGATTTAGGATTTTTTTTTTAATGAATAGTGAAATTTAGGTAAGGGTATAATAGACATTAGGAATATGATGTGATAAGGGATAACCTTATTTACTATTTCCTGACCCTAAAAAGCCCCAAAATACCATTGACTCTCTAAGCCCCAATAATAGGAAGGGGCAAAAAAGTTACTGAGGATTATTAATTATTGATGGACTCACGAAATATGGAATTTCTACGAGGAATTTGATAACCCCCTGTAAGAACTTTGCTCAGTGGTGGGAATGTGAGATGCAATATTAGTTTATTAGGGAGGATATTATTTTTTGTCTTATATGAGATATGGTATCTCCCCTAGTGAGTTAATAACCCATTAGCAGCCATGGTAAAATCCCCGACTTACCTAAGGATGGACTAATTGGTGGACCTTCCCCTCTACCACAGCCACAGGATTGGTGGGGATGGGCTTTTTAAGTTACTAATGGACCCTAATATTTTAATCTAACGATAGGGAGAATTGGTCCACCAAATTGGTCGCCTTTAGCTTTTTGGTAAAAACCCCGTTAACAGCCCCAGTAAAAACATAATATCCATAGCCCTTTGGTCTAATAAAATTGTTTTTTATTTTTTGCTTGGTAATATAAAACTTTATTAGAACCAAAAGTAATAACCAAAGTTACAAAAACAAGCCAATTATAGTTGAGCTAAATCAAAACAATGAACAAAAGCCCATTAAAAATTTAACAATTTCTGTAATATGGTTTCTCTGGAATTTCCATTGATCTCATGAAATCGGGTCTTGAGTTGTATTGTCTTCTCTCTCCTTTTGCTAGATTAATGAAATTGGTATTACTCGCCTTTGACATAAAATGGCCCCTCTATGTAATCCGTTGAATAAACTATTTTAAATAGCGTTTTTATTGTTCCACCATTACACTTGCGCGTCCAATCCACATTTCCAAATTCTGAGGTGGCATGGAAGATGAAACTCTTCCACCGTAAGACTTGCTCTTGAGGCGTTCCTTTCATGTAAGGTAAAGTCTCCTCTCTCACTTTTTGGGTTGAAGATAAACATTACTAGTTGCCATCATTTTTAATCTTCTTCTCTACGACTCTCAAGAGACACAAAGAACTAAGAGCACTTCCTATGGAATGAACAAACTCCAAGTTTGTTCATTTTGCTCCCACTATGGAATCAACAAACATGAAAAATGGATGTTCAAATCAACAAATTTGTTGCTTTGAACATTGAGTTGGATGATGTAGCGCGCATTTAATGATGCACCGCGCTATCAAAGAACAAACGCCCGTGATCAACGAACCAACGCAGGCGTTCATGGGAAGATCGCCCACTACAAAAAGTTAAAAACACCTCACTTTTTTTGATTTTTAACTATTAAAGAAACATTTTAATATTTATAATTTTTTAGTTTATATAAATAAAATCATTTATGAAACCCAACTCTTATTAGTTTAAATAAATAAAATTATTAATGAGACTCAATTCTTATTAGTTTATATTAATAAAATCACTAGTGAGACTATAAAATATCAAATTTATTCATTTTGTCCCATAATAAAAAATGCAATTTATCCATCCATATGGCTCAACAAATTTTTATTTTTATTCATTGCCATAGTAAATCTCTAAACAACTCTAAAACCAATACCATCTTCTTTTTTTTCTTTTAAGAGATTAAGGTACTACTACAAGATCTCTCAGCACTGAACCTGCAACATTAGTACTCTCTGTAAGTTTCTCTAGTTGCTGTCCATTGCAATCAATACTACTTTCTGATAAACCCATTTGCCTCTTCTCTTTTCTGTTATATACACATGGATGCTCCTCCTCCTCCTCATCTGATTCTAATCCAAGAGTGGGATAAAATAAGATCAATGAGTACCTATAAAATATGATGAAGTGAGATAAAATAGGATAAAGTGGGATAAAATAAGATTAAAAAGTAGTAAAATATTCACGGATTGTACTTGGTGATAATCCAAGAGTCGTAGGCGTCATTGGAAATGTCGCTGACTTTTTTGACATGGTCGCCCGCTCTTCCATCCGACGCGCGCCCGTTCTTCCAACTCAATGTTCAAAGCATCATATTTGTTGATTTGAACATCCATTTTTATGTTTGTTCATTCCATAATGGGAGTAAAATGAACAAACTCTGAATTTGTTCATTCCATAGGAACTATTCTAAGAATGTGTTTGGAGACCAAAGTCAAGTCAGCATGAAAGCAATTTAATTTTAATCCTCTCTTCCTCCTATGTAGTAGGATTATGATTCTTCATTCCTTGGTGTAATCCCGGAGATAGGGCGTAAAAACACAACATTACTAAAAGAGTATTAGTATACCGGGGAGGATATTCTTGTTTGTCTTAAATGAGACAACTAGAGTGCACGTCGGCTAATATTCCGTTTTCACTTTGTGTACTCGAATAATACTAAGGAGATGGTTTTCATCACAATTTTCTTAAAGCCGAGGTTAAAATTCAGATTTATGGTATTTTAGGAACGGATAGAGAGAAACAGAGTTGAGGAAGGAGAAGATCGGGTCGTAGAGAGGAAAAAAAAAAGCATAAATCAATACTAGAAAGAACTAAATAACTCTAAAACCAATACCAATTTTCTTTTCTTTTAAGAGAAGACTAAAATAGTACAAGATATCTTAATCAAACACTCTCTCTCTCTCTCTCTTTACTGCACTGAACCTGCAGCATTAGTACTCTCTGTAAGTCTCTCTATTGCAATCAATACTACTTTCTGATAAAACCCATTCCATCTTCTTTGCCTCTTCTCTTTTCTGTTATATACACATGAATGCTCCTCCTCTAATTCTAATTCTCTTTCAATAAGAAAAATCATGGAAGAAACTGAAAAAGCTAAAACCAACAAGAACAGCTACAGTAATAATTCTAAAACTAGATATTGCAGAGGAAGGTCTACTAACCTTAATCGCCATTATTATCATCATCAGCAGCAACATTCATTTCATAATGGTTTCTTTTAATCTTAGTAATAAATAATCCATATTAAACTTACCCACCTCTTCTTCCTTTACCTGCACCACCTCCATTTTTACATCTACAATTTCCTCCTACAACTCCTCTTCTTCTACCTCAAAACTATGTCTATAATAATAACTACAGGTCATCAAAACCCCATGTTCTAAAATCTCCATGGAAGCAACAAATTAGTCTTTCTTCTCCTCCTGCTTATCTTCCTCTGATACCCAATCATCTCCATTTTCAACTGTTGTACAAGGTATGGAACTGTTTTCACCGTATTCATATATTTATTTATGGATAGATTTGATCTGATGAACTTGATTGAAAAAAAAAACAACAACCAATTTTGTCTCTTTTTATTAGCAACACAATTTAAGACCTTTTGTGAATGAATCCAAGAAAAGTAGTATGAATTTGTAAATGGAATTTCTTTTTTGATTTCTGATGAGATAAAATTGGAATTCCAATTTGCAGTGTTCTTAATCTTGATTTTGTAATTTCTGCCTTTATTTAGTATTTTATCAATTTGCATTTGATTTGAGCAGCTTCAGAAGCCTTCCTAAAGAAATTAAGAAGCCTTCTAAAGAACTCTTGTCTGGTGCTCTTCCGGCATTTGATGGCAGTTTTGAATTCCAAGTGGATAAGCTCGAGTTCTTTGTTAATCTCCCAGTACCCACCACATCCAAATCATTTTTACATTCGGAAGTGAACATGGAATTGGTAAAGGAGAAGCTACAGAAATCAAAACTCTTTCTGGTGAATATCCAAATTAGATGGAAATGAACGGGTTAGCTACTTGATTGAGAGCATTGGAGTAATAATCCCTTATTTGTAGAGGAGGCTAGGTAACAGAAATAATTCCATCTCGGCAGGACAGGCAATGGAACCTTTTGGAGAGCCATGTCTTTGAAGGAACCAGAATACATAGATGGGCATTGATAAGTTTTGGTGGCACCCCGGATCAAAGATCCTGCATTCCAAGATTCGTAAACCAGTTATCTCAAAGATGTGAGCAGTTGGGTATCCTATCCTTGGACCACAATTTGAACCAATCCAACTTCTCCACAATGTTTTGCTTTTTGGAGTCCAAGCTTAAGAAAATTCACAGATCAGCTGGTTCAGACAAGCAGCTACAACTGTTAATATGGCTATGCAGATTTCAAATGGATTTCCGAGACAAGTATGGGTATTGTTGGTCAATGCTGCTTGTACGGTAACCTTGCCAAATGAGTTGAGCTCTCAGTTTCTTGCAAATTTAGCTCTCAAATTCAATGCCAAAGCTGGTGGGTCTACTGTGGCTTTGTATAACTCACTACCATCTCAATTACCGAGATTGTTCGATGCAGCTGATCCGGCAATCTTCTTTGGGGCTGATGTTCGGAGGCACATATTGGTCATCCAGGTTCCCAGTTTCCTGTCGAACTGATACAAACAGCTGAATCGGAATCTACAAACAACATATTTCAGATACATTGGTTCTCTTAAGTCTCCACTAAAGAACAGGTAGCTTCTCTAAGAGCTGTGATGAGTAAAGAAAACAAACTAATTGCAAGACCCACCCACACAGCAATTGAATGGGAGAATAGTGGAGTTATATGTTCAAAGATGAAGTTTTAGTTTTAACTCTAATTTAAACCTAATATAAAGTACTCCAGAAGTTATTGGATATCAAGCTGCTGGTACAGTCTCAGGACTAGTTGATATGAAAGCAGAATTTGTTGCTGGTTTATCAGTATGTCCACTTCCCTGAGATGCCTCAAAATTTGCAAGTCCATCTGAATTAGAAGTTCCAGTAACATCGGAGTCTGTCTTCTGTAATCCCATATTCTCCATGGGTGGTGGCAAGCATTGAGACAGCTCCAAAACATATTGCTGCATAGCCTGTGTTTCAACACAATAAACATGAACCGCACGGTCCCCGTCAGGTAAGGCGCTGCACGTTCCAGTAAGGCTCAGTATTGGCATTGTCGCCGTAAACTCCGCTATGTAATCCATACATGTTGCTGCTGGGCAAGGACCATATTCAACGTGCACAGCATACATGGCATTGTTTTTCGCGTTCGCGAGTAAAATAAGCCCTGCACTGGACAATGCTGCAACTTGATTGAAAAATGCATCATCAACTCGGGGTTCAGCCGAATTCCTAAAGTCCAAAGTCTGGGTACACTGCCACGCCTCGGCGTCACTAGACAGCAGCCAGCCTTCTTCACTTACTGAAGACCACATTTTAACTTCCCGGTTAAGTGGCCCTGCCGTGATAAGAACAATGTGATCTGGACGGCGAGGTGATGTCAAGAAAGCAACCGCATTAACGGGTTGACCACCATGAGGCCTAAATACGGCAAGCGGTGATGGCTTACCATTTTCCCATATTCTCACCGTGCCCTCTGTTGATGCTGAAGCTATACGAGTTGTCGTCATCCACTGACAAATCGATAAATCGGTTACTTGAGTTTCATGTTTACCTACCAATCGCACACCATCCTGCAGATTTTCAACATGACACTTGAGAGGTTCCTGCACCGAAAATTTTCGACCTTTTCCAACTCTGGCTGTATCAATTTTCAGGACATGCTTACCAATTGCAACAACCAAGACATTTTGTTTATGAGGGTGCCAGCAAACTCGTGGATGAACTGACTACGCCTCGCTAGTTATCTGGATGGCAGTAACAATTCTCCATGCTAGCGTACTTTCTTCATCGATAATACGCTCGATAATCTTCCATACAAAAACCGTTCCGTCTATGCTTGCAGTAGCCAAAAGATTCACATCTTCAGCAAAGAATGCCATGTCTGTCACCTTCCGAGTGTGCCCGGGAATCAAAGCTCTTGAAGCAGTATTCATGTTAAGAAGACGGATATTCCCCATCTTTAATGCATAACATATGTATGTGTTACTAACTGCAATCCTTGGACCAACAACAAGCTCAGGATCTGAAGGATACTTTGCAATTGGTGTGACTTCAAGCTGAGGTTGTGCCTCACCAGGAAACCTGACAGCAATGTCATAAATAACATGATCTCCATTCAAGTGCCTCCCTTTCGCAGGTTTCCTTCTAGGATAGGATGGCGAGGACACGGTGTTAACTGGTGGTGCAGACGGAATAATTGGTGGTTCGGAAGTTACCGAAGAAGGTGGTGGCGGAATTGAAGGTGAAGACGGCAATTCAACATTGGAAGACGGGTTTGAACCTAATAAAGCCATTATCCGAGCACTAGAGTTCCGGTTTGGATTCGAAATAAGGAAAATACTGTTGCTGCTGGGAATGGTGAAGTTTGAGGATGCAGGTTCCCTAACTTGTTGCACTCTTATTGACCCAAAAACAGCACCCGATTATAGAATTTACTTGGAGACTGGACTGGAGAGTAATTCTCTTGAATGTTAACCTGGGTATTTAGATGGGCCTACACCCATCTAAACGGATCCACAAAGACAAAAGGAACCAGTCTTTGATATCTTTTCCGAAATAAAGGAAAGAAATAACCAAGCTATCTGACATTCTTTCTATTGCCAAGGAAAAAAAACCTCCAAACTCCAATTCAAAAGAGTTATATGATGAACCAACACCCTTGGATCACGATTTTCGTGACCATGAAGAGTTATGTGAAGAACCAACTCAAGAAAGTAAACATGTTCAACATACAAGCATCCCCAACACACAGGTAATGCTTCAAAGAGGTCGAAAATTTGTTTTTTTTTTTCGAAACCGCCATTTATGTCCGAAAAAGCAGAAAACCGGCATGCGCGTTATATGAATACGATGCCGGAACCTCTATAACCGGCATTGTATTCATACAAATTGGAATGCCGGTTTAAAATATCCCCAACTGTTCAAGAACATACCGGCGTACCATTCAAACCAAGATTGCATGCCTAGGTTTGAATTTTTACTTTTTACCAACCACCGAATATTGTATGGAATACTTAAACCGGCACTAACTGCACGACCCACCATGCCGGTTTGTGATAAAGGTATATGTCCTTGCATGTCGATGATCTTAGGTTTAATAGGAAAAACATCGAAACAAATTATAATTTGAACTTAAAAACCGCATTCCTTTTTTTGATCTATGTATGCCTTGTACTATATCCCGGCATAGTAACTTAATTTGTAAAAATGCGGTTTAATATCGCATAGAATGACAATTACCTTGTAGGTAGGTTTTGAAAACCGGCACTTTAATTTACTAATCGACACTATAGGTTTTAACTAATCCAATTTTATTTTCATTTAGATAATTACGTACAACGATCAACCAAACTCCAAACCGCTCCATCGGGATCGTCGAACACTATAAAATACCTCGGGTATGTTACCAAACAAGTCTTCCACCTAGTTTTTACAATTTAATGTTGGGATTTATTTGTAATCTCTCATTCTTATGTAGGGAATAAAAGATGAAAAGGAAGTAATTGCTTGGGCAAAAAGAGACGGCTCTTAAGAACATGTGTGTCTTAGTGAGGAATAGTCAACATTCAGATGTTCGTTTTGAGATGGTTTGTGAGAGAAGCGGAAAATACAAGGAGAATATCCATAAGAGAAAGGGTTATGTATATGAAAAGAAGACTAAGAGGGTATACAAAAGCGATTACGAGAAAGGATGAGTGCCCCTTTAAGCTTGTATTCTATCTAAGAGGAGAAAGTAAAGAAGAAAAGAATGGGAATGTAAGGTGTGGTTTGGCCGTCACAACCACCCCGATCCGAAAGATTTTGAAGGTCACTCCCTAGTTGCGAAGCTAAAACCTGATCAATTCGAGGATGTCAAGATGATGACAAAAGCATGTATCAAACCAAGAGTGATTCTCCGAACCTTCAAGGCAAAGGATAAGATGAACGTTTCTTCACTAAGTACAATTTATAGCGCACAAGCAACTATTAAAAGGTTGGAATGGGAAGGGAGGAATGTTATGCAAGAATTTGAGAAGATAGTTTGGGATCACAACTACACGCGTATCATTAAAAGAGGTCCGGACGAGAAGCCGCTTCAAATATTCATTTCGCATCCTTTGCTTTCACAATTGGCTCATACGTGTTGTGATGTTCTTATGATGGACTGCACGTACAAGACAAACAAATACAACATGCCATTGTTCAACATCGTGGGGCACACATCGGACAAGGTAACATTCACATTGGCTTGGTGTTTAATGGAAAACGAGAGGGATTACAATTATCATTTGTACGTATTAATTAAAAAAAAAAATTGAGCTCTTTGGAATGAGCCTTTACATGAGAAAAAAATTCCACACTAATAATTAGATTAACAATTTTCAATTATGAGGACAACTTTGCACGATTATCTGTTGTTAGTTATTTTTCTTCCTTCTCGAACCAAGGCAATGAATAAACAATAATATACATTATTCCCACTCTTAAATTATTAAAACTCTGAGTCGTACATATTCCCACTCTTATATCACCATCTGGGGGTGCACGGACGCTCCGTTTTTGGAATACTATTATATAAGAAACAGGAAACTAGAACAGCAAATAGATCCACTACGGGGACTCAGGCAGGAAACACATTGGCATAACCTGAACTGGAGCTGGAATCCCCTACTACTCCAATCATGCAACTCCAGGTTCTTGGTTCCTGCAATAAATAAGTTAGGGAATGGTATAATTATAAGGCTACAGATGAAATCAAAAATTATAAATGAAAAAGGAGATGATAATTTTTATTGGTTAACAATCAAATATATATTACAGCGTCTTTAAAAAGAACAGATGGAAGAGGATAAGTTCACCATTCTACCATCAGTAGTAATTTCCACAAGGCGAAACCACATTTAAACAACCCAATGAAACTGAAAATGGTAAAATCCATTTTAGAGGCAGAGATTAGTAATGACCAACAAATCTGTGGGTCGAAGGAGTTCAAATAGTCTTTGCACATAAATTCACAACCACAATAAGGCAACATTTAGGATGCCTCGGAGTAATTGAATCTACTAATGTCAAATTAAAAAACAGAAAGAGATGTTGGTTCAGATTCCAACTACCCAATGCAGATAAGAGACATTAACTTACCTTGATAGTCCAGATACAATTGTCGGCCTATCACACTGAATCATATCACCATGTCCCAATTGTCCCTTCTGCATAACTAAATCCAATTAAGCATATAATCCACACCAAGATTTCAATTAGCACAATACATGAAAATAGTATGAAAACATACCATAAGTGAGGCGAATTCCAAATTCACTAGAAGCCACTTGTCCTGATCTGCAGCCACTTGTTTTGCCTGTATCAACGACAGATCTACCACAATTCACCAAACACTACAGTTGACTGAAATTGTTCCAACTAAATCAACTTCTGCAAGTAAAAAGATGAAAGAAAGAGAAATGATTAATGTAAACGTGCAAAAGGCACCAATAGTTTCGACCGGGTTAAATCGGTTTATAAAAATACTATATGTTGAGCGTCCACAATGGACGACTAAAAACTGGAGTAAAACCAAATTTTTGGTCAAATTCAATCGCAGTGGTCGTGAGTAAAACCAAAATTTTGGTTTTAGTTGGAGAGAGAGGGGGAATCCAGACTATATTTGGTCTATAGTCTGGAGTAAATGGGTTATAGTCAGGCGGAAATTCTGAGTACGCCTGGGTGGGGCGCAACAATTCATCTCCGCCCGTTTTTTTTTTTTTTTTTTCTTTTTCTTCCCCCATGGGGCACACTTTCTATCTTCGCCCCATGGGGGCGAACTCATTCATCTCCGCCCGTTTTGGGACACACTTTCTATTTTTTTTTTTTTTTTTTTTCTTCCCCGCGCATGATTTCATCTCCGCCCGAGTATAATTTTACTCTCCACCGCTGTGTTAAAACACTCTCAAACCCATATATTTTTAGTATTTGGTTATGGTTTTAGTTTTAGTATAGTCGTCGATTGTGGACGCTCTTAGGAAGTAGAGATTTTGTTCAAAATTTTACAAGAATAATTGAAAAAGTAATGAAATAGAACAACAATATAAGAGAGTTTTCCAAGGGAATCTCCTTTACCTTGTCAAAGGGTCCCTTGTGCGCATCAAGTCAAAAGGGGGACGATAAAGCGAGATAAGATAATCTCAGGGGTTATCTGCTGTTGATGTTGCACTTTGCTCAGGCTCCCATACTCCAGGCCGTTTCAATTCCTCATTGAATTTCCCGTATGCAAAGTTGATAATCCACACACAAAAAAAAAAAAAAACTTAATACTTAAAACTTTTAAGGATCTTTTTCGCGGAGCTAAGATATAGATATGTTGCGTGCGGTGTACAGAATCGGCATTCTTTTTAACTCGGATATGTCCTTCTGAAGATAATCTTGTATAGAAAAAACAACGCACACATCCCTCAACCAAAAACAAATTTCCCCTTCTCAAATTTACCAGTAACAAATTCAATTCGTGCATTCCTCAGCTACAAGTAACATTCGCTTAATTCCTTCCAAAATGCTCAAAAGAAAAAAAAAAATGGACTTGTAATCCTTCCACTGCCAGGAGAGGGAGGTGATCGGTGCTATGTGAAGCCAGCCTAACGCGGTACCCTTAGCTTCAGTGACCACACATCCAGGCCTACGCCTGGACCATGCAAATCAACTCCCAACTTGGAACGGGCAACTCACGACATGTTTGAGCATCTTGGAAGTATATACAGTCGAACCTCGATAAATGAATGCTTTCGGGACCAAGAAAAAATATTCGTTTAGCGGGGTTATTTATTTATCGATAAATGAATATTTTATTCATTTATCGATAAACGAATATTTATTCATTTAGATAATATTTTCTTAATTAAGAAGTTAAATTGTGTAGGAGAAAATATAAAAGTATACCTAGGATATATTGGTCAAAATTCTTATCTATATTCAATTAACATTCATTTTCTTTTTAACTGGTGTCATTTCTAATTTACGTCATAGAAATGTGATGGACGTCGAACATCTTTTGAACTATCCTAATGAGAATGATGCAGTTGTGGAGTCTCCAATAGACGAAGAAATTATTGAGTCAGTAATGAATAATGAGAAAGATCTTGAACCAGATGATAGTAGCGTCGTACCAAATGTGTCATCCAAAGATGTTTTTCAAGCGATGGTCACTTTAAAAAATTACTTGCTACAAATCGAGGAAAATATTCCAGAAATTGTGCAAGCATTGCTTAAAATTAAGGACACGGTGCATTTTGGTTTGGGAAGAAAAAGACAATCAACCATAGATGAATTTTTTTGAATTCATTCCTACATATATTTTTTTATGTAAAATTTTCTGATTATGTATTTTGGTTTATTTTTATATATATAATTCAGTGATTGTTCGTTTATATTTCTATAGTACCTTTAAGGATCCAATTTTTTTTATTCATTAATGCATTAAGCGAGGTTATTCATTTATCAAACATTCGTTTATCGAGGTTCTACTGTATACAGTTGCGCTTATATGGTTTTGATCGATATGGTCCTAAATAGTCAAAAAAAACGAAAAAACGTCGTTGCCGGGGATCGATCCCGGGTCACCCGGGAGACAGGCGGGAATACTTACCACTATACTACAACGACTTGTTGTTCCAGTTGCACTCCAATGGCTACAAAGAGTAAAAAATCGAATTCCTTTGGATGGGTAGCCATGGAATCCACTACCGTACCTGGAGGTATATTGTTGGAAAATAGATACTAAACCAGGGTGAAAAGAATTGTTGTATTAGGGTTCAAGGCTCATATAAAAGATTCTTTTCGACAATTATTCGACCATTTTCCAATTAGGAAGAAGTGTACAAACAGGTCAAAGAATATCGTCGTCAGGATACTTGAAGCCCCCACAACAGATGTTGGATTCAAAGCTTGTACAACCTTGATCCAACCAGGAACACACTGGTTTTGAAACTGATGATGCTTGTTAGAAGAAAAACTGAGAAGATTGAGATATGATGTTTTGGATGAAAACAAGTTTGATATTTAAAGAGGAATAACACCCTTTGAAGATGACCTTTCAGTGCTAACAGACATGTCTCTTCATCAATGCGTCCATTGGAGAAACGATGTTTCTGTTCAGGTCGAACCCCGGGACGAGGGTAAATGACTGCATTCAAAGGGTTTTTTGAAAATATCCAACATATATTTTCATCAGAATATCCAACTGCTCACATCTTTGAGCTAACTGGTTTATGAATCCTGGAAAGCAGCCATACTGATTGGCATTACATAATCATGTCTAGTATGCAAATTTAATTTCCTTTGGAAGGCCTCTGAAGCTGTTCAAAACAAGAAAAGGCAAAGTGACAACCAAATGAGAAAATATCCAAAAATCCTAAAGAACAAGGCAAAAATTGGAATCTAACAACAACAAAATCTTTTTCTCCAACTTTATCATCAGAAATCAAAAAAGGCAATTACCCATTTTCTAATTCATATACTTTTCTTGGATCATTCACAAATTAAACGTCTTAAAATGTGTTGCTAATAGAAAGAGACAAAATGGGTTACTTTTCTCAATCTTCATCAAGGTCATGAAATCAAGTATGCAGGAGGAAGAGAAGCAATTCCATGAATAAGATTCATTTACAGTTGTGAGGAAGGAGATGAGTTGCAGGAGGAACTTGTAGATGTAATAATGGAGATGGTGTGGCTAAAGGAAGAAAAGGTGGGTATGTTTAATAAAAGAGAAACCATTTTGAAATAAATGATGTTGATGGTGGTGATTAATGTCATTAAACCTTCCTCTGCAACATCTAGTTTTAGAATTAGTATTGTTCTTGATAGTTTTAAAAAAAAAAATCAGTTTCTTCCATGATTTTTTTGAGAGAGAATAAGATGAAGAGAGCTTACGATGATGATGTACCAAGAAAGAAAAGAGGCAAAGAAGATGAAATGGTTGTTGAACTCTGCAAGAGAAAGAAGAAAAGGTATATCTCTCATCAGAAATAAAGTAGTAGTAAATGCTTGCAGTTGACAGCAACTAGAGAGACAGAGAGTAGTAATTCCGGAGGGCAGTGCAGTGAGTAGACAGGTGCAAAAGGTAGGAAAAAAAAATTGTCTACTCACTGCACTGCTGTTTTTTTTTTTTGTAGACAAAATATTAATAAAAGAGCTTAACTGTTATCCACCATGGTGGAATCAATTACATTCAAAGTTGCGTTACTTAAATTAGAATCAAAGCAAATTAAATTGAGCAAGTTTTGTGTGATGTTGCAGTCTGTGTACGTCTTTGTTCTCCCTTTTCTTCCTTCTTTTGCCAAGTAATCAGCAACTTCATTTCCTGTTCTTTTCGTGTGTGAGACCTTGAATTTGTTGAAGTCCTTTGCCATTTCCTTGAGCTCTTCCAGAATGTTCTTGCATTGCCAATCCATATTCATATTGTCACCTTCCATATAGTTCTTTATGTCCTGATTATCTCCCTCCAAGATTATTGATTTGAGGCCTTTTTGAATAGCCAGTCGAACCGCTTCCTTTGCCGCCATGCATTCCGTCATAAGTACCGAAGTATCCACTGTTAAGACCGTATGAGCCGACCCAAAATTGCCTTGTTGATCTCTGTCAATAATTCCCAATCCTACTGTTGTCTCCCCTTCTTTGTAAGAGGTATCGTAGTTGACTTTTATCGTTCCTTCTGGTGGTGGTAACCATGGTTGTTTTTCCGTCTTCTGTTGAAGCTTTATACCATTTTTCGTAGTCCCGGTAAACACCATATTCTGTACTGTAATTTCATTTTCTATCTTTCTAATCAAATCTGTTACAGGCAGTTTATGTTCCGAGAAGACCGTATCACACCTCGCTTTCCATATATTCCAAGTAACGATGCCACACACTGCTACCCAATCTATCATATTCATATCCCATCCTATTGGGTTTGTGAACCAGGTTTTTATCCAATCTAGGATGTGTTGATTATTTCCTATTCTGAAAGCTCTAGCTAGACCAAACCAGACTGCCCTAGCATAATGGCATTCCATTAAAAGATAATTTGTGGTTTCCCTGTTTGACTCGCACATAGGACACTTATTTGTTTCAATTTCCATGTGGTTCGCCAAGATATCTCTCACCGGGAGACATTCGGTAGCACATCTCCAAAGAAAGAGTTTGATTTTAGGAGTTGTCTGAATATTCCAAATTTTGCTTAGGTGGTTTGACACGGACCCGAATATGTTTGCCTTATCGAGATTGTCATAAGCCGATCCTGTGGAGAATTTCCCATTTTTTGTTAGGCTCCATCTATAGATATCTTCTCCATTTAACCTTGGTCTAACACAACTAATAAGATTGGCAGTCTCTTCATCGAAAATTTCGAGCAAAAGATTTTTGTTCCAGTCCATCTTAATGAAGTCTCACATGTGCCTTATTTTGTTTATACCCAATTCTTGTACCCTCACATACTCGGATTGGAGAAGGTTCTCCATCCCAGGAACCCATTTTTCTTCCCAGATATTGATTTCTGAAGTTAGCGCAACGTCCCACACTCCTAATCTCTTAACATTTTCCAGGCCCGCTCGAATCCCATACCATGCCACAGATCCTTGTTTTTTATTATTTTCTTTCAGCGGGTTTTTATTGTGGAAGTAGCTCGATTTGTAGATTTTCGCCCATAGGGCCTCCGGCTCCGATAACATTCGCCAAGATAGTTTAGTCTGCATAGCTTCGTTTACCAGTTTCAATTTTTTAAATCCCAGTCCCCCATTTTTTTTCCTTTTTGTCATAAATCCCCAGGCTTTGATGTAGCACCCCCTTTTCTCCTCTTTTTTTCCCCACCAGAAGTCCCTATGTAGACCGGTTAAGATGTTTAATGTTTTAATAGGTATCGGAAAGCACATCATTTGGTAGATAGGCATTGATTCCAAAGTAGATTTAACGAGAACCGATCTACCTGCCTGATTAAGAATGATGTTTTTCCATCCCTTCATCCTAGCCATGAACTTTGCAATCAAATTCGCAAAATTTAGATGTCTCGGTTTTTGGAAGAATAGCGGCGCTCCCAGATATGTGTCTTTTAGGTTCATTTTTTTTTCATCCGTAGAGTTCTAGTTAGGGTTCTACTTAGTCTTGGTGCCAGATTGGGAGTATGGAAAACCCCCGATTTTTCCAGGTTTATCAGTTTTCCCGACAATTCTCCAAAGTCCTTTAGCAAATTCATAAGATTCCTAGACTGTTGCATATCCGCCTTAGTGAAGATCAGGATATCATCCGCAAACAAAAGGTGATTTATAGATGGACTGTTTCTTGCAATCTTAATCCCTGAGATATGTTTTTTGGACTCCGAATTTTGTAGCATTCTTGAGAGAACTTCCATGCAAATTAGGAACAGATAAGGTGATAACGGGTCCCCTTGTCGTATTCCACGCGAGGGGTAGAAAACTTTTCCTGAGGTTCCGTTAAGAAGGACCGAAATGGCTGTGGTGCTTATGCACTGGTAAACTAGGTCACACCAGTGATCGGAAAATCCCATTTGCTTGAAAATCTTGATCAGATAGTCCCATTCTACCCTATCAAAAGCTTTGCTCATATCAATTTTCAGACCCTGGTATCCCATTTTTCCTTTTTTTCTTTTTTTCATAGCTTGTGTAATTTCATGTGCTATCAAGATATTATCAGCGATCTGTCTACCCGGTACAAAAGCCGCATGATAAGGTGAAATAATCGTATTTAGATGCGGTTTTAATCTGTTGGCTAATATTTTTGAGATTGCCTTGTACACCGTGTTACACAAACTTATCGGTCTAAAATCAGCAGGGGTAGTTGGGTTATCTTTTTTAGGAATGAGAGTGAGGAATGTTTGATTAATCTCTTTCAGAAGGAAACGTGTTTCAAAGAATTTCTTAACAAGGGAGGTGACTTCACTCCCCACTATGTCCCATCTTTTTTGAAAAAAGATTGCCGGATAGCCATCCAGCCCAGGAGATTTGGATGGTGGCATTGCAAAAAAAAAACTTCTTTGATTTCCAGGTCAGTCGGGGTAGCTACAAGGTTGGCATTTATCTCTTCCGAGACCCAACTAGGGATAAGATTCAAGATTTCCTCCTCTTTTCCCATTCATCCATTATGTTCCGACGTTGCTATTTCCTTAAAATGTTTTTTGAGAATTTCCGCTACTTCCGATAGATTTCCTTTCTAATCCCCATTAGCATCCTTTAGCTTAGAGATTTTGTTCCTTCTGTATCGAGTTGACGTTTTTAGATGAAAGTAGGAAGTATTTCTATCTCCTAACTTTATGTCATTATCTCTCGATTTTTCCTTCCAGAATTGTTCCTCTATGTTTTTCCATTTGTCTAAATCCATCACCAGTTTCTTCCACCTCATTCTAGTCTCAGCATCATGATTGGAATTGTGGTAGCACTTTTCTAGTTCTTCCTTTACCCTCTTCAAGTTTTTTGTTATATTACCAAAAGTTCCTTTGTTCCATTCTTTTAATATCATCTTGAGATTCTTCAGTTTCGAAACGACTCTAAATCCCGGAGATCCTGGTATAAAGCTTTCCCAGCATTCCTGGATAAGCGCTAGGCAAGAATCATCTTCAAACCACATAGCCGGGAAACGAAAAGATTTAAAACCTGACATAGATTCCCGGTTAATCCGAAGGATGATAGGACTGTGGTCGGATCCAATTGGAGGAATGTGAGTTAGAAAGGAATCCAGATAGCTGGTTAGCCAGTCCGCATTGGAAAGGGATCTATCTAGTCTTTGTTATATATTTCCTTCAGTTCTCTGGTTAGACCAAGTGAACTTGTTATCTCCTTCGAATCCTAGGTCCATCAGACCCGTTTCATTTACTAAAGGAAACACTTCAGTCACCTCAGAATTCTGACCTTTAGAACCTCCTAATTTCTCAGAAGGGTGGAAAATAATATTCAGGTCCCCTAAGAGTACCCAAGGCATACTTTCCGCCCTACATGCCACCTTGTTGATAAACCTCCAGGGATCAAGCTTGGACCCATGATATGGACTCCCATAGAAGAAAGTGTACAACATTTCTTTTTTGGTGCTGTCATCCATAATGATAGCGTTTATCATATTATTATTGCTCTGAACCACTTCAAGAGACACGTTTTCTCTCCATCCTAGAGCTAGACCACCCGCACTACCAACTGGAGGGACTAACCACCAATTATGTATTTGACATCTTCGAAGCAAGGAAGTCACCGAGCTATCCTTCGCCTTAGTTTCAGACAGGAACACAATATCTACAGAGTTTGAGAAGACCAAGTCCACCAGGGTATCCCTTGTTAGCTTTTTCACTATCCCCTGGCCAGTCTATGCCAGGGTAACAACCATATCCCCAAAATGTAAACTCCACTCAGACTTACAAGCCCAAGTCCACTTCTTGACAAATAAATTTAGGCCCCAAACTATTCTCTTGCAGTTCTCAGTATAAGCCCAGATTTTTCTAATCCAAGCCCACTCAGTACCTTCTAAAACTTTGGCTCTACAAACGTCCCCCTCCCTACCAACCCAGACCCTTAATCTCATCCCAATAACCCTTCGAAACTCTTTTTTAACTGTCAGTCTAATTTTTCCACCGAGATTCCAAAATCTCGTCCTAGTATGACAGTAAGAAAAAAGCTTTTTAAATGCCAACCTGTGAGACCAAATTGTAGGGGTACTACTAGTGCATCTGATACACTCAACATCGCAGTGGTGGAGAAGCCCCTCTGTGGTTGTCCTTTTAGTATTAAAGTTACTCTTTAATTTCTTTGAAAAAGAGAGGTATGGCTTGCTAGTGGAAACTCTGCCAGTGACACTATAATTCAAGAAGTCAACTTTATTTATGTATGGAGTACAAGAAAGTAAGCACAGTAAACTGCTAGATCCCAAGAGGACTATGCTGAAACAGCTGTACACACTAATACTCCTATTACACTCCTTGGTTCTAAAAGGTAAATAACAAATACTTAGGGTAACAGTGCATGCATTTCTGAGTTGATATTTTTCCTTCCTTATGTCATAACCAAAAAAACTGTTGATGCCTTCCACTTGACTGTCCCTTCTAGCTGTCTCTACCGAAACTTCATGAAAAAGTAAATTATCCTTACTATAATTTGTCACCGTTGATTCTTGAGCACTTAAACATATTCCACTGTTTTTTAGTTTCACATGAGATTGTTTATCATGTTTCCCATTCCAAGTCTTGTAACCCACTTGCTTTGTTACTACACATGCATCACAAGGTATCACATTCCAGTCATTTGTTAAGCTAACATTAAAAAGATTATTATCTCCATTAACTTGCTCTTCAGGCCATATCCCGTACGGATTCCAATTAGCATTAAACAAGTAAACTAACGTAACAGAATTAAGAGTTAATTGAAACTTTAACTCACAATTAGAGTTTACACAGCAAGAATAGAAACTTGTAAAGTAATGAGTTTTAGAGAGATATACCTGAGATGTGGTGATGTCAAAGGTTGCATTGTAAGCCGCCATCCCTCCAAACTGAGAATTTTCGATGGGATAAATGTCTTGTTCAGCATCCGCACCAGCCATGGGATTCTGGGTATTAGCATCTTTAGGAGTTGGAAATCGGTAGAACTGATGGGGTAGGTTAATTTGTGGGTTTGTAGGTTGAAATGAAAGCTGAGCAGTATTTTTTTTTCCTCCGTCATTAATTTCTCCACCTGAGACATCTTCTTGAGCCTCTTTGGAACTTTCTTAGTTCTCCTCTTTTTTTTTGTCTTAGTTGTTCCAATGACCTCGTCTAACACTGTTATAACCACCACTTCTTTTGAATATTCCGGTTCTTTTCCTCTCGCCCTTGTTCCTCTTGGCACAATACTTTTCCCCTGTTTTTTAGTTTTTTTCCATTGGTAGCTGGATATCTTCCCCAGAGATCCTTTTCATGATTATTTGTTGAGCATCCAAAGCTTCCGTACTCGCCATTGTTGCCTCCATTTCTACCGTATTCTGATAGTTACTTTCCAAATAACTCTTGTTTTGATTGATATAAGAGCCAACATTGTCTACTATATTGTTTTTTTTCTCTCCTTGTTCGATGAAGTAAGAGTCAGCTTCCATGCTCATTGGTGCAAGGTTAAGCTCCAGATCTGAGTTCTTGAGCTCTGTTGAAGCTTGTTTTGTATCGAAAAAACTCGTACCAAAATAAGAAGATGGTATGACTCCTGGTTCAGCAAATCCTGGTGGAAAATTAAGTGATTCAGGTAGCTTTGCTAGCTCATGGATCGAGTCGATCCGAGAACTCTGATGAGATGATATTGGATGAATCTCTGAGCTTTCAAAGGGACGGTTCTGGGTAGATATCGGAATCGTTTGACTGTTAGTGAGATCGAAACCTTGCTCCGAGTTGCTTCCTTACCCCCACAGATATTGACGTAAAGGGCCATAGTCATATCTTGTCCTTTTTTGATTTTGTGGTAGCTCTAAAGTTGAATCTGGACTAGTTTGTCGCCCCCTTAACCTTGGGTTGTAATCATGTTGAACAATATTGTGAATATCCTTTTTCGATGTCTCTATTTGAGCAGGCAGTAGTTGTTCTTCATCCTCCATATTAGCAGTAACATTCATTGAGAACGCCGGAACAGTGTTGACTAAAGGCACCGTGTTGAATAAAGGAAGAACTTTCGGTCCATTGAGATGATCGATTAGCTCTTGTGGAATAGCATGTTGCTCTCCACATCTCTCCATGGGATGATCAATTTTCCTGCACTTTGAGCAAATTCTTCTTGGCATCTTATCGAACCAGAGTTCAACAATCGTTTCTTGGCCCAAGATCGTGAGCTTAACTTTTCTTGGGAGAGTATTTTTCATGTCCATCTTAACCAGTGCACGAACAGACCTTCTTCTGTCAGCTGGATAACCATCTTTTGGATCCATAACCTTAACTTCTTCTCCGATACGTTGTGCTATCATCCTTGGGATTCCGTTGAAGTGATGATGAGGTAGAAGTTTGTTTAGGTTTTACCACATATACTCATACTGCATACAGACATCAGCCGGAGGGATCGATCCATTATTCAATCTTATTTGCATTAAGTACCCTTTGAACGGCCATGGACTTCCTCTCGCTACAAATCCAACATCATCTCTTGTGTTTAAAGTAATCACCATCCTATTTTCTCCCCTGTTTTCACAAAGTACATGAAGCACAGCAGGCTCATAAGAGAGACCAAATACTTCTTTACAGTCACGGTTTATGGTGCTTTGTGGGTATAAATATGGGAAGTTTAGCTTGCCGATGACCATTTGTTGAAGGTTTTCATTGCACTTGTTTGCGATTTCATCATCTATCACCATAGAGGGTTCTAGTTTTTCCATTAGAGAAAGATTGTTTGCTAGTTTAGAAGACATAGAAGTTACGTCTTCTGGTAAAGAGCTTGCCATATTAAGAACAAGCCCTGGTTTAATGTAGAAGTTGTATTTCTGGTTTTGTTCCCAAAAGATGATAAGGCAATTAGATAGTTTCAGCAGCATTATATTGAAGAAAATCTTCCACAGGAGCCAAATCTGTTCACCTAATTCCATTGAACTCATTGACTGGTAGTAACAGGGTGACATAAATGAAAAGCGATGAATAAACCGGAAGACTTGATTGAGTGAGACTCCCAGGAAAAGAGGGTTTAAACCAGTCGATTAATTGGTTAATATGAATTCTAAAAGATCTCTGATGGAGCGCCGAAAAAGCATTAAACCCATTAAAAATCTTCAGAAAGATATGACCTGCAACTCACAACACCTCCATGTTTCACCACACTCAGGTACAAGAGGAGTTAATTCATTAGACTTTTGAAAGTGAAATCAGCATAAAGAAGAAAAAGAAACAAATAACCAGTAACCTACTAAACCATTAATCGAAAGAAGAAGGTTAGGATGTAACTAAAATTCCAAACCGAAAAGCTGAGATTGAACTAAAAAGAAGAAGAAAGAGATTTAGAAAAACCAGATAATAGGCAGCACAACAGATGAGTTTCCACAGGAGCGATTCACAGAAAATGTCAAATTGCGTCGGCCAAAGTCAATGAGAGAGAATACTTGTCTTGTTCTGGGAGCATTTCTGCACTGTTGTTTGATCTCAAAAAAAAAAAAAAAAAAAAAGAGAAATAATATAAAAACAAAAGTAATTTAACGGAGGTGTTATTCACAGCACAAAACACCACTCTACTCACATCTCACAATATCTAAACCTTGCATTTCTCAAATGGTGTACCCTTTTTTCTAATGGTGGGTCATGGCTGAATAAATTGGACTACTACATGTGCAACACCTAACATTTGAGTGGTGAAGAGTGCTTGGAATAGCATTTCCGGTAATTTAATGTTGGAACTAGGAACCCTTGCTATCCAAAGTCCAAGTTGGAACCCTTGCTATGAAAAAAAGGTAGACCCCTAAAGACCGATTCCGATTACTATTGTTACTTGAGACACTTTGGCTACTGTTTGAGACACTTTGGTTACTTATTGGATATTGTTACTATTAGTTGGGTCAATGTTACCTTGATTGCATTAGGCAATCTAAAACTAAAAAACTCCGGTTCATGTTGTTTACATGTTCTGTTGAACATTATGTTGGATTTGATCCAGACATTGCCTTGTGCTTTTACAAATATTGGTTTTATTTTGAAAATCAGTTTGGCCTCGATGTTTGGTCCTCTCCTGGGTTGCACGGACGTTGCATTTTTGGATCCGTGTCCGACGCACTAATGTGCGCGTCTAGTTCGGACGCTCCGATGACTAGGATTTGACGTGTTTATTTTTTTTTTTCCTTTTCATTTAAATTTCTTCCTTTATTTTTACTACTATTAACTAAATGTAGAAAGACAAACATTTAGATCAATCATTAAAACAATTCATCCGATTAAAATACAAAATAATGAGCTTAACGAAATGTAATAGATACATTAATTAATTACATATCCATGTGTTCAACAGTGAGTGATTGCTTGACCTTGACGTGTATAAACAAACGATCTCTTCTTTTCTTTTGAAATCTATACAAAAAAAAGCATATTGTAGCATCATTTCTAATTTTCAGGATCGAAACACTTGACTTTACCGTATAAATACATGATTGTATGTATAAATAATATATAAATAAAATATGTATATACGTGTCCGCGTCCTATCTTTTTGAGAATTTACTAGTGTCCGCATCCGCGTCGTGTCGTGTCCGCGTCTATGCAACCCATGTCCTCTCCTTTGCGAGAGAGAAGGTCTTCTAAAACTGTTTTTAGATCTGAAAGGAAAGATTGGATAGGCAAGAATTGGTGGAGATACTATAACTTGTATGACTTTTTTATGATCTTGCAAAACTTCTATAAGGTTTCCGATTTCTTAAATCGGCTTTTTCCTTATATGTACTGAGGCTCGCCTCTTTTCCAGAAAAAATCCAAACACCCACATTTTTAGCTAGGGGTGAGCATTTGACCCGTAAGCCGCGGATTTAACCGGGACCAACCGTTCATTTGTGGATGGATGTCCGGACCATTCGTCAATGGATTGGATGCGGATGGAATTTTTGAAATCCAACGGATAACGGATCGGGCCCGGATGCAACCTTGAAAATCCGTTGGACATTCATATCCGTTAAATTAAGAGCATTTATGTAGTTCTAGAAAATACTATATAGATCATTTAGGAATTTTTAAGATGTTTGCTTGGGGTGTTGTATATGACATTTTTATATTTGTATACATATATAGGGTATGTAGGGTTTATAAGGAGTTATTTGTGTTAGCTTTATTTTCTTTACTATAAATTTTAAATAAAACAAATCAATTGGATTATCCGCATCCAATCCGTCCATCCGTGCATCCATTGGATATGGATTGGATGCAGATGCTAAATTTGAAATCCGTAGTGCAATGGATTGGATGTGGATGAGGCGAAAACCAGTCCATACCGGCCCATGCTCACCCCTATTTTTAACAAACATTTGCACGACAAATTTTATGAATGATTTGTGTGGTCCTTTTCAATTTTATACTATTTGGAGTTCAAAATCAGAGGCACTTTACATGAAAGCAGTTGTGATGAAATAACTTTTGGTCTCAAGTGACAAGGCTGTTACTGGGGTATCATTTTGCTTGGGAGTGTACCAACTAGGGGTGAGCATAAAAACCGGAACAGCGGATTTCACCCGTATCCGTCCATAAAATTGCGGATTTCACCCGTATCCGTCCATAAAATTGCGGATTTCACCCAAACCGCAAGACGTATGGACCGGACACGGGTGGGATTTTCAAATCCGCACATTTTAGCGGTTTGGGTGCGGTTGGGTATTGAAAACCGCGGATTCACCCGCACCGTGGACAGTAAGGGAATTTAATTTCTAGCCTATGTAATAATGTCTGTGAATATCTCAAACCTTACAGGTAGGATCCATTGACCTCTAGTCTTAGTACGGATAGTTTTTCCTTAACTCGGTTAAACTTACAGTACTCCATATATGCATCAGATTGTCGATGTCTATTAATTTACAATGTCAAGATAATTAATTTACAATGTCAACTCGATCATCCAACTTTATATATACTAGTTTTCATTTCATACTATCCCGAGGTTGATTGCATAGCTGAAAGTTTTTGAAGAGATTTTTGACTAAATCTGCGGGTTATCCGCATCCTGACCGTATCAACCGCTGATCCGCGGATGTGAAATCCGCGGATGATTGGGCCGGTCACGGTTTGATTTTCCATATCCGTAATTTTGACGGATTGGACGCGGGTGACCCCTAATCCGCAACCGTCCGTCCGTTGCTCACCCCTAGTACCAACCCAAAAGCAATTGTTTTTTTGTTCTATATGTATATTGGTACACCTTCAAGCAAAATGATACCCCCATTAGCAGCATTGTCAAGTGACCTGTGGCCGGAGTTCAAGATTAGATGATCATATTGTATGTTAGGCAGCGACACACGAAATTGTAGGGTATGTGTAATGTTTTAGCAGTGTAATCATTTGTTAGGAGCAGGGCACTTGCTAAATGCTAGTTTTACCAACCTTGACTAATCGTTGACTGGACTAAACAAGCACTAGTTTTGGTCTCTAATTTGAGGCTAATTTTGTTGGACAAAATAGTCAAATAGAGATCATCAGGTTATATAATGATTTTTATGGGGCTCATTAATAACTGGAAAGCAAAGCACGAAAACGAAATCGTATTACAAAGCAAAGCACCACAAAGACTTGAAAGAAAAATGCTGATAATCGGGGTCGAGCTGCATATTGATCCAACCACCAAGTACATAAAACAAAACCAAGCCCCTTATATAATCCATCCGTAACCTCAACAGGAAACTCACAACATCATCCTTACCTCTTAATACAGGTAGCAAATGTTGGAAAACCAGGGGTTGCAATAGAAGATGAAAATTACACAGGAAGATTGTTGTACTCAAAAGCTTTCAAGGCTCATACGATTTCTTTTAGACAATTATTTCTACCCTCCTAATAAATTGGCGATTACAACAGGTATGTAAAATAATGCCTTCAGGATACAGTGAAAGCCCTACAACAGAAATTGAATTCAAGGTTTGTACCCCTTGATTCAATCAAGAACACATGTAAACAAAAGTTCTGATGATGCTTTAGAAAAGAGTGAAAACTGAGAAAGGGTTTTCGAGATATATGTTGAAACGAGTTTGGGAGATGCTACTTATAGAGGGTTTTGCATCTGTTGGGAATACGCATCTTTTCACCAACAGGTTTCATGAAACGACGAGTCTCTTCATCAACAGACATCAAAGGCGTGCGTCTGTTGGATTTGAAGAAGTTTAGATACGTTTGTAACTGTCGAAACAGTTATGTACCAACAGCCTGGGGGGCTACGCCCCCAGGAACCCCCTTAGCGCAATTGAAAATATTCCAACAGCAAATTCACCAGGAACAACACCTGAAAAATCGCATTTTAGCCCCTCACAACAAGTTAAAGTCCCGTCACAATATTTCCCCTCTTTCACGCATTCTCTACATTTGAAGTCACGGCTTCCAATATCTCCAACTTCATCGCAACCAAGTCCACTGCAGCACGGTTCTGAAAGCGAACATGACTCATTCACTCTCTTACATTCTGATTCTAGTCTACACTTGTACAAACTTACACCATCTACTAGACGGCAATCAAGTCCATTACAGCACCCGGGTTCCATCGGATTGCCACACACACAACTCATCCACTCTGTTGCATCGTCTACATTCACGATATGTCGAAGCGCATTAAAAACCATCGCAGCACTGCCCCCCTGACAGACCTCATTTTTGGAATACAAGTTAACGGATCATTAAAAGTTAGTCTGTCACAAATAAATCCACCACAGCACTCGCTGTCCAAAAGGCACGGCCTGTTCTCTACACATGGTGGTGGCGGCGGGCTTGGTGGTAGTGGTGGCAGTGGTGCTGCTCCTTGTGAATTAACCGAATAAAATAAACACGAACAAAACCTGGGTCATTTAGAAGTAAAACAGGACACCCTTTAACCATATATTTTCTAAATGGCTAATATATCCTTGTTTAATTAACATTAAAAAAATTGATTAGGTTAATTAGTTGAGTTTAGACTAAAATTTTGAAAATAAGAATCAGTAGATCAAATTTTTGTTTGTCCTATGAGTTCGATTTCAATCAAAAAATTCGGTTCTCAAAATGTGAAAACGTCGGCAAGGTCGAAGATTGAATAAGGTGTCGACTAACCTTGGCCGGCAAGGTCGACGTTTGAATAAGGTGCCGACTAAATATAGCCGGCATGGTCTGCAGATGAAGAAAACGCCGACTATTTCTGGCCGGAATGGTCTATGAATGAAGAATATGCCGACTAGGATCTTCTAAAAAAGGATAAATCTTGTCAATAAATTCTAATAGCTATGGTGCATTGTTAACTAGACAAGGGATATCTTCTATGTTTTCCTCTGGGAACCTAAACAATACACAAATAAAAGATATGAAAATTCTACACATTGAAACATGGTTCTGGTCACCCACTCGGCATGGTCGATAATCTAAACATTGCCGACTAATATTTAGTCGGAGGGCTTGTAATCATCTACCACTCCGACTAACACACAGTCGGTAGGGTCATATTCAAGAAAGATGCCGACTATTAACTCAGGAAAATCAAGTTTTTATGTCCTAAAATCGGAACGGTACAAGCCTAATGTAATGCCGACTAAACAAAAGTCGGCAGGGTTGGTTATTGATTACCATGCCGGCCCTGGTTAATGTTTCTCAGTCACCATGGCTGTTATGAAAAGTCGACAGGATATTCATCCTGAGACCATGCCGGCTCTTACAAAATATCAACAGTTGGCGTTGTTTTACATTATAGACCTTGCCGACTAAAACACAAATAATTTTTGATAATTTAACCTAATATAACAATCATACAACACATTAGACTAATGGGTTTGAGTTCAAAAATCACTTACAGTCTTCTTTTCGCCGGTGGAGGGTTCTTTTCAACATTCTCAGGGATTGGATTTTCGGGTTTACCGATTTCACTGGTTCCAAATTTTTTCTTACTTCTTTTCTTTGATTTGGATCTTTTGATATGACATGTTGAATATGTATTGCTACTTGATCATTTGGAATCAACCATTTTTCAGGAAATCAAATTGGACGATTTGGAGATGTATATTTTTTTCTGAGTTGATGGAAGATGTAGATGAAGAAGAAAAACAGAAGATTAATAGTTTTTTAGGTTTTTAATTTTAGGGTTATCTGATTAAGCAATAGGGTTAATTACTTCAAGAGTAATAAAGTAAACTCACCCATATTTGGTCTCCCCTTAATAAAGGCACTATTTCCACTTAAAATTGGGTATACCCCAACTAATCTGAATATATCCAATATGGCCGGGTTTCCAAAATCCCTCTTTCCAAAACAAAATAAAATAAAATAAAAAACTAGCAAATTTCTCATGCTTGTGCAATTTTGACACTTGGTGGCACAAGTGCACCACGATGTTTCCCAAACAAAACTTAATCAGTCGACTGCAGTTAGAAGTCTAAATATAAATACATGAACCCAATTGATGATGATACATGGAAAACGGAAGTGCTAGGCTTATATCAATTATGTGACACCTGACAATTTCGGGTGAACGTTGTGTCAGGAGAGTCATTATGAGTCCCAAGGCAAAAAAAAAAAAATTGAAGCAAGGCAAATGTTGTCTCGCCAGCAAATTTTGGAACATGGCAAATTTCTGGTCGTGAGATAGAGTTCGAGTGTTGGGCCATTCAAATGTCTATGGTATGAACTCTTTCTCTAGGAATTATTTTTGGGATCAACCTTTCTTTTTTTTTTTGGAACCATTGTTTTATTTGGGTAAGATATTAGAAATAAATTTAGATTACTCTTTATCTAGATATTTATATTAATACATACCCTTTTGATTACTTTTGGGTTATGATTAGTGAAATCATTAAGTAAAAAATAATTAGTGAGATTAAATTAAAAGATGGATTTTTTTTTAAAAGAAGTAGAATTATTGAGGAGGGGGGTTCCCTTTACATGTTTGTTGTGACATTATCTCACGCAATACATGTACTTTTTGCAAATAAATACCAAACGATACCGTATTTGAAGCTAAGATTTTGGGGATATGTTCTACTTATGAGGCTCTATATACCCACCAAAATTCAGCACATTCCGAAATACCAAACCTCATCATCTATCAATCTTATTTTAAACGGTTGAGAATTTGTCGACTTTCGACGGTTGGGTTTCGAAGTAGTAGATCGTAAGGTTTGGTATTTCGGAATGTGCTGAATTTTGGTGGGTATGTAGAGCCTCATAAGTAGAACATATCCCCAAAATCTTAGCATCAAATACGGTATCGTTTAGTATTTATTTGCAAAAAGTACATGTATTGTGTGAGATAATGTCACAATAAACATGTAAAGGGAACCCCCCTCATTATTGAGAGAGTAAAGTTAGAGAAGATGAAAGAGAAAACCATGGAAAATTAAAAAATAATCCAATTCACTAAGTTTGGGTATTCAAGTGATGAAAGCTCATCTGATTCTTCATCTCCATCCTCTCCTAGAGTATTTGTTAATCTTCACAATGATCCGGATATGAGTTATTTCTTAGATGGTGAATGTATTCTTCCTTAAACTCAATATCAAGATGAAAATGATGGATTTTATCAACCACTACCGGAGGAAGAGTATTTGGGTATCCAGGTATGCTCCAAACTTAGATAATGTTGGTTGAATTACTCCAAATTTTCAAACAAAATGTAAAATTTTAAAGTAGTTCGGTTACCTTATGTGAAGAACAAGTAACCGAACTCATCTGAAAGTGTAGTTCGGTAACTTTTCCAAACACGTAGGTTACCGAACTACCTATTAATGGAAGTTTCTAGGATTTCCAGAGTAATGTTCGGTTGTTTCGCAACCAATTAACCAACCGAACTTTAGGTAAAATAAGATTTAACTTAGTGTACAAAGTTCAGTTGGTTCGCAACCAATAACAAACCGAACTTTACGTAAAAATAAGATTTAACTTAGTGTACAAAGTTTGGTTGGTTCGCAAACTGCATATAAACCAACTATCTAACCGAACTATACATAACATAAGAGTAGACTAAGTTTAATAAGTTTGGTTGTTTCGCAAACTTGATCCCAACAACATAACTAACCGAACTTATCAAAAAAATAATAATCAAGAGTTTCAGAGTTATATTCGGTTACCTAGATAAAATAGAAGGTAACCGAACTTTGTACTTGTTATTTTTTCGGTTACATGTCAACTTGCTTTATAAACCGAACCTGGAGTTCGGTTTACGCGATAAAATTATCTTGTTACCGAACTCTATTGTGATTGCAATTGATGTTGTTCCATTTCTTATAGATTGAATGTCAACCTATACCAATGGATGATCAACCTTCTCCGGTTGATATGTTGTTCGAAGATACATCCTATCACTATGTCAATGATTTGGTATTTACAGAACCTGTTGATGCGAAGAATTGGGCTACAGAGCATGCCAAGAGAGCTATGTGTGTATTAGTTTTGAATGGAAAAGAAAGCAAAACTCGTTTTGAAATGGTTTTTGAGAGAAGTGGAGATCCGGATGCTAGTCACAAGAGGAAGGGTTATGTGTATAAAGGAAAGACGACGAGGAAGAACACAACGTTCTCAAAGAAAATTAAATGTTCGTTCAAGCTAGTATTTAGTAAGTTAAAACAAAGGAAGGGATGGGTTCTATCTATGGATAAGGTGGTAGGTCATCACAACCATGCTCGTCCGGAGGATCTTGAAGGGCATGCAATGGCCGCAAGGCTCACTCCTCAAGAAATTGAGAAAATAGCTAAAATAGGAGAATGAGTATTTCACCACTTGGTATGCTTCGCTTATTAAAGGATGATAATAAGGATAATGTAATATCTTTTTACACCATTTACAATGCAATTGAGACAATTAAAAGGAATGAATGGAAGGATAGAAAAGTCATGCAATAATTGTTTTTGTTGGCTCAAGAGAAAGGCTACGCGGTTCAAAAGAAGGTATGTCCAGAAGAAAAAATAACTCATCTCTTCATTGCTCATCCGAAGAGTGTTCAATTGGCTTAATGCTTCCATGAAGTTCTTGTAAGGACCCTCAAGCTCGTCAACGGTATTAGACCAATCACGGGACGAATTAACCGCTAATGACTCGATTAGTTAATCTAGATTTTAATAATAGAAATTAATCTAATAATAATCTAGATACGAAACTTGTGTCACTAGATGGATATTGAAAAGTTAGGCGAAATGGGTTACTCGAACGTGTCATTCGGATACCATACAAATAAGATATCATCGGAATGGTAAGAAGGGAAAAAATAGTATTTTTGCCATTATAACGACTAGGAATTCCCTTATCGAAGCTAGTGGGGGAAATAGTAATTCTCTTTCTTTTGTTGCACTCTCTCTGTCTCTTTCTCTCTCTCTACTGTACTGAACCTGCAGCATTAGTACTCTCTGTAAGTCTCTTTATTGCAATCAATACTACTTTCTGATAAACCCATTTGCCTCTTCTCTTTTCTGTTATATACACATGAATGCTCCTCCTCCTCATCATCCAATTCTAATTCTAATCCTCTCTCAATAAGAAAAATCATGGAAGAAACTGAAAAAGCTAAAACCAACAGGAACAACTACAGTAATTCAAAAACTAGATTTTGCAGAGGTAACCTTAATCACCATCACCACCACAACCATCATCATCAGCAGCAGCAGCAGCAACATCAGCATTCATTTCAAAATGGGTTCTTTTATCATAATAACAATCCATATCAAACTTACCCACCTCTTCTTCCTTTACCTACACCACCTCCATTATTACCTCTTCAATTTCCTCCTGCAACTCCTCTTCTTCCTCACAACTATAATAATAACTACTACAGGTCAAAATCCACCCATGTTCAGAAATCTTATTCATGGAGTAAGCAAATGATTCCTCCTCCAGCATCTTCCTCTGATACCCAATCACCTCCATTGTTAACTACTTCAAAAGGTAAGTAACTGTTCTCATTGTAGTTGTTTTTATGTGTGTGTGTATATATATATAGAAAACCCATTTTGTTAATTGAAAAGCAACACAGTTAAGACCTTTTGTGAATGAATCAAAGAAAAGTATTATGAATTAGAAAATGGAATTGCTTTTTTGATTTCTGATTATAGAAGTTGATTTCCATACTTGGTTAGATCCAAATTACAGTGTTCTTAATCTTTATTTTGTAATTTCTGCCTTAATTTGGTATTTTCTCATTTGGTTGTAACTTAGCCCATAAATTTGATTTGAGCAGCTTCAGAAGCCTTCCAGAAGAAATTAAGTTTGCACACAACACAGAATGATGATGATGTAATGCCTATTAGTATGACTGTTACATCAACAGTGGTAGCAAAAAGACCAGATTCTGGTGGCCAAGATAGTACAATAATACCCTTGCTTGCAAACCATTTCCTAGTTGAGTTTGATGCTTCGGAACGATTACAATGTCTCTCCGCAGCCTTCCAAAGAAGTTGCTAGAATGATTAAGAAGCAGTTAGTGCAGGAAAACCAAGAACTTCTGTCTGGTGCTCTTTCAGCGTTTGATGGCAGGAAAAATTTGTACAGCTCTGTTGAATTCCAAGAGGATAAGCTCGAGTTCTTTGTTAATCTCCCAATACCCACCACATCCAAATCATTGTTATATTCGGAAGTGAACAATGAATTGGTGGAGGAGAAGCTACAGAAATCCAAACTCTTTCGGGTCAATGTCAAACTTGTTTCGAGATTGGATGGAAATGAATTGGTTAGTTACTTGAGCAAAGACTGGGAAAGCGAAGAAATGTATACCAGTTGGGAGGTCTCTATATTCGAGTTCAATGGGAGGAGGAACTACAGATATTGGAGAAGGTGCAGTTGGATTGAGAGGGTTTTTTCAGAGTCTTAGACCAACCCAACAAAGTAAATGTATTAAACAAATTGTTGGGGGAGGCTTACGAAATCCGAGCCGCTATGCGCAATACGAAACCTACACAAGCAATGATATACAAATGCGGAATAACAACAAACTACGCAATATAGAGACAATCACACAACACCGACAATTACGTGGAAAAACCCCTCCAAGGTGAAGGGTAAAAAACCACGGGCAAATCTTCCACTATAACAATAATGGGTTACACACAATTCTCCCAAATTTGGGGATAACAACTTCTTCAAGGTGCCTATAGCACTTGGATACCAATTTGCCTAAATTACACTCACCCCTAAGGATGGATCAACAATTCATTCACCAAATAGATAATAGACACTATCAATTTGACAATAGGAAGTGATTGAGAAACTTACTACTAGGGTTTGAACAAACCCTAGAATTTTCCCCCTTTGAAGAGATGTGGAAATTGATCAATCAATCTCCACCACAACAACCAATAGATCCTTAGACAAGAACCCTTTCTTCTTCTTCAAAGATTAACTCCAAAATCATCACCAAAGATCAACTTTAATGGTGGCTACACTCTCTTTCTCTTCTTCCTCTCTTTCTCTTTCTTCACGAACAAAATGAAGAGATAAAACACATAACTCGTCTCATGATGCCTTTTGGTCCTTATAACCAAAAACAAGGCATCTTCTATGTAGCTCCCCCCACTGGCTAAGGGGCATCCCAAGTGTTGGGCCATAAGACGTAAACCCAACAATCTCCCCCTTATGACTTATGGTAAGGTACCCGTCACCACCAAACATGCCCTGCTGCAGAAATACACATGTTTGTATTTTGGTAGCGATTTTGTCATCATATCAGAACCGTTGTCATCTGTATGGATCTTCTCAATATACAAGACCTTCTCGTCGAGAACTTCTTGTATCCACTGATACCTAATATTGATCTTCTTGGACCTCGAGTGAAAACTCGAATTCTTGCTGAGATGAATGGCACTCTGGCTTTCACAGTAAATGATGAACTTCTGTTGCTTCACACCGAGTTCTCTAACAAACCTTTTCATCCATATCATCTCCTTGCAACTCTCTGTATCTGCAATGTACTCTGCCTCTGTAGTAGACAATGCCACACATTTTTGTAACTTGGATTTCCAAGACACGGCTCCCCCTACATAAGTAAATAAGTAACCCGGTGTAGACTTGAGATTGTCTTGAGCACCTGCCAAATCTGAATCTGTGTAACCAACTAAATCTGGCTTGTCACCTCCATAGCACAAAAACATATTAGAAGTACCCCTTAAATACCGTAGTATCCATTTCACTGCTTCCCAATGCTCCATAGCTGGATTTGATAGAAATCTGCTTACCACTCCAACTGCATGAGCTATATCCGGCCTTGTACAAACCATTGCATACATCAAACTACCAACTGCAGACGCATAAGGAATTTTCTCCATCTTCTGTTTCTCAACATCATTCACAGGACATTGATCACGAGTTAACTTAAAATGGTTTGCAAGTGGACAACTTACCGGCTCAGCCTTGTCCATGTTGAATCTTTGCAACACCTTATCAATGTAGCTTTCTTGTGATAACCACAGCTTCCTTGCTTAATTTCCTATCACGAGTGATCTCCATGCCAAGAATACGCTTTGCTGCACCCAAGTCTTTCATAGCAAAAGACTTGCTCAGATCTGACTTCAACCTGTCAATCTTTTTCTTATCTTTGCCAACAATAAGCATGTCATCAACATATAGCAAAAGAGTAAGAAAATCACCATCAGCAAATTTTTGAATGAATACACAATGATCTGAAGTTGTCCTCTTGTACCCATGTTCCTTCATGAACGATTCAAACTTCTTGTACCATCTTCTTGGAGCTTGCTTCAAACCATAAAGACTCTTCTTTAGCTTGCACACCATGTGCTCTTTGCCTTTGACTTCAAAACCCTCGGGTTGTGCCATATACACATATTCCTCCAACTCACCGTGAAGAAATGCTTTCTTGACATCTAGTTGTTCTATCTCAAGATCCAAACTAGCGGCTATTGCCAAGACAACCCGAATAGAAGAAAATCTCACCACCGGTGAGAAAATCTCGTCAAAGTCAACACCCTTTCTCTGCTCATAACCCTTTACAACTAAGCGTGCTTTGTACCTTGGTTG
Source organism: Papaver bracteatum (assembly GCA_023529315.1). Taxonomy (NCBI): domain Eukaryota; kingdom Viridiplantae; phylum Streptophyta; class Magnoliopsida; order Ranunculales; family Papaveraceae; genus Papaver; species Papaver bracteatum. The sequence continues at coordinate 763,392 of JAJJWX010001650.1, forward strand.
TGAGTTACCATCTTCAGTCTTGATTCTGTATACCCACTTGTTCTTCAGAACTTTCTGGTTCTCAGGCTTGTCAACCAAATCAAAAGTGTCATTCTCATCTAAAGAGCCAACCTCTTCTTTCATGGATTTCAACCACTTCTGACTTTCAGGAACACTAAGAGCTTCTTCATAAGACTCTGGTTCACCTGCATCTGTGAGCATCACATACTCATGTGGTGTATACTTTGTTGAAGGTAATCTGATCCTGCTGGATCTTATCAACTCAGCTTCTGGTTGTTGTTGTTGCTGCACTTCTTGCTCAACATCACCCACTGGAACATCTTCATGAGCTTCATCTTCATTTCCATTACCATCAACATCATCATCATGTTGTTCAAGAGTAGGAACAACTGGATTTGGATCCAAGGTCATATCATCTCGAAGATTTGGCATCTCAATCTTCTCAAAGTCTTCAATAGTCTGATCTTCAAGGAATACTGCATCCCTACTTCTGATAACCTTCTTCTCAACTGGATCCCAAAATATGTAACCAAACTTCTCTGTTCCATAGCCTAGGAACACATACTGCTTTGCTTTGTCGTCAAGCTTTGATCTCTGATCTTTTGGGATATGAACAAATGACCTGCAACCAAACACTTTCAAGTGATCATAAGTAGGCTCTTTATCTCTCCATACCTTTTCTGCTACTTCTCCATCTAGCGGTCTTGAAGGAGATCGATTGATCAAATACACAGCAGTATTCATTGCTTCACCCCAGAAATGCTTCTGCAACTTGGAATGAGATAACATGCACCTGATTCTCTCAAGAATAGTGTGGTTCATCCTCTCTGCAACACCATTATGTTGTGGAGTCTTCGGTACTGATTGTTCATGACGTATACCCATGCTCTTGCAATACACTTCAAGTGGGCCGATGTACTCTCCCCTGTTGTCAGAACGAAGGCACTTCAAGGTTCTACCTGTTTCTCTTTCCACCATGTTGTGAAACATCTTGAACACAGGAACAACATCATCTTTGGTCTTGATTGCATATGACCAAACCTTCCTTGAAGCACCATATATGAAAGTAACAAAATAAACAGCACCACCAAGTGTTTTGACCCTTAAAGGTCCACATACATCAGAATGAACAAGATCAATAATACCAGAATTGCGCTTGGGTAAAGCTTTATGAAAAGAGACTCTAGTTTGTTTACCAACTAAACAATGAGTACACTTACCCAATTGCATACCTTTGGCATTTGTCAAAACTTGTCTTTTGGTGAGGATTTGCATTCCCTTCTCACTAATACTAGATGACCGCGCGCGGTGGGGTGGCCGACCGACCGAAGAAAGAAAAAAAGACACCACTGAAAAATCTTATCAAGGATGTAGTAATGGTCAGGAATTCTTGTTATACACAAAGATAGATACTGGATACTTCCACTTGGACACAATCAATTGTCAAATTAGATCAAAACAGCATCGAATAAAAAGAAGCAAAATCAGAGACCATACAACGTCATTCATTATTACCCAATATGTTCCTTAATCTGATCAATAAGAACGTCTTTATTCCCCGTTGGTCAATCGCAATCCATTCTTCCTCTACTTTGAATTCTCCAACTGCCCAACAAAACACAAACCACATTAAAACCCTATTCGTAAACTTGCATCCTCATTGAAGCATTATATCAAACACTTACCAGCAATGATCTTCTCCATAAATTCAAAACTTTTGGCATCTTTCGCATTAAGTTCAGGTCCTTTTAGCTCTCCATCATCCGGTTCTTCATCATTCCCAGATTCAATTACCTTTGAAATCCTGCAAAATTCAAAAAAACAAAACAAAAAGTTAGCTCCATCACTACACATATAGAGGTCAATAAGTCAATGAATAGGATTAATATAGGAAGCGTGATTAAGTTTTCTTTAATGAAAGTCTGGATAGACTTGATCTTGTTTCTTCAAGAACATCAAATGTTGGGTCTTCTCGTGAATCGTCATCAGCAGAAACAAAGGGAGCGAAATAGGACGAGAAGAACATGAGTGAAAATATAAAGAGTGGGTGGTATATGGGTTTTACCCGACCCTAAACTTCATCTTCTCTACCCGACACAGCAAGAACATTCGTTATCAGAAAAACAGAGATTTTTCCATTAAGAGTCCGAATCATCCGATTAATCTAGTGATTTTTTTAAAGAAATTAGAACTGCAAATATGTTCATTTGTCTGTGCTTGATCGAAATCTATGATCAATTTTACGAATAGTTTACATATGTTTCTCAAATTCCAGAAATTGAATCTTTTTTTCATTTTTTTGCACAAAAATTGTGACTGACAAAGACACCTATTTTCATCACTAAAGGACTCCTCCCTTCGGTCGTCGTCCGATGACCAAGTCTTCGATGCCACAGCTCGGAGATTGAATCTTTGTCAACAGCATTCAACTCACCTTTCAACACCTTCATTTGTGTCTTGTACAATGTGCCACACTTCTTGCCTCTTGCAATAACCATGGAGCCCTTGCTTAGCTTCCATTTTCCATCACCCAAGTGATTGTTGTACCCTTCATCATCTAACACTCCAGGTGACATTAGATTCAAACGAAGATCTGGTACATGTCGCACATTTCTGAGAACCAATGTACAGCCAACATTGGTCTCAACCTTCACATCACCCATTCCTACAATCTTTGAAACACCATTGTTTCGCATTCTGACTGACCCAAAGTCACCAGCCTTGTAGGAGGTAAATACATCTTCATGAGGAGTAGCATGATAAGATGCACCTGAATCAACTATCCATTCTGAATCGAAACTCGCAAAACTCACACAAACATCATTACAATCACGAGAATACAATGATATCATCATTTGTTACGAAGAGTTGCAACACCATTGTCTTGGTTATCATTTCCTTTCCCCTTCTTGTGTTCTTGCTTCGTCTTCCGCATTCATTTGAATAATGACCTCTCGTATGACAGTTCCAACATTCAACTTCCTTTCTGGACTTTGATTTACCCCTTGACTTGCTACGGCCAACTTGTCTTCTGTCTTTTCTTCTACCCCGATTTTCTGTCACAAGAGCTTCGAATGAGATGAGTCTAGTGACCTTCTTCTAACTTCTTCACTCAGCAAACTGCTAGTTGCAGCAGTCATGTTCAACTTCCTGTCTGGAGCAGAATAACTAAGATAATTCCTCAATGGCTCCCAACTGTCTGGTAAAGTATTTAGCAACAAATAAGCTTGGACCTCTTCAGGAATTTTGAGATCCATAGATGTAAGCTGATTCATGATACCCTTAATTTCATTTAAATGTTGCGCCATTGAACTCCCATCCTTGTAGCACAGCTTTCCAAGCCTTTTGAATATAAGAGCTTTTTCACAAGGAGACTGCTGATCATATATCTCCTCTAACTTGGTCCACAAAGGATATGCTAGTGTCTCACTAGCCACATGATGAAAAATGCTATCATCAATCCACTGAAGAATATAACCAAGCGCCGATTAGTAACCTTCCAATCGTCTCGCACTTGTCGCATCCGGCTTTACTCCCTTACTCTCTATTGGACCATAGAGATCTTTACAATATAACCAGTCTTCCATCTTCGCCCTCCATATCACAAAGTTCTCACCGGTCAAATTGACCATTCTATTACTAGTGCTAGCTTCCACCATTGCACAGGATTAGCTCAACCCAAAAGAGCTTTGATACCACTTGTTGGGGGAGGCTTACGAAATCCGAGCCGCTATGCGCAATACGAAACCTACACAAGCAATGATATACAAATGTGGAATAACAACAAACTACGCAATATAGAGACAATCACACAACACCGACAATTACGTGGAAAAACCCCTCCAAGGTGAAGGGTAAAAAACCACGGGCAAATCTTCCACTATAACAATAATGGGTTACACACAATTCTCCCAAATTTGGGGATAACAACTTCTTCAAGGTGCCTATAGCACTTGGATACCAATTTGCCTAAATTACACTCACCCCTAAGGATGGATCAACAATTCATTCACCAAATAGATAATAGACACTATCAATTTGACAATAGGAAGTGATTGAGAAACTTACTACTAGGGTTTGAACAAACCCTAGAATTTTCCCCCTTTGAAGAGATGTGGAAATTGATCAATCAATCTCCACCACAACGACCAATAGATCCTTAGACAAGAACCCTTTCTTCTTCTTCAAAGATTAACTCCAAAATCATCACCAAAGATCAACTCTAATGTTGGCTACACTCTCTTTCTCTTCTTCTTCTCTTTCTCTTTCTTCACGAACAAAATGAAGAGATAAAACACATAACTCGTCTCCTGATGCCTTTTGGTCCTTATAACCAAAAACAAGGCATCTTCTATGTAGCTCCCCCCACTGGCTAAGGGGCATCCCAAGTGTTGGGCCATAAGACGTAAACCCAACACAAATTTATGACTAATGGTTTTGGAGCAGATTAGTAGTGGTTTTTTCGTGGTACATTTCACTAACTAACTTCTAAATCCTATTTTTTTCGTGGTACATTTCATCTAATGCCCAGAATACATAGATGGGCATTGATAAGTTTTGGTGGCACCCCAGATCAAAGATCCTGCATTCCAAGATTCATAAACCAGTTATCTCAAAGATGGGCATTGATAAGTTTTAGCTCACAATTTGAACCAATCCAAGTTCTTAACAACGTCTCGCTTTTGGAGTCCAAGCTTAAGAAAATTCACAGAGCTGCTGGTTCAAACAAGCTACAACTGTTAATATGTGTAATGGAGAGAAAACACAGAGGCTATGCAGATTTCAAACGAATTTCTGAGACAAGTACCGGTGTTGTTAGTCAATGCTGCTTGTATGGTAACCTTGCCAATAAGTTGAGTTCTCAGTTTCTTGCAAACTTAGCTCTCAAAATCAATGCCAAAGTCGGTGGGTCTACTGTTGCTTTATATAACTCATTACCATCTCAATTACCAAGATTGTTCGGTGCTGATGATTCAGCAATCTTCTTCGGGGCTGATCTTACTCATCCACATCCCCTTGATGATTTTAGCCCTTCCGTTGCAGCTGTTGTCGCAAGCATGAATTGGCCAGCAGCTAGCAAGTACATTTCAAGAATCAGGTCTCAAACACATCGACAGGAAATTATCCAAGATCTCAAGGAAATGGTTAAAGAACTGCTGGAAGATTTTTATCAAGCAGTACATATATATACTCCCCAAGAGAATTATCTTTTTCCGCGACGGAGTGAGACACAGTTCAAGAAAGTTCTTCAAAAGGAATTACAAGCCATCAAAACTGGTTGTCTAAAGTCTCCTGAATATAGACCGACAATCACGTTTGCAGTAGTTTAGAAGAGACACCACCACAAAACTGTTCACAAACGAAACTGATCGAGCCTATAGATCTCGTGATGAAAATATACCTCCAGGTACGATTGTAGATTCTGTGGTTACTCATCCAAAAGAATTCGATTTCTATCTTTGCATCCATTGGGGTACAAAGGGAACAAGCCGGCCTACACATTACCATGTTTTGTGGGATGAGAATGAGTTTACAGAAAACCAGTGTTGCGAAGTGTACCAAACCAGTTTCCTTAATTCCTCCAGATTATTATGCTCACCTTGCAGCTTACAGAGGTCAACTCTATCTCGACAAGTCATCAGATTCAAGTGGTATAATCAGAACAACAACTTCCTCGACATCCCGGGCATCGCCTCTGCTGAAGACTACAACCATTACCTAAACTAAGTGAAAATGTAAAGAAAACCATGTTATATTGCTGATATATTCCTATGTATACTTTCTTAAACATTTTTTTTTTCCTTGGGTACTCTTAACTGTAATTAATCTAGCTAGCTAGCTGGTTCTTGGCTCAACAGCCGACTGGCCGACGATCAGAGCCGGATGTGAGTACCGACCAATTTTCCGGCGAGACACAAGCATCCATGGTCCGAAACTCTGTTTTGCCATTTGAATCTGCAGATTCTGAAGTTGAAGGACCTTTGGGCGGTTGCGTATCCGTAGATACCTGAGCATCATGACGAACTTGCAAATGATTTTCGGTGTAGTTATCAAAAAAACGTTGTATTCAGTAACGGTTCAAGGGGATTTTACTCGTTGGACGGTCAAATTTCTCGCAGAATGAGCTAATAAAAGATGTTTCGACTGCCGGACATCTCCATTTGCAAACCAGTTTTACTGTTAGCCAAGTCTTTGAAATTCATAATGAGGATTAGAAGGATTGTATTGCGATATTAAAATCCTGGCAGAATTTTTTACATTTGGGAGGACTCTTGGCGAGTTTTATTTTAAAAATCGTTAAATTTTCTTTTATGCGGGATTTTTCTAAAAGTTATAGCAATAATCAGATGGTGCATAAACAAAGATCAATCATCTACGCATGGTATCCTCCTGTGTGAATGAGTGACATCAATCTAATTGTTAGCCGAGTCAGCATTGAAACCATCTTTCTCAACCCCTGTACTGGTTGCAACTGGTACTCCATTCTCTAAAACTTTTCCTGATTCCCGATGTTTTGGATACTGCTGGGGATTGCAACCACATCGAGAAGCCACATGCTTTGCCAATCCCGGCATGTTGCTCTTTTTTAGTCTTCCAGAAAGGGATTATGATTCAGAAACTCTGATTCCCGACCAGATCTCCCGCCTCTACAACTTCTGGCAGGTGGTTGTTTTCATTTTTTCATATACAAAATTATTTATAGGGACTTTCGGACAAAAAAATTCTTATCGTAGGTGGTTCTCTTATCGTAGCAAAATTCTTATGCAAAAAAATGAAAATAAAAATAAAACAAAGAAGGGAACAAATGAAATTGTAGAAGCTAGATATAAAAATTCCATAAATTATCTACATCCTGACAAGATCATCCATGTGTTCTTGGATGAGGGTTTGCATGAGCATACTTTCAGCCATAAGGTTGGTTTTATGCTTTCCATATAGTTCTAATTCTGAGCATGTGTTTTTAAGACGATTGATATTATAATCACATTTCTTCCTGATTCTAGCACATTTCTTTAGTGCTGTCATATGTAGAATTGCAGAAGCTTTTGAGGCAAGACCTTGATGCAACACCACTTCTACAATCTAGTCAAAGAAACAAAAAAAAAAAAATTAAACACCACGAAATTTGATCACCTGAGAAGCCCATCCCTAAAGCGCAGCAAGTCAATAGATATTGCAGTAAGTATTTGAGCATGCACCCAGGTCGGCCAATACAGACCCATACCAAAAGCACAGCAAGTCATCGTATATTGCAGTACATACTAAAGCGTGCACCCTGAGTTGGTGGATACAAACCTTGGCAGCAGCATGACGAACTTTTTCATTCATGTCCAAGCGTACTCTCAGAATACTGTCCCAATACAGTTCCACTATTCCTCCACGGATGTTGGTATCACCAGCACCTGCAGCAACAGGAACATTTTGTGCAGCGTATGCATACTGGGTTGTGGTACTATCAGTGGTCTTATCTGTTCTCATTTCACTTTCAGAGTCCAGAAGATACTCGTATACATTTTGCAATGCTTGTATCTGGTATTGAACAAAGAGAATTGGTTGAGTGTGGAAATAAAAAGCAAACATGAAACCCGACATTTTATTTTGTACCTTAACTTAGTTACAACAGCATATACAAGAATAGAAATAAAGATCAAACTTGTAATCTGATATGGAAATCATACCTTAAGTCGGCCGTCAGAACCAGGTGCTAGTGTGCCCTTTAAGATCGTCCCAATTTCTCGTTGTAACATATATTCAGGTTTGGCGATCAAAACAAAACCTAATGCCTACGGAATTGCAGGAAACTTCTTAGCATATAAATGCATTGATATATGAACTTCTTAGATTATGCAAACTTGTAAAGGGCGACTCACCTGTAGTGCTCGGACTTTTATGGCAACATCTTTGGAACAGAGGTAGCTCATGAGTAAACTGAGGCTCTTATCAAATAGTATGTTTTTGTTGTCAGATGTGATCATTAACTTGCTACCATATCGGATGAGCAACCCAAGACAAAAGAGAGACCGCCCCACTTGCTGAAAATAATAAACAAGACAATTTTTCCCTTAGAAAAATATTTTGCTAAAAGTCACTGGAATATGAAACATATACATAAACATAACCATGAGATATGCTGTTATATACAACCAATGGCCGTTCGCAATAAACTAGGACTATACATGGTAAACCAAATCCCCTTATTCGGCGAGTCAAATATGAACAACAACAACCGGAACTCATAAAACACCTAATGAAGTGTGGTCTAACCTGCTTGGCATCATCTCCAAGGGTGTCCAAACGCTTAAGAAACACCTGTATAAGGTATTCAATTAAGGTTCCACCTTTTTGCGTTATTTTGCTTAGTGAGCATAAACACCTGGAAGTAATAAAAACAAGTTAGATTGTGGTAACAGAATATAAGATTGAAACTACATATACACTACGAAAAACAAATCATATAACAAAAACGTGCAAAGATGAGTTTGAGACCATGTCTCAACTATTTTTATGTTGCCATACTGATAGTAGTATAGTATATCATATGATCATATATTTGAAGCATTATAAAAACAACTCTTGTGCACTAGTGGCTTCCACCCAACTTAAGACAGTTTCTTAACTAGGCTCGTCAAATTAGCATCTGTATTACGCCAAATAGATTCAGAGGTTATGAGACATTAGAGCACATTAACAGAGCAACTCCCTAATACAGATAGATACAACGAGGTGAAGTAAGTACTTAATGCAGGCATGGACAACTGTCAGGAAAGAATGCCGAACGATCATGTGTTTAAGGTCTTGTTCAAGTTCTTTGGCAACACTTCGAGGTGGCTTACGGAGCAGAGGCAGAACAGCATCAATAACAAAGATTATGCTCTCAAGCAACTGAGCTACTGCTCGATTATCACCCTACAATAACGAAAGAAGTGAGCAACAATCCAGAATGTATGTTAGTGCCTAAAATGTTTTAAATTGAGGCACGTCCCACTTAGCTACATTACTTCAACTTGGTCCATGCAAGTTTGTTTTTTTCCGGATTCTCTAATTGAGTATCTTTTAACATGTGGCGTTTTAACTGGCTAACTTAGTTTTCGACATATTCAAATTTGGATGCACATGGAAGAGAGATAAGAAGCAACTTCAGCAACATGTTTACTGTCTGTATTGCAGAGTGTAACAAAGATCTCTATTAGGAATCTCTCAATCACATCCATTAAGGAGGGACTGCTGGAAAATAGGGAAACTGACAGAAAGATTACTCTCTTTGACTATCAGATGCATCACTGGTTGAAAATATTCAAAGTGGACGAAGCAAATAACCTGGGTCTTCAGGTATGGCTGGAGAGTAACAACAAACTGAGATGGATCGGATGCTGGAGAGCAGAGTGTTGGATCCACCATACAGAAAGAAAGCAAAACAAGGACATACGGAAGGGCATGCACCTCCACCTCCCCGTTATCTGTTTCTTCTACCTGCAAGGCAGCAGATACAGACAATAGCCAAAACTCAAAATCATAAGCACCTAAACATTCTTCAGTAAAGCAACTGAGGGAGCCATGAACCTGACCTGCAAAATTCTTTCCAATAAGCACTTGCACATTAACTCACATCTTTTGCGCACCATTGCCAGCGACATTGGACTGATACCAGCAGCTTTAGCCGATTGAGGGAAAAAATCAAGTGCTAAGTTGCGCTTTAAGATAGTGACAAGTTCTTGATGGTTAGACATCTTTCTTAACATCTCAACAATCTGTTCTGTCTTCTTTGCTACCTCCAAAGGCGCAGAACTACCATCTCCAGCAAACTGTGTCTGCGCGTGACTAGGTTCCTCAAACCAGAAGTCGTAAAATGTTTTGCAAACTAAATCCTGCCAGGTTCAGTCTAAGGTTCAGAGATCACAACGGAAAATTTAATTATACATAATTTTAACCAATTAGTTATGGCTCTTGGACAAACCTGTATGCTAGATTCTTCATCACTCACACGAGAAATTATCTGAAGGCACGCACTAGTAAACTCCGAGAAGTTAGCATTAGAAGTGCACATGTCGCGAATAATTTTGATAGCCCGTTTCCGAACACTCACTCCAGTATCCTTCACTCTCTCAGCAACTTTTTGAAAATACTAAAAAGCCATGTAAAAAAAAAGGATTTGACTACAGGCTGTTTATGTTATGCTGACAACAATATCTGAAAGTTTTGTTTCAACTACCTTCAGACCAATATCTGGATGAGAAGCAATATGCCTCCCAACAAGTTCCAAAGCAGCTTCCCTAACACAAATGGCGGAGTCGCAAAATCTTCCTTCAACAGCAGATTGAACACGTTTTTCACATAAGACCTCTGGATCAGCTTCAACAATAAAACTGACCTGTTCCAGATATGAAAACTAGTAAGGCAAGAAAACAATAATACTGGCACAACAGAAAATCATCATCATCATGGTTACAAAATCAAATTATTTGAAGGAAGAAGAAGTGATCTTACTGCACGTAACGCTTTGGCCCTGAGTACAGGAGACTTCTCCCTTAGACTCGCCTGATGCAATTGCGTATCAAGGTATCAGCCGTTGCCCAATCTTAAGAATATAAGCAAAAAAATCTAGCACATAAGTGTACTCACAAGAAGCATGCAGAGGATCTTATCAAATCCTCTAGAAAAAGAATTTTTCTGCCCAAACGCCAGGGATATCTTTTTGGCTGATTCTCTTGTTAAAAATGAAGAAACAACAGTTGATGTCCACTGGAGTCTCGCGAGGTAGTAAGCCAACTTCTCTTGAGCTTTTGGATCATCTTTGTACCAAAGACAAAGATAAAACCTGCAAGTAAATTTTCCTGATTATCACATCAAAGAAAGTGTAAACTATTTCAGAAATCAATTGCCTGAAATACGAACCAGCGGGCATAAAGGTGTGCATCATCAGTCGAACCAGCTCCTTGCATGTAATTTAAAAGCAGTTGCTGAACAATTTCCGTTTGTGAAATCAACTCTGAAGCTTCAGGAGCACCTTCTGTACTGAACAAGTTCCTTTTGACATCATCATTGTGAATGGATTTGAGGTGAGATTGTAGACCTGTCAGCTGCTTCTTCCCGAGGCAAAAATGACAACACCAACCCCGAGAAGGAGCATCATATTCAGTAACTCCCATACAATCTGTATGAAACATTCTTCGACAGTCCTGACATAAGAACACTGTTTTTCTACTTCTTCCATCAAGACAAATAGAACATACATCTCTTGGGTAACTTTGATCAGCAATATATTCGCCACCCAACTTGTGTAAAATCCAGAAACTCTCCCTGCTGCAAAACGCGGCATCACGTTTCAACCTAGCAGCAATCGTTCCAAGGAGGTCAATGGCCAGACAGCGTGCAGCTACATCTTCAGATTTCAATCCAGCATTCTGAAGAAGCAGGACACAGAGAACCTGCAAACAATTTTGAATTAGCACAAAAACAGAAGCTACTTGTGTGGTAACCTTGGAAGTAAGATTTATCACCTCAAGAATAAGAGCTGATGCTGGATATTCAGGTAAGTTCAAAGTCGACAGCAAATCCATAACAATATTTTCAATAATAACTTTGACTTCAGATGCATATTGAGTCTTTACGGTTCTAAGTCGCTGAAGAACACGAGTCCAGAAAAGACAGCATGCCTCAGTGGAAGCTCCAATGCATTTGGTGGGATAACAAACATCAACTGAAGCATCTGAGATAGAGTCAACAGTTAATGCCTGTCTTAATATCACAGGCAGGTTTGCACTACTTTGAACCAACTGGATAAGCAGCGCAGTTATCATCTGAATCTGCCTTTGTTCTTCATTGGGTAGAAGGTATGTTCTGAAGGCACGCTTTAAAAACGGTAGTTTCCAAAGCAGCTGAACTGTTTCATCTATCAGATAGCTCCTATGTTGTGGGTATGAAGAAAATACCTACACTCATTGACCAATACACCATTACAATAGAGCGAACGGCAGTTGAAAAGAAAATTTTAAGAGAGTAGAATCACAAATTACCCCGCAGATTAAACCGATAGCCTTTAGTTGCAAGAGCTGGCAATTATCAACCAAGAAGGTAGAAAAACTAGTCTTTATTAATTGTAGAATGCAGCTATCAGGAAGGCGCTCGATTGACAGTAGATCTCTAAGAAAACCAAGGATTGTACAAAGTTTCTGAAGCACAGCGTTTACAGCAGCAGCCACCCTAATATAAGGAAGCGGGGATTAGTTGGAAGACAGCTGACTGAGATCTACACATAATAAATCGTGGTATAAAATTCGTAAAAACTTAGAAATAAAGGTAACAGTGGTAAGCACACTTGTTTCCAGTTGGCCTCCTTGCTTTAACACTTTTACTACCACGTCGTTTCCTGTTGGCCGAACCAAATTCAACATCTTCTTCTTCATCTTCTTCACCTTAAATATGAGAAACATGATCAAAACAGGGAGTTCTCAGTGTTTAGAGGAAAGGGGATTAAATAGACCATATGACAACTTCAAGGTCAAATGATATAATATAAAGATGAAGCATTACCATCATAAGGGCCGTTTTCATTTGGTTTATGTAAAGCACGGTATGATGGATCACAAGCACACATACTCTCCATAATCTGATGCCTAGAGAAATCTAGAACTCTTTCAATGACCTGGTATTGAAAAAATACGAGGAAAGACTCAGAAAACTTAGATAACCTCCTTCGAATAAGCTAAATAGAGTGCGTAACATGCGCATCAGCAAGAAATATAAATCTAGTGAACAGACTAGTAGGAGATCGAGAATACCTCTTCCTTGTATAGCTGCTTTGGCATGTCAGGATGAGTCATCACAGCTAAAGCTGCATGAATTGACTCTAAGGCACAAATTACCAGCGACATAGCATCTGAATCACCCTGGGACAGGTATAAAATTATATCAAACAAAAGAAGTGCACACTAATCCACAATATAAGTTCATGGTTTTCTTGTAAGAATATAATGAACAGGTTTGTGTGTGAAACACAACCCACACCAACATTTTCATTGCGGTGTCTTGGATGTGTCGACAAATTTTTATTTTTCAAGAATATATTTGAGCAGCCACACCAACTTGACAGTTAAAAGACTATTGAACTATAAAGTTAAAGAAAGAAACCAATCAAGAAATCCTACATTCAAATTTAGTCTGCCGGTGATATACACGAAGTTACAACACTAACTCAGAGATGATGTCAAAGCATACACTAACAAGATAGTCATAGAAAAAATAAAAAAACAAAAAAAATGAAATATAATGCCTACACATGGGGCATATGCTACTCTGTTCTCTAAGGAAGCATACTCATATATACATGTACTTCCTAAATATACCAATGCCTCTATTAAAAGCAAATCATTGAAATCAACGCTTCAATTTACTACTTACATCTTCATTTTCATCAAGGGATACACCTTCTGCTGCACGAATTTGAAGATCAAGAACGCTTAAAAGTCTGACAAGGATATCCAGAGGAACCAAGTGCAGGATTTTCTTTCCACGGATGGTCATTGTATCATCCACAAGTAACTTTAGATCAGTTGAAGATAACAACTGTGCATCATCTACGTCTTGATCTTCAATCGAAGTTTCAGCTCTGCTGCATAGCTCCTCCAATCTCTCAGTATAGCCTCTGATGATGCCATCTAAACATTCAACATCATTTACACCGTTATGAAAGCAAAACATAAAACAAAGCACATATTGTGTCAAGACTGTCAATGGAAAAAACCAACCTTGAACCTCACTAGGATCTGGCTGGGTTAAGGAGACATCATCATTTCCTTTCTTCTTAACTTTCTGTCTTCTGGAAGACACAGATGCCTGTGCACCCTGCAGTCATTAGTTCAATACGTGAGGGAGAAGAATAACGTAGAATTAATCTCTTGCCAGAGTAAAATAAAGACCCACATCAGCACGATTTCCGCCAGATTGATGATTAATGGCTCCTTCATGTTTCTCATCAGCACGACTTCTGCCAGATTGGTTACTAAGGCTTGATGGCTCCATGGAACTACGGGAAATAGAAGAAACACCTTCTCTAAGATTCCAGCAGTGAAAATCGGATAATATCAAACACATTTAGCATCTATAATAAAAGCTTATAAGTAATTATAATTGTAGGTTTGTTCTACTTCTTTGTTTGTTTTCACTAAAAAGTACAAGGAGAAGTATAAGGTATCTTCACAAATGTGAGATACATTGATTTTGATCCCGGAGACTAATGATGTGTGCAAACTGCAAAAGAAACACTAAGGGTAAACCAATAATGTCATTTTGGCACATGGTATCTTATCATGTCAAATTAGAGTAAACAGCACATGAAGTGCTACTTAGGTATAGCAAATGTCATGGCCCACATACAATCAGAAGCCAGGCATATAATTTGCGGGCATACTGGAAGGCACATTTTAGAAGAGTAACAAGATCAATTAATATATACACCTTAGTCCTTACTATTCAAAAAACTTATCCAAGTTGCCCCAAAAAATGTGTTACTGTAGAATTTGCTCTCGACAGTTTATTAGAGGTCTATTTTGTAACTTTAGGAACTGACGCACCTTTCCCATGGCCATCATTTTAGTTAGGAGAAAAGAAACAATAAAGAAGTACAGAAAAGCAGGTTTTGCCAAAGATATGATATGAGATTGTTGAACTACTCTAGTCTGTTAATTAGGAGTGCTATTATCAACATGCTTTGAATTATCGTTCCCTATAATTAACTATTTTAATCTCAGTAACACATTGAGAAGTGGTAACGAGAATTTTAGACAGAAAATAGTCTGAAATCCAAAATAAGTAAGTCACAGCAGCAAGTCTAACTGTGAGTTCAGTGGAAACATGTTATTGCAATAGTTACTATTTAGCAGTATGTGGGAACTTGCACACCATGACTACTGATATTTTACATTTCAGTTTATAATTATAGCGTTACTAAGTTCCTGTACTACTGTTTTTTTCCCCTTGATCAGTGTGAATTAAGATGGAAGTGCAAATTCACACCAGTTTTTTACTTCTCCTTTGGCCCCTTAAGCTGGAGAGAAACAAGATGTAACAATTAGGTCTGAAATTTCTGGCTGCCCTTGTTTGAATTTGAAATACACCAGATAATCCTAACTCAAAACTCAGAGTATTATCTTCGATTGTTCACCTCAAACTCAAAATTCGAGTATTATCTTCAGTAGTTCACCTCACACAAATACTTTAGGAACTTAAAAATCTTCTTTAAGCCATTCTAACTTCCAAAAAATGGAACTATGCAAATAATTACTATTATACAGCTTCAAATCTTGCGTACAAAATCAAAACTAACTTCAAAAAACAGGAATTTCGAATTGAAATGCTAAAATCTCAGTAAGCATAATATTTAACCTAATTGACAACTAACAGTGGTATAGAGAACTCAATAGAACAGCAGAAGAAAAACTTACAAGTAAGAAACATCAGTGTGTCTATGTAGATTTGCAATCTTAGTAGCTTGAGCAAGAACATCATTCCGATTCGCCGACCTAGTTGTCGCCGTTGTTGTTTGATCATCTAATCGTAGATCTTGATCAAGAGCACCACGGAAAATTGGAAGTGAGGGTAATTGTAAACAAGGAGCTACTTCTGAATGTAGCGTATTCGTTAATCGACATGCTTTCTCGTTACCGAAAAACGGAGGATTATCGGAAGTAGAAGTAGAAGAAGAATCGGAACAACTTGTCATCATCAATTAGTTGAATCAATAATCACAAAATCGAAAAAATTAGGGTTGAGATTTCATAGTTTGAAAGCCCTAAAAAAGTGAAAATAAGTAGAGAAGATGCAAATGGCGGGGGAAATGGGAGGAGGAGAAAAGAGAAAATTATTGGGATTTTTTTTCGGAAGCGGGAGAATACTTTCACTAGTCGTTTTATGAGAGCATTTTAAATCAAGGAATAATAAGAGAATAGTCTAAACTAGGATTTACTATAATATCCTTGATTTCGATTACAAATAGCCAAACTTTACTCGGAATCTTCGTTAAGTCACTCTCGGGTCTCCATGGTATGTGTGTGAGTTTGTGATGATACTGCTTTTTCCGATGTACATGGTGAATAAACCACCTTGGTTTGGTGTGGGTAGGAAATACGTATGTGCTAGGAAAGAAATACGGTTTAGTACAAAAATGCCTCCAAATAAACTAGTTAGTCCAGTTCGAATCAATTAACTTATTATTTTCGTCCCAAATTAGTTGAGCTAGTAGTACAATTTAGAAATAATTTATCTTTCAAACTATATCTTAGATATTCGTAAATTTTATTTTATCGAAAAGCATTTTTAAACATCGGATATAAACATGATTATCAAATCAAATGATATAAAGTCAACTATTAATGGACAAAATTTGAAAATGACTAGCTCATCTATTTTGGGACTGAGAGGGTATTTACGTAGACTACCACCACTATTGGTCACTGGATGTATATGTGAATGTTATAATTTTCCCTAACACTTTCAACATGAGAAAGTTGGGTTGTCGAATTTTTCAGTTGTGTTTGGATACTTCTATACTATGAGAATGTATATCCGTTAAAAATCTGTTAGGTTAGATTATAAAGATCATAGGCATATTCCAATGCACATGTGAAATACCAGAATTTGCTACTTTTGCATCTATTATGGGTATGTTAAAGTGGCAAATATATGTGCCAATGTGTCAAATATACCACATGGGCATACACGGTGGAGTTTCCAGCGAGCTATAAAATCTCCATCGATATATGGCCTTAGTAACGCTTGTTGGTTATTACAGCGTCAGCGATAGTCATGTTATCGCACGCTGGTTAGATCATCGCTCAGATGTTTTCCATCCAACGGTCAGGAATTCCCCCCCCCTATATATACTCAAGTTCAAATTTATTTCAACTCTCACTAGAATTTCTCAATCTCACACATGTACGATACTTTGCATCACTCTTTCAATTCTTCAAAGAGCATGGCTGAAAATATGAACATGGTTGAGTCCATAGAAAACCAACATGTTGTGGAAAATCAAAGCGTTGTTAATCAAGCCAATGTGCAAAGTCGAATAATAAGGCGATTAACTGAAAATATATGTAGGAATTATGTTTTTTCAACTGAGACTTTCTTCATTACAGATGCATTCCAAACCCAAATATTTTGGGAAAGGAAATTTTGGAAATTTCAAGAACAAACAACGAACCTCAACAATCGTGAACTTAACCATATAGGTTCGCGAACTCAAATGACGTTCAAGCTTTGGAAAAAAAATTATTTTATATGTTCACGAACTTATTATAATAGGTTTGCAAACTAAAAAAAAATATTATCAGAGAAAGTCTCTGGAGTAGGTCTGCGAACTCACTGTATTTAGGCACACTTCTAAGAACAATGTGCCTTTTTAAACATAAAGTGACACTACTTCAAATTGTGAACGGATAATTGAGTGCACTTCCCCTCAAATGTTGTTTCAAAAAACCATATATATGTCATTAGTAGAAGGCTACTAATATTTCTCCCCCTTTTAGTCAAAATTTTTACAAAGGTGATTAGAAGATTACTAATATTGGTTGTGTTCAAGCTACTAATAATTCTCCCCTTCTTTATTTGTAATGGAGGATAATTCTTAATTGAACTTGTGCTTAATTAATTGACATGTCTTCATGGGAAGTGTGGTTGTGATATTTAGGATAGAAAAGTACCTTTAATCTTTCCATGATGAAAGTAACTAAGTTTTCTTATAAAACTCGTTGAAATCATCATTGTTGGTTTGAATGACTCTTTAGTATTATTTGTTTTCTTATTAGAGTAATTCATGTTGATACAAACTCTCATAAACTTTGTAAAAAATTTGACAAAAAAGAGGAGATATATTAGTAATCTTTTACTAATGACATATATATGGATTTTCGAAACAACGCCTAAGGGGGAGTGAACTTAATTGTCTGTTCATCGATAAATATTGCATAAAAGAGACATGTGATGCATGATTAAGGGGGAGTTCATATCAGAATTTCGAGTGGTATCACTTTATGTTTAAAAATGTACATTGTTCTCTGAAAACTTTTTTATTTTGAATTTGCGAACCTATTGTAATTGTTAGAACACTTCTCGGTCAAACTCGCATGCGTTGCTATGTCAAGCATGTTTGTCAATGTTAGTGATCAAAATTCAAAACTATAAGTCTTGATTACTAGTCTACTTATAGATATCTCAGACTAGGACATAGATTGTGTAGTTGAGCCTTAGACTTCACGGCGTTCATCATTTGAAGATGAAGAACTACTAAGGAGAGCTTGTGGAACTTCATCGACAAAAAGTTATGTGGAGACAGAAACTCATCTATCACTTGGAAAGTATATTTCTACTCTATCTCCTATATTGAGACATAAGTCGTGTTACGATAGTTTTCCATTATACACATTTGAGATTTCGAGCTGAGTTTAACTCGCTTACATATTTCTCAGAATATGTGTTGGTAAGCTTTCGTTTCTACCAAGTTCATCTTATATTCTTGACGCAAGTCAAAAGATGATCATGTGAAAATTTCCAAGAAAAATCTTACATGGTTTTTGTGATACAATCATTTGATGTAAACTTGGAATGTTTCGTTATGATTATTTCAATAACTTAAAAATTGCTTTGATGCTAATAGTGTGTGAAAAAGGCTATTATCATCCTCTAAGAAAGTTTCAATGATTGAAATAAGAGTTTAGAACACTTAACCATTATTGGATATGTCATGTTGTGTACTCTTGCACATATGTAATCCATGTCTGGGAACCATAGTATGCATACCCGTATGCATACCTGTTGGCTTGAGAAATCCGGGAACCTAAGTATGCGCACCCGTTTGCGTATTGGCGTAAGGTTCATGTCCAAATATTTCTGCTAGAATTGGAATTTCACGTACCCATTTGCGTACAGGCGAAAACCAATTTTGTTCCAGGTATTTCAAGAATACATACCCGTTTGCATACTTGAAGGTTAAAGTTCTAAAATCGGTTATGTTCATGAACTTAAACATTTATAAAATAAGAAATGCAATCTATGCAAATAGTGGCTATAATGTTCATGAATTGATTCGAGTGAATCAAACCGATTTTACTTTAATTGTGTTCTTGTATAATTCTATGAGAATATAGCAATTGAACAACTCTTTAACTAGTTTCATTTGAGTCATTTGAACTAGCTATGGCTAAGATGAACAAGGTTGATATGAGAGTATTCATATGGCCAACCTCGGTTAACTATTATTGAACCAACATGGTGTACACGTTTAGGTACGGTTACATAAACCTAAATGAGGGTACATTTTATTTGTGTGTAACAATCTAAAGTCGATCTAACGGTTAAAAGATATTAGCTTGGTTGAATCAGGTTTTTCATCTAACGGTGAATATTGAATGCTTTGTTGCCAAGGTAACTTTGATTGCAAACCCTTATTTGAATACTATATAAAGGATAACTCTAGCAACTGGGAAAACCTAATACCCACACTTTTGTGTGTTACTAGTTGCATAACTAGAGTCGATTCTCCTTTAACCTTAGGTTTCTCTCGAGACCCCGTAGGTTAACGACTTTAAGACTTCATTGGGATCGTGAAGCCGTACCTAACTATTTTCTCAGTAGTTGCGTGATCTGATCTTGCATCTTTTATCATGTTAAGTACAATTCAAATAATTGACTCGAGATTGATATCTCTAATAGGCAAGATAAAAGTAATCACAAACATCTTCATCTCATCGTTATTGATTCCATAATATCTTGTTTCACTAGTCGATTAAGATTATTGTAAGGTGATTGATAATACTAGGTTGTTCTTCGGGAATATAAGACCATTTTATCAATTGGTTCATACCAATAGACTTTTCTGTGTGAGACAGATTTATTTATCAAGTCTTCGACTTTGGGTCGTAGCAACTCTTGGTTGTGGGTGAGATCATCTAAGGGAATCAAGTGTGTGGTATCCTGTTGGGATCAGAGATGTAAGGAACGCAAATGTACCTTGAATCAGTGTGAGATTGATTAGGGTTCAAATACAGTTCAGTCCAAAGTTAATTGGTAGTAAGCTAGTGTCTGTAGCGGATTAATACAGTGTTGTGTTCAAATCTGGACTAGGTCCGGGGATTTTTTTTTGCATTTGTGGTTTCCTCGTTAACAAAACTTCTGGTGAAAGTGTTATTTCTTTTCCACATTATATTTTGTTATATAATTGAAATATCACAGGTTGTGCGTTAAGATCAATCAATTAGATAATCCAAACTTTGGTTGTTGATTTAAATTGATTGATACTTGGACATTGGTCTTTGGTACTGTTCAAGTTGTTTCACATAATAATCGGGCTTGCGGATTTCTATCTGTTTGATTTGCTAATTACAATGTGAAACAAATATATTAAACTCTAGTATATACTTTTCTCTAGATTGAGTCTGACTTTCTGGTTGATTCTCTAGAAAGTATATTGGACTAAGTCCTTGCAGATTTCCAAATGAATTGTTGGGTGTGGTTGTTATACCCCCCGAATTTTCAATTGGTATCAGAGTGGGGAAACACATTAAAGACCTTATAAGTATGCGTTTGTAGCGATCTGATATGGACAGAAGTGATATCTTTGATAAACGCATCGCCAGAAGTAAAAGTCTTGTTTCTATAAAATCTGTTAAAGAGAAAGATTTGTCAATCTTGAATATAGATGAACCCAGTGTTCCCATGAAATAAACTTGCATCGATAAGTGTCTCACCGACTACCTTATTGACGAGTCTAACTCTGAAGTTGAAAGGAATGCAGACAAATAGCGTGCAATAATTCTTAAACTTGTGAGAATCCAGGATGATAATGTCAATCGGTTGAAACTCAAAGTCAATGTTCTTGTTGGTATATCAAATGAGCGTGACTCTCTTCTAAAAATCCATTGTGAGCAAAACGCCTCTGTATGTCCTTCACATACCTTGCATGAGGAGAAACTCTAAGAGGATGCTTCAGAAACTGAAATCTTTTGAGTAAACTCTTTGTTCAAGAATGTTCCAAAGAGTCCACTATACCAACTTCTCCTTGTTTAACTGGAAAACTTTCCTGTTCAGTAGCAAAATTGAAATCCCTTCATGTTGAAAAAGATGTGCTTGTGTCTTCCTATAATCAAGAAATGTCCACATCACATTGAAGGAAGAATCCTCTCAAAGAAAGGTTTTAAGACTGTTCTGTCTAATCACTCAGGTGATCAGAAAGTGTATCTCTTTTGTGATTCAAATGGGTTTGGTGAACGAAAGAGGAATTCTAGGTTGAATGACAATTTTATTATTTATCTTCAACACACCTTAGATTTAATTCACAAAGGTGTAACTGACATTTGTATGTCTAAACCTATTCGTTTTAGTACTCACCTTGTGTACCCCACCAGGAAAGTCAGTTCAATGTGTTCCTCAAATGTTCAGATACGAAACAATCTTACTAAACCAATTCGTCAAAGAAGAACTCACGGATATTCTTCAATTAATAAGGGAGATTATGTTGTTCATGATGTGAATAAGGTACCAGAAGAAGAAAGCAAGGGAATTCTGGATGACAACCTAAAAAGGATAATTGAATGATATAAGGATATTATCAACAGGATGTCGATTCCCTCTGGTCAAAATTCTTCAGGTAAGAATCAACATTATGCGTCAATTTTGAAGACAGTAAATTTTATGATAACTTTTCACATCATAACTGTTCTCCTCCAAATTTCAGGAGAAATAGGTTTAACCGAAAACAACGTTTACTTAATGAGCTCAAGGATCATACTTGTGCTAATTAATCACAAGGTTGAAATCTCACTCACAAAATTCCTGGTTGAGTGAGATATGCTCAGGTATACTTGTTGGCATATATGTTTCCTGACTCTCCGGCTACCTTCTTATTCTTCTCAGACGGCTTATCACTTACACACATTTTTGCACGAGTATTTGTTTGTTCTGTTTTGTTGTTATTTTTTCTTTCTTCAAAAAATAAAAAAAAGGTGTCACAAATTGCTATACTCTAAATGTTTCTCTTGGGAGAACAAATTTATCTGAGAGCCGAGTTTTTGTGAATTTACTCACCAAGTAATTTTCTGCTAAACTTTTTTTTGCAACCTTTGTGTTTGGTATTTTCACCTATGAGGGTAAGTCTATGTACGTGTGTGTACCAACTTTATATGGCGCAGATCAAACTTGGAAACCCTAAATTCCAGTTCTTGTGGAACCTTTTAAATACCAAACCTTTTATTAAAGTATGTATACTCTAGTTTTGCTCTTTAAGGATGGGGTCTCCTCTAAGTTCTTGGGATTTACCAGCCGATTCAATAGATGATTCGGTTTATTTGGAGTTTGTTTTGAAGAAGAAAAGAACCCTTGTTAAGTCTGATGAACTCGAATCATGTGCCTCATATTATTATGCGTTTTCTCATCAATATCGAAAAAATGCTGAGATGGTCAATGCTGAAGTGGTTCATGGTTTTCTTACTGATCTTGGGAAGACTCAACTGAAGATTGAGAACTCTGTGAAGGATCTTAACATGCTGCGAACTTAGTTGAAAAAGGTTGACTCTGACCTTGTTCTCACAAAATCACGGGTTAAGGATCTTTTCAATGAGGATATCTTCTCCGAAGATGCAGTTGATATCGTCAGTCACAAGCTTGAAAGTTCTAGATCTCCTAAAGCTTTCGTACTTTGATTTTTGGCTTTTGTTTTATTTTTGTCTAGAAAAACTTCTTATGAGAATTTTATTCTTGTGTTTTTAAGAAGGATAAATGGGGTTTGGAATAGCCATTATTGTGAGTACACATAGCTCAGTCCAACATTTTCATCTTCAATGTTTTTGGATTTATTTATTTAAATTCTAAGTTATTTGGAAGATGATATTTGCAGTGTTAATCTTTATGGTTTCATATATTGCAAATTGTTATGGGATATGTTGTTTACGTATGTGAACCTGTGATTGTCTCATACTTGTTCAAAAGTTATCTCTATTATGTCGATATGAACGTATTGATAAAAGCTATAATGAACTTTTGAATACAAAAGTTAAAGCCTTTTATGTCATTATTTCTATGGAAGAAAGGATAAAACTTTTTTTACAAAGATTAAATCTATTACATGTCATTGTGCAAATAATGATGAAAATATAATGAATCTTTGTTTATTCCGCAGTGGTCTTTCCCTGGTCCATAATTTTGTGCACATATTGTGTTGCTCTGTAAGTTCTCTTATGTTGAGCTTGGCCAATTGAATTGATCATTTTTGTGGATAATTCAATTGTGATTTTTGGATACAAATTCATGTTCTCATGTGATTGGATTATGTCCAAAGAAATCCTTTTTTACTTATAAAAGTAAGGTCGCTCTTGTTGTTCTTTTGGGAATGACATTTTATGGGGGAGAGTTCTTTTTGAACTTGTGCTTAAATACCAAATCTTTGTGGGGAGTACTTCTGTGGAATGTTGTAGGGGTTATCTTGTATCTTTATAAACTCCTTGATGAATGCACTTAGCTTTGGCTATATGATTGCATCTAAACAAGTTGGTATGTTATTCTCTTTTGGTCATGAAGTATCTCTATAAAAATTTCATGAGGATCCCACTAGTTTTCGTACCTTTGCCAATTTATATTGACAAAAAGGGGGAGAATTAGTGTGTAGTTTCATACTACAAATACATATGGTTTACGGAACATTATATAAGGGGGGGTGGTTTTCATGTTGAGATGAAGTGTTGACTAAGGGGGAGTGATACATATCACCATAGTATTGTTGTCAAAGTTGTGATACAATTGAACTTTGATGTTATGTAATGATACTATGACACTGTATGACAATGATTGAGAGCATTTATTTTCTCATTGTTATTGCTATGGATCTTCAACAAATGTGATGCTGAGTTGAACACGTTTAAGATCATGGAGTACTTGGAAGTGACGAAGATTTCGAGTCGTGGTGAAGATGCCAAGGAGATCAAGCATTTGGATGAGAAGCTACAAAGTTTTATTTATTTTATAATCCATATGTACTGATAGTTTGGTCACAAAAATTTACAAATGGGGAGATTGTTAGAGCACTGCTCGGTCGAACTCGCATGCGTTGCCATCTCAAGCATGTTTGTCAATGTTAATAATCAAAACTATAAGTCTTGATTTCTAGTCTACTTATAGATGTCTCGGAATAGGACATAGATTGTGTAGTGGAACCTTAGACTTCACGGCGTTTATCATTTGAAGACGAATAACTGCTAAGGAGATCTTGTGGAACTTCATCGACAAAAATTTATGTGGAGACATAAACTCATCTATCACTTGGAAAGTCTATTTCTACTCTATCTCCTATATTGAGACATAAGTCGTGTTACGATAGTTTTCTATTATACACATTTGAGATTTCGAGCTGAGTTTAACTCGCTTATATATTTCTCGGAATATGTGTTGGTAAGCTTTCGTTTCTACCAAGTTCATCTTATATTCTTGATGCAAGCCAAAAGATGATCATGTGAAAATTGCCGATAAAAATCTTACATGGTTTTTGTGATACAATCATTTGATGGAAACTTGGAATGTTTCGTTATGATTATTTCAATAACTTAAAAATTGATTTGATGTTAATAGTGGGTGAAAACGGCTATTGTCATCCTCTAAGAATGTTTCAATGATTGAAATAAGAGTTTAGAACACTTAACAATTATTGGATATGTCATGTTGTGTACTCTTGCACATATGTAATCCATGTTTGGGAACCATAGTATGCATACCTGTTGGCTTGAGAAATCCGGGAACCTAAGTATGCGCACCCGTTTGCGTATTGGCGTAAGGTTCATGTCCGAATATTTCTGATGGAATTGAAAGTTCACGTACCCATTTGCGTACAGGGGAAAACCAATTTTGGTCGGGGTATTTCAAGAATACATACCCGTTTGCATACTTGAAGGTTAAAGTTCTAAAATCGGTTATGTTCATGAACTTAAACATTTATAAAATAAGAAATGCAATCTTTGAAAATAGTGGCTATAATCTTCATGAATTGATTCGAGTGAATCAAACTTACTTTAATTGTGTTCTTGTATAATTCTATGAGAATATAACAATTGAACAACTCTTTAACTAGTTTCATTTGAGTCATTTGAACTAGTTATGGTTAAGATGAACAAGGTTGATATGAGAGTATTCATATGGATAACCTCGGTTAACTATTATTGAACCAACATGGTGTACATGTTTAGGTACGGTTACATAAACCTAAATGAGGGTACATTTCATTTGTGTGTAACAAGCTAAAGTCGATCTAACGGTTAAAAGATATTAGCTTGGTTGAATCAGGTTTTTCATCTAACGGTGAATATTGAATGCTCTGTTAACAAGGTAACTTTGATTGCAAACCCTTATTTGAATATTATATAAAGGAGAACTCTAGCAACTAGGAAACCTGATTCCCACACTTTTGTGTGTTACTAGTTGTATAACTAGAGTCGATTCTCCTTTAACCTTAGGTTTCTCTCGAGACCCCGTAGGTTAACGACTTTAAGACTTCATTGGGATCGTGAAGCCTGGCCTAACTATTTTCTCAGTAGTTGCGTGATCTGATCTTGCATCTTCTATCATGTTGAGTACAATTCAAATAATTGACTCGAGATTGATATCTATAATAGGCAAGATAAAAGTAATCACAAACATCTTCATCTCATCGTTATTGATTCCATAATATCTTGTTTCGCTAGTCGTTTAAGATTATTGTAAGGTGATTGATAATACTAGGTTGTTCTTCAGGAATATAAGACCATTTTATCAATTGGTTCATACCAATAGACTTTTTTGTGTGAGACTGATTTATTTATCAAGTCTTCGACTTTGGGTCGTAGCAACTCTTGGTTGTGGGTGAGATCATCTAAGGGAATCAAGTGCGTAGTATCCTGTTGGGATCAGAGACGTAAGGAAAGCAACTGTACTTTGAATCAATGTGAGATTGATTAAGGTTCAAATACAGTCCAGTCCAAAGTTAATTGGTAGTAAGCTAGTGTCTGTAGCGGATTAATACAGTGTTGTGTTCAAATCTGGACTAGGTCTGGGGATTTTTTTTTGCATTTGCGGTTTCCTCGTTAACAAAACTTCTGGTGAAAGTGTTATTTCTTTTCCACATTATATTTTGTTATATAATTGAAATATGACAGGTTGTGCGTTAAGATCAATCAATTAGATAATCCAAACTTTGGTTGTTGATTTAAATTGATTGACACTTGGACATTGTTCTTTGGTACTGTTCAAGTTGTTTCACATAATAATCGGGCTTGCGGATTTCTATCTGTTTGATTTGCTAATTACAATGTGAAACAAAGATATTAAACTCTAGTATATACTTTTCTCTATATTGAGTCTGACTGTCTGGTTGATTCTCTAGAAAGTATATTGGAGTAATTCCTTACAGATTTCCAAATGAATGGTTGGGCGTGGTTGTTATACCCCCGCATTTTCAATTGGTATCAGAGCGGGTAAACACATTAAAGACCTTATAAGTATGTGTTTGTAGTGATCTTATATGGACAGAAGTGTTATCTCTGATAAACGCATCTCCAGAAGTAAAAGTCTTGTTTCTATAAAATCTGTTAAAGAGAAAGATTTGTCAATTTCGAATATAGATGAACCCAGTGTTCCCATGAAATAAACTTGCGTCGATAAGTGTCTCACCATCTACCTTACTGACGAGTCTGACTCTGAAGTTGAAAGGAATGCAGACAAAGAGCGTGCAATAATTCTTAAACTTGTGAGAATCCAGGCTGATAATGTCAATCGGTTGAAACTCAAAGTCAATGTTCTTGTTGGTATATTAAATGAGCGTGACTCTCTTCTAAAAATCCTTTGTGAGCAAAACGCCTCTGTATGTCCTTCACATACCTTGCATGAGGAGAAACTCAAAGAGGATTCTTTAGAAACTGAAAATCTTTTGAGTAAACTCTTTGTTCAAGAATGTTCCGAAGAGTCCAATATACCAACTTCTCCTGATTTAACTGGAAAACTTTCTGGTTCAGTAGCAAAATTGAAATCCCTTCATGTTGAAAAAGATGTGTTTGTGTCTTCCTCTAATCAAGAAATGTCCACATCACATTGAAGGAAGAATCTTCTCAAAGAAAGGTTTTAAGACTGTTCTATCTAATCACTCAGGTGATCAGAAAGTGTGTCTCTTTTGTGATTCAAATGGGCTTGGTGAACGAAAGGGGAATTCTAGGTTGAATGACAATTTTATTGTTTATCTTCAACACACCTTAGATTTAATTCACAAAGGTGTAACTAACATTTGTATGTCTAAACCAATTCGTTTTAGTACTCACCTTGTGTACCCCACCAGGAAAGTCAGTTCAATGTGTTTCTCAAATGTTCAGATACAAAACAGTCTTACTAAACCAATTCTTCAAAGAAGAACTCACTGATATTCTTCAATTAAGAAGGGAGATTATGTTGTTCATGATGTGAATAAGGTACCAGAAGAAGAAAGCAAGGGAATTCTGGATGACAACCTAAAAAGGATAATTGAATGATATAAGGATATTATCAACAGGATGTCGATTCCCCCTGGTCAAAATTCTTCAGGTAAGAATCAACATTATGCGTCATATTTTGAAGACAGTAAATTTTATGATAACTTTTCACATCATAACTGTTCTCCTCCAAATTTCAGGAGAAATAGGTTTAACCGAAAACGTTCACTTAATGAGCTCATGGATCATACTTGTGCTAATTAATCACAAGGTTGAAATCTCACTCACAAAATTCCTGGTTGAGTGAGATATGCTCAAGTATACTTGTTGGCAAATATGTTTCCTGACTCTCCGGATACCTTCTTATTGTTCTTAGACGGCTTATTGCTTACACACATTTTTGCACGAGTATTTGTTTGTTCTGTTTTGTTGTTATTTTTTCTTTCTTCAAAAAAAAAAAAAAAAGGTGTCACAGATTGCCATACTCTAAATTTTTCTCTTGTGAGAACAAATTTATCTGAGAGCCGAGTTTTTGTGAATTTACTCACCAAGTAATTTTCTGCTAAACTATTTTTTGCAACCTTTGTGTTTGGTATTTTCACCAACGAGGGTAACTCTATGTACGTGCGTGTACCAACTTTACATGGCACGGATCAAACTTGGAAACCCTAAATTCCGGTTCTTGTGAAACCTTTTAAATACCAAACCTTTTATGAGTGTACGTATACTCTAGTTTTGCTCTTTAAGGA
Organism: Papaver bracteatum; assembly: GCA_023529315.1. Lineage (NCBI taxonomy): Eukaryota > Viridiplantae > Streptophyta > Magnoliopsida > Ranunculales > Papaveraceae > Papaver > Papaver bracteatum. Next base: position 791,605 of record JAJJWX010001650.1, read on the forward strand.
TGGGGTCTCCTCTAAGTTCTTGGGATTTACCAACTGATACAATTTATGATTCGGTTTATTTGGAGTTTGTTTTGAAGAAGAAAAGAACCCTTGTTAAGTCTGATGAACTCGAATCATGTGACTCATATTATTATGCATTTTCTCATCAATATTGAGAAAATGCTGAGATGATCAATGCTGAAGTGGTTCATGGTTTTCTTACTGATCTTGGGAAGACTCAACTGAAGCTTGAGAACTCTATAAAGGATCTTAACATGTTGCGAACTTAGTTGAAAAAGGTTGACTCTGACCTTTTTCTCACGAAGCCACGGGTTAAGGATCTTCTCAATGAGGATATCTTCTCCGAAGATGCAGTTGATATCGTCAGTGACAAGCTTGAAAGTTCTGGATCTCCTAAAGCTTTCGAACTTTGATTTTTGGCTTCTGTTTGTTCTTTGTTTTTAGAGTTGTTTTATTTTTGTCTAGAAAAACTTCTTATGAGAATTTTATTCTTGTGTTTTTAAGAAGGATAACTGGGGTTTGAAATAGCCATTATTGTGAGTACACATAGCTATGTCCAACGTTTTCATCTTCAATGTTTTTGGATTTATTTATTTAAATTTCTAAGTTATTTGGAAGATGATTTTTGCAGTGTTAATCTTTATGGTTTCATATATTGCAAATTGTTATGGGATATGTTGTTTACGTATGTAAACCTGTGACTGTCCCATACTTGTTCAAAAGTTATCTCTATTATGTCGATATGAACGTATTGATAAAAGCTATAATGAACTTTTGAATACAAAAGTTAAAGCCTTTTATATCATTATTTCGATGGAAGAAAGGATAAAACTTTTGTTTACAAAGATTAAATCTATTACATGTCATTGTGCAAATAATGATGAAAAATAGAACGAATCTTTGTTTATTCCGCAGTGGTCTTTCCCTGGTCCATAATTTTGTGCACATATTGTGTTGCTCTATAAGTTCTCTTATGTTGAGCTTGGCCAATTGAATTGATCATTTTTGTGGATAATTCAATTGTGATTTTTGGATACAAATTCATGTTCTCATGTGATTGGATTATGTCCAAAGAAATCCTTTTTTTTTCTTGTAAAAGTAAGGTCGCTCTTGTTGTTCTATCGGGAATGACATTTTATGGGGGAGAGTTCTTTTTGAACTTGTGCTTAAATGCCAAATCTTTGTGGGGAGTACTTCTGTGGAATGTTGTAGGGGTTATCTTGTATCTTTATAAACTCCTTGATGAATGCACTTAGATTTGGCTATATGATTGCATCTAAACAAGTTGGTATGTTATTATCTTTTGGTCGTGAAGTATCTCTATGAAAATTTCATGAGCATCCCACTAGTTTTCGTACCTTTGCCAATTTATATTGACAAAAAGGGGGAGAATTAGTGTGTAGTTTCATACTAAAAATACATATGGTTTACGGAACATTATATAAGGGGAGGGGGGGTTCATGTTGAGATGAAGTATTGACTAAGGGGGAATGATACATATCACCATAGTATTGTTGTCAAAGTTGTGATACAATTGAACTTTGATGTTGTGTAATGATACTATGACACTGTATAACAATGATTGAGAGCATTTGTTTTCTCATTGTTATTGCTACGGATCTTCAACAAATGTGATGCTGAGTTGAACATGTTTAGGATCATGGAGTACTTGGAAGTGACGAAGATTTTGAGTCATGGTGAAGATGCCAAGGAGATCAAGCATTTGGATGAGAAGCTACAAAGTTTTATTTATTTTATAATCCATATGTACTGATAGTTTTTTCACTAAAATTGACAAATAGGGAGATTGTTAGATCACTGCTCGGTGGAACTCGCATGCGTTGCCATCTCAAGCATGTTTGTCAATGTTAATAATCAAAACTATAAGTCTTGATTTCTAGTCTACTTATAGATGTCTCGGAATAGGACATAGATTGTGTAGTTGAACCTTAGACTTCACGACGTTCATCATTTGAAGACGAATAACTACTAAGGAGAGCTTGTGGAACTTCATCTACAAAAGGTATGTGGATACTGAAACTCATCTATCACTTGGAAAGTCTATTTCTACTCTATCTCCTATATATATATTGAGACATAAGTCGTGTGACGATAATTTTCAATTATACACATTTGAGATTTCGAGCTGAGTTTAACTCGCTTACATATTTCTCGGAATATGTGTTGGCAAGCTTTCGCTTCGACCAAGTTCATCTTATATTTTTGACGCAATTCAATAGGTCATCATGTGAAAATTGTCGAGCAACATCTTACATGGTTCTTGTGATACAATCATTTGATGTAAACTTGGAATGTTTTGTTATGATTATTTCGATAACTTGAAAATTGCTTTGATGCTAATAGTCTTTGAAAACGGCTATTTTCATCCTCTAAGAAAGTTTTAATTACTAAAATAAGAGTTTAGAACACTTAACCGTTATTGGATATGTCATGTTGTGTACTCTTGCACATATGTAATCCATGTCCGGGAACCGTAGTATGCATACCCGTATGCGTACCTGTCGGCTTGAGAAATCCGGGAACCTAAGTATGCGCACCCATTTGCGTACTGGCGTAAGGTTCATGTATGAATATTTCTGTTGGAATTGTAAGTTCGCGTACTGGCGAAAACTAATTTTGGTCCGGGTATTGCAAGTATGCATACCCATTTTCATACTTGAAGGTTAAAGTTCTAAAATCAGTTATGTTCATAAACTTAAACATTTGTAAAATAAGGAATGCAATCTTTGCAAACTGTGTAATGTTCATGAATTGATACGAGTAAATCAAAACGATTTTGCTTCAATTGTGTTCTTGTATAATTCTATGAGAATATAGCAATTGAGCAACTCTTTAACTAGTTTCATTTGAACTAGTTATGGTTAAGATGAACAAGGTTTATATGAGAGTACTCATATGGCTAACCTAGGTTAACTATTATTGAACCAACATGGTGTACATGTTTAGGTACGGTTACATAAACCTAAATGAGGGTACATTTCATTTGTGTGTAACAAGCTAAAGTCGATCTAATGGTTGAAAGATATTAGCTTGGTGAAATAAGTTTTTTCATCTAACAGTGAATATTGAATGCTCTGTTACTAATGTAACTTTGATTGCAAACCCTGATTTGAATACTATATAAAGGAGAACTCTAGCAACTAGGAAACCAAATCCCACACTTCTGTGCGTTACTAGTTGCACAAGTAGAGTTGATTATCCTTTAACCTTAGGTTTCTTTCGAGACCCCGTAGGTTAACGACTTGAAGACTTAATTGGGATTGTGAAGCCATTTATACCCAACTATTTTCTTTGTAGTTACGTGATATGATCTTGCATCTTCTATCGTGTTGAGTACAATTGAAATAATTAACTCGAGATTAATATCTCTGATAGGCAAGATAAAAGTAATCACAAACATCTTCGTCTCATTGTTTGTGATTCCACAATTTCTTGTTTCGCTAGTCGATTAAGATTATTGTGAGGTGATTGATAGTACTAGGATGTTCTTCGAGAATATAAGACCGGTTTATCAATTCTTTCATGTTCACCTTGATTTATCAAAAGACTGAACAAAACTCATAGGTATTTCTATTGGAGACAGATTTATCTATACCAATAGACTTTTCTGTATGAGATAGATTTGTTTATCAAGTCTTCGACTTTGGGTCGTAGCCACACTTGGTTGTGGGTGAGATCAGCTAAGGGAATCAAGTGCGTAGTATCCTGCTGGGATCAGAGATGTAAGGAACGTAATTGTACCTTGAATCAGTATGAGATTGGTTAGGGTTCCATTACAGTCCAGTCCGAAGTTCATTGGTAGTAGGCTAATGTCTGTAGCGGCTTAAAACAGTGTGATGTTCAAATCTGGACTAGGTCCCGGGTTTTTCTGCATTTGCGATTTCCTCGTTAACAAAACTTCTGGTGTCCGTGTTATTTATTTTCCATATCATATTTTGTTATACAATTGAAATATCATAGGTTGTGGGTTAAGATCAATCAATTAGATAGTCCAACCTTTGGTTGTTGATTTAAATTGATTGACACTTGAACATTGGTCTGTGGTTGTTTCACATAATAATCAGGCTCGCAGATTTCTATTTGTTTGATTTGTTGATTACATTGTTAAACAGAGATTTTAAACTCTAGTATATACTTTTCTTTAGATTGAGTCTGACTGTCTAGTTGATTCTCTAGAAAGTATATTGGAGTAAGTCCTCTCAGATTGCCAAAAAAATTGTTGGGTGTGGTTGTTATACCCCCGCATTTTCAGTAATAAGTTTGGGAACATATAGAACTCACGGTCCTAGTACAAGAAAAGAAAAAATCCTAAGATTTGAGAGCATTTGAGTTGGCCAAACTAAGGAGATGAGTTCGGGAACCTATGTGGATAATGTTCTACTTAGCTTTTTTGTATTTTTAAGTTCGTGAGCCTGCAAAGGCGAAGTTCTAGATTTTCTATTTTTGATTCACAGACTTGACTCTTATCCGGTCATGAACCTAAAGCTTAATGACCAATCAATTACTCTATTATCTATAAATTTCAAGGCGAACTTTTTACACACTTGTGAATTGATAATTTTTAGTTCTTCTTTGATTACAAAGTCTGGTTCCTTTTTGAATTCATATTTTCTAGTAATTCTTTTCATAGAATTTACTTGAGCTAAAAATTATCTACAACTTCAAACCATGAAAGGATCCTCATTGCAAGTTTACTTCTTTCGAAATACACAATTTGTGTATCTTAGGAAATGACTTTGATTTAGCAATCGAGAATTAACTTGGGTTGCAAGAAATTCGTTACTTACTTTATAAGAATCTCATCCTTGATTGACCACTATAAATTGAAGACATCAGCAACACTTAAAACTCAATCCTTATTGAAAAAGCGGGGGTCTAACAACCTCACCCAATATTTTATTTAGGAAATTTGTATGGAAAAAATCCAATATAATTCCAAGAGAATCAACTAGAGTCAGACTCAATCAATGGAAATATATCCAAGAGTTGTATCTCTGTTTCACAATGTAATCAAAAAATCAAACAGATAGAAATCCGCAAGCCTGATTATTATGTGAAACAACTTAAAAGGTATCAAAGACCAATGTTTAAGTGTCAATCAATTTATATCAAGAACCAAAGGTTGGATTATCTAATTGACTGAACTACGCACAACCTATGATATTTCAATTTAAATAGAAAACATAATGCGGAAAAGAAATAACACAGACACCAGAAATTTTATTAACGAGAAAACTGCAAATGCAGAAAAACTCCGGGACCTAGTCCAAATTTTAACACCATAATGTATTAAGCCGCTACAGACACTAGCCTACTACAAGTGAACTTCAGACTGGAATGTAGTTGAGCCCTAACCAATGTCACACTGATCAAGGTACAGTCGTATTCCTTACGCCTCTGAATCCCTGCAGGACTATACACACTTGATTCCCTTAGCTGATCTCACCCACAACTAAGAGTTGCGACTACCCAAAGTTGAAGACTTGATAAACCAATCTGTATCACACAGAAACGTCTATTGAATGGATAAATTTGTCTCCCACAAAAATACCTATGAGTATTGTTCCGTCTTTTGATAAATTAAGGTGAACAGGAACCAATTGATACACCGGACATTCCCGAAAAACAACCTAGTAATATCAATCACCTCACAATAATTTTAATCATATGGTAGTGTCAGGAAAAGAAGTAATATCGCTAAAAACGACTGTTTCCATCAGTTGGAATCTAGAAGTAGTTTTTTCCAAAACGACTGTTTCTGGCAAAGGTTGAATTCTTTGAAAAAACAACTTTCTTTACCAGTAGATCAATAAATACTGACAGAAAAAGTAGTTTTTCTTATGATATTTCATAAAAAAAATTTTTTGATTCAGCTGAATCCAAAGTTGATTCACCCGAATCAAAAACTAAAAACTGAATCAGAATTAAATTAATAATGGATTCCAAACAGAATTTAATAGTGACTTTAAAACTCATTTTTTATTTGAAAAGTGAATTCAGTTTACAATTTCAATTATCTAAAATCTGCGAGCTCTAAGTCCAGAATCTTCTAAAGCTAAGTTGGAAATCCTTAACATATATTCCTATTACAAGATTACAAGAATAAAATTTCAACACTAAGTTGAAAGTAAGACTTTACCATCTGTACCTTCGTCTTCTGACAAACTAGATCAAATCAAGTCCTTCATCTTCCTGTTCTTCCTGATTCCACTTCTCGATATGCAATACTCGAATTCAATCAACCTTATCCCATCTTCTCAGTCATTTCAACCTCTGTGAACTGCGAGCACCAGCAATATGCCCTACGTTCCATGTATCAATCGACTCCACAGCAATGCAGGATCAACAACTTCATTCAATTCCATCTCACTGCAGGTTGTAAAGCCTGAGCATTCTCCTTCCTAAACTACAACATCAACTCGAACTATCCCCATTATCTACAGCCAAGCAACCACCCTGCAATTCCATCTCCCTGCAGCTCAAATCCACCATCTTTTGTTCAATTTATCTTCCCATCTACTAATACCACGTCAATGGTTATCCCCTGACCTTCAATATCCTTAACTTCCAACACCGTGCACTACAGAACAGTAATAATGTTAGATAGGAATCCTAAATTATTATCAACTGGTATAAGAAGATAGAAAATAACCTGAATTTCATTGGTAAACATAAGCCTGTCCACCAGAGTTTTCTTAGTCCACTTAACCAATAATAGCAGCAAATCTGGGATGCCTTCACCACTGCTACATTCACAAATAACAAACTATGAATCTGCCAGAAATTTTTTTCTCTAAAACTATAAAAGCAATTAAGATTTCTTGTTTAAAAATCTAAAATCAAGCACGGCGTCGGGTTCCCCAAACACACCTGATTGCACTTGTTGGAACAATACTGAAGGTTTCCCCCATTTTTTTATTTTTTTATTACAACTCAGTATTCAGACCATGTTCTTTAAACTGAGGAATGATCTGAGAAAGGAAAACAAGAAACAAATCAGTTAATCTTCATCATACCACGTTGGACACCACAAAAGTCTGAGATTTATCTTTTTACCTTTGTGAGCCTCCAATTGAATTCCACCTGGACATCCTTAGATTGCTGCTTCATAGCTTTGATAATAGGTTTATTCTTGCATGTTTTCCAACCACATAATCTGTCGACCTTTGGAATTTAAAGAGATAAAAAATCACACAATGAAATTATGGTAACACAGGCTAAAAATTTAAAAACAGTTTAGTTGTAATGCAAATTCTGATTATGCAGTCAGTCAGTCAGTCAGTCAGTCTTGTTACCTACCTATATCTACTTCTATGTATGAATAATAATTTATGGTTCACTATCTCTAGTTCATTCCCTGTATAAAGCTTGTCTTGGCTCATCTCCCTAAACATTCTCGCTTCACAGGAAAGCCCTGAAATGACATTTACCTAGGCGAGGCGATTTGTGAATTATCTGCTGGGCTGGGCTTATAATTTCACCTAGGCGAACATGGGACTTTACTTATCTGCTCCTCGTAAAACCAAAACTACAGTAACATGTAGGCCAATAAAATCTGCTTAACTAACTTGTAGCATGTTATTGGAAACTTTAGCAATACGCTATGATCTGAGGTGATATAACTGATTATCGGAAAGGAAATAGATTATGATAACAATACAACTTAGTTCAAACACATCTAAGTTCAGATTTTATAGAAAAAATAAATAAATACGGGTGATGAAAACAGAGAACTGCCAACAAAGATAGGAATAACAACTCCCACATTTCCTTAACTAGTGCAGTGGTTTGTCTTTCTAGTTATAAATATGATTAGATGACAAGAATAATACATAGAGAGTCTACACTTACCGATACTACTCCGGGGGCATGAACTCAAGTGCACAACTTGAGGAATATCTTGGAAACTTAAGTAATTCAGATTCAATCTGCGTTTGCTTCTTATAGTCTTTCGATAAACATTCATGAATTGTAATAGTCACTGTCTAAAGAACTCCAGCATTGGCCAAGAAGAATTTTACCACATCCAGCTCCACTTTGCACCCCATAAAATCTCGTATTACAACTACCTTGAGATTTGGCAGAGAATTATGGGGCAATGAAATTACTGTCCAATCATAATCTTGTAGGTCATCGCTGTTGACACCCTACAATCCAAAATCATAAGTGTAACACCAATTTTTATCAATGAGAGAATACTAATGCGAGCAAAGAAAATGTTTCTCGGTTAAAGTCCATATAAATTACAGAGGCGGGTGACTTGCCTCAGTGAAGTGAATCGACTCTAGATTAGGCGAGAGTTGGAGAAACCACAGAAATATATTCATACACGAAACAAAACTTCCAAGCGAACCAAATTACAAAATGTAGACAAATCAGCCAAGGAAAAGTTAAACCAGCATGTATGAGTCAACAAACCACATGGAAAAATAATAATCAGATACTACAGTTACTAGTGATGCCATGTGGTTACACTTGCAAAACATAATCAACTAAACAAGAACAAAATTCAAAAGTAATTAACCACCAGCATACCCGAAAGGAGGAACCAGACGTTTTGAGGAGCTTTACATTAGAACTTTCCTTTAATAACCATACTTTTCTGTCCATCTAAAGACCCACTTGTTCCCATTTTAGGAAACAAAAATTCCATAACGTGGTCTGCTTCTTTATGCATCCTGTATAGTGCACATGTGGAAAACATATTATATCCTTGGCTTGTTTTATCGTGTGACATGACCAACGCCATCAACCACAGAGATGCAACTACAAAAATTTGTCTACATAGATACTAGTAGGGAGGGTAGTGATTAAGGGCTACCTTCAGTGATTAGTCTACGACGAAATCTAGTGATCAATATAAGAACTAAAGAGTATAAGCAATCAAGAAAGGGAAATTATTAATGTGATGTCTACGTACTTAAAATACATTTTTTGTAAAATGCCATGCAGTGCATAGATTATTAGTCATCCCAGTCCTAGACATAGAGAGAACATGCACATAATTTTTAAGTATACACCAAAATGAATGTTTTTATAAAAATCCTAAAAAACTCTGTATTGTTTTCATAAAGAAATCAACTTACTAAGCAAAGGAATGAAACCCAGGGTATGCATATTCCCAAAATCTAGAGAGAGAGGCTGAGAGGGCATACTTGAAGCACCAATTTGCAACGACTATCGATATCTTTTGGATTAATAACCTCCATGGTGAACCAGGCCAGCGAACTGGATCAACAACTTGAGCAGATGATATGGTTCCCATAAACCAGCTTATCCGAGAAGAATCTTCAGTTTCAAATGCCATCTTAAACCTCATACCCCCACACCATGGCACCCGCATCGCCGTGCTCACAAGGGAGGCTTTCACACAGAACTCCGGGGTGCTTGCTCTAGGTTAGTAAATCCCCAAACTCCAGTTGGCTCAAACACCCATCAATTTCATATTGTATCACTGTAAATTCTTTCCTCCACGACACGATTATTAAATTCAATGAATCTGTAATACTCAGATTGACCTGTAGCCTTGTTGCAGAATTTTTTTCACAATCAGAACCCTTGTAGACAGATCCATCTATACTGATTCAACAACTCCATACAAAATCGAATCTGGAAGCCAATACCCAAGTTCAATCATGCCACAAACTTAAACAACACCACTGCTTCGATAACCTACAGCTAGGCATCAGGGTACACACGGTTAAATAATATTTCTTTTTATAAAAAACTAAGCTGTGGTTGTACGTGTAGACGAAAAAATTGAGGTGAACAATTTTAGATTAAAAATACTCCATACCTGATGCAGATGATATGGTTCCATCAGGGTACATACTCCATACCTAATGCAACAGCCATACACCGATTCCTTGCAACTCTACAATGCCATTGTATCTGTCAATCCATCTGGCATCTTTTGGTGCCTCAACATTCCTCACAATTGCACTCAAAAGTTTGTGCCTGGACAATATTTGAACAACCAGACTTGAATCAGAATTTATCTCGATCACTGGGTACAAATTGTTCAAAAGAGAAAGTTAGTTGATTCAAGTATCACACATTAGCTTAAAAAGGCTCTCAATTTGAAAAATAACCTAGAAGAGTAAGACAGCAGAACAAGATGTGGATTCTCAATGCAGAACCAAATATGCCAATAACACCTGACAAGGAAACTACAAAATTTGCTCTAACAGATATTGCATTTGTGGTAAATTCTTGCCTTTTGTTACTCTTCAAAAAAACTAAGGACAGGTTTCCAAATTATCTTCCCAGCTACAACCACCAATTACCACCTGAACCAATGGAAAAAAGAAGGTAGAATTAGAACATCCCATAAATATAAATTATTAATAGGAGATGATGAATTTTGAAGATTAGTTCTTACCTTTTTTTCAGCCATAGAACTATAAACAGATATACAATACTAATGTTTATCTAATGCCTGAACCCACACAAGTATCAAATATTAACTTCTATGGCATTCAAGGAAATAAAACGATTATCTAACAACAACAAAAACTGCTAATTACTAACCCACACAAGTATCAAACAAACTAGTCTTTTCTCGATTTAACCATCGACCCATTTAATCTGCATTCCATCTTCAATTCAACCATCACCTTATCAATTTATAGTGACCACCACCCATTTATCCGATCTGATCAATTCAACAGCAACAACTGCTAAATACTAACCCATGATTCAATTCCAAAATTTCTTAGAACCAACATCAGCTTGAGCACCAACACGAATTTCATTGAATAAGATATGATGAACATTCAATAGACAAAGAAATAAGAGTGAAATCGTACCTTCAATCTCAAAAAAAGAACACCCAAAATCCCCTTTTCGATTATTCTCAAATCCCAACTGGAATTGACCAACTCAATGGTTCATAACCAACACCTTTTTTTCAATCGGAAATTTAGATTAGGATTCATGATTTCGAAACCCATGATGAAATCAGAGCAAACAAACCATGATCTACAAACTTCTTGACTACTTGAGGAGTTCTGTTGAGGGTAAAACTAGAGAAGGAAACATCTAACTGCAAAAACGAGAGAAGATGAAGAGAAATTAGGTTGTTAATAATACAAAAAGGCAATCAAATTCATCAATAAACATTATTGATATTACCCTGATGATTTCAGGAGCAAAGAAACTAGATCTAAAATTTTGCCATTAATTTCTGCTGATACATTCGTTTTGATTTTGAGATAGGTATTATGATGAAGCTAAGATTTTTGAAAGTGAGTTCGATCTGTGATGTGAAGTGAGGTTCATCTTTGATTTATAATTAATGAGAAACAAATTGGGTTTTTTTTTCGAGGATTTATTGAATTTGAGTATGAGAACGAAATAATAAGAAAGCTTGTGAAAATTGAACTGTTATGGTGATGAAAGTACAGAGTTATCGATTTTGGGATGAAGAAGATGGGGATATTTTGCCCAAGAAGGATCTTGTTTTGTGAACGAGTGAAGGTACCGAAGAGAGAAACGTGTGGGTATTAATGCCTGGAACCGGTTACCAGGTGCTATAGAAACGAGTTTCACCCACAGTTATTCTTTTACTCAATAAAACAACCATAGTTTATTATAAAAATTTACCTTTATAAAACAACTGTGAATGCAAAAGGTTTAATGTTTTTTCATGAAAACAACTATTTCTCACAGCACCTATAGTTACCACCAGCCCAAGGAAGTCGTTTTATCAAAGCCCAAGAAGTTGTTTAAAACCCATTATCCACTAGTGTAATGTCTGTAGCGGCTTGAAACAGTGTGATGTTCAAATCTGGACTAGGTCCCGGGTTTTTCTGCATTTGCGATTTCCTCGTTAACAAAACTTCTGGTGTCCGTGTTATTTATTTTCCATATCATATTTTGTTATACAATTGAAATATCATAGGTTGTGGGTTAAGATCAATCAATTAGATAATCCAACCTTTGGTTGTTGATTTAAATTGATTGACACTTGAATATTGGTCTGTGGTTGTTTCACATAATAATCAGGCTCGCAGATTTCTATTTGTTTGATTTGTTGATTACATTGTTAAACAGAGATTTTAAACTCTAGTATATACTTTTCTCTAGATTGAGTCTGACTGTCTAGTTGATTCTCTAGAAAGTATATTGGAGTAAGTCCTCTCAGATTGCCAAACAAATTGTTGGGTGTGGTTGTTATACCCCGCATTTTTAATAAGTTTGGGAACATATAGAACTCACGGTCCTAGTACAAGAAAAGAAAAAAATCCTAAGATTTGAGAGCATTTGAGTTGGCCAAACTAAGGAGATGAGTTCGGGAACCTATGTGGATAATGTTCTACTTAGATTTTTTGCATTTTTAAGTTCGTGAGCCTGCAAAGGCGAAGTTCTAGATTTTCTATTTTTGATTCACAGACTTGACTCTTATCTGGTCATGAACCTAAAGCTTAATGACCAATCAATTACTCTATTATCTTTAGATTTCAAGGCGAACTTTTTACACACTTGTGAATTGATAATTTTTAGTTCTTCTTTGATTACAAAGTCTGGTTCCTTTTTGAATTCATATTTTCTAGTAATTCTTTTCATAGAATTTACTTGAGCTAAAAATTATCTACAACTTCAAACCATGAAAGGATCCTCATTGCAAGTTTACTTCTTTCGAAATACACAATTTGTGTATCTTAGGAAATGACTTTGATTTAGCAATCGAGAATTAACTTGGGTTGCAAGAAATTCGTTACTTACTTTATAAGAATCTCATCCTTGATTGACCACTATAAATTGAAGACATCAGCAACACTTAAAACTCAATCCTTATTGAATAAGCGGGGGTCTAACAACCTCACCCAATATTTTATTTAGGAAATTTGTATGGAAAAAATCCAATATAATTCCAAGAGAATCAACTAGAGTCAGACTCAATCAATGGAAATATATCCAAGAGTTGTATCTCTGTTTCACAATGTAATCAAAAAATCAAACAGATAGAAATCCGCAAGCCTGATTATTATGTGAAACAACTTAAAAGGTATCAAAGACCAATGTTTAAGTGTCAATCAATTTATATCAAGAACCAAAGGTTGGATTATCTAATTGACTGAACTACGCACAACCTATGATATTTCAATTTAAATAGAAAACATAATGCGGAAAAGAAATAACACAGACACCAGAAATTTTATTAACGAGAAAACTGCAAATGCAGAAAAACTCCGGGACCTAGTCCAAATTTTAACACCATACTGAATTAAGCCGCTACAGACACTAGCCTACTACAAGTGAACTTCAGACTGGAATGTAGTTGTGCCCTAACCAATGTCACACTGATCAAGGTACAGTCGTATTCCTTACGCCTCTGAATCCCTGCAGGACTATACACACTTGATTCCCTTAGTTGATCTCACCCACAACTAAGAGTTGTGACTACCCAAAGTCGAAGACTTGATAAACCAATTTGTATCACACATAAACGTCTATTGAATGGATAAATTTTTCTCCCACAAAAATACCTATGAGTTTTGTTCCGTCTTTTGATAAATTAAGGTGAACAGGAACCAATTGATACACCGGACATTCCCGAAAAACAACCTAGTAATATCAATCACCTGACAATAATTTTAATCATATGGTAGTGAAGCAAGATATTGTGGAATCACAAACGATGAGACGAAGATGTTTGTGACTACTTTTTATCTTGCTTATCGAAGAATAAATCTCGAGCAAATCTTAGAGAAGATAGTACTCAATACGATAGAAAACAACAAGATCAGAACACACAACTACAGAGAAAATAGTTGGGTCTGGGATCACAATCCCAATGAAGTCTTCAAGTTGTTAACCTATAATGGTTTATAAAAACCTAGGTTAAAGGAGAATCGACTCTAGTCGCAACTAGTATCACACAGGAGGTATGGGGATTAGGTTTCCCAGTTGCTAGAGTTTTCCTTTATATAGTTTTCTGATCAGGGTTTGCAATCAATGTTACCTTGGTAACAAAGTATTCAATATTCAACGTTAGATGAAACCTGATTGGACTCAAGCTAATATCTTTCAACCGTTAGATCGAACTTAGCTTGTTACACACAAATGAAAAGTGACTTCTTTTGGATATGGGTAACCGTACCTAAACTTGTACACCTTGTTGTCTCCACAACAGTTAACTGAAGTTAGCCATATGAACACTTTCATAACAACGTTATTCATCTTAACCATAACTAGTTCAAATGACTCAAATAAAACTAGTTCTAGAGTTGTTCAATTGTTTATATTCTCATGGAAGTATACAAAACACAATTGAAGCAAAATCGATTTTGATTCACTCGAATCAATTCATGAACATTATAGCCACGGTTTGCAAAAGATTGCATTCCTTATTATATAAATGCATTAGTTCATGAACAAACCGATTTTAGAATATAACATACTCAAGTATGCAAACAGGTACGCATACCCAAGTGGCCGTACTAAGTTTAGGTTCACCAATATGCGAACTGGTATGCATACCTTCCAAACTTTGTTGAATTTCAGGACATGAACTTACGCCAGGACGCATACGGGTATGCATACTAAGTTCTCGGACTTTCATTAAACCAACCAGTACGCATATGTGTATGCATACCATGGTTTCCGGACTTGGAATAACTTGAAATAGTTAGCATACAAGTACGCATATTGTGCTATATCCAATCATGGTTATTGTGTTCTAAACTCTCATTTCAATCATTGAAACATTTTTGGAAGACGACAATAGCTGTCTCACACAAACTATTAGCTTCAAATCAATTCTGAGTCTGCATCAAATGATCACTTGAAACATTCTGAGTCTACATCAAATGATCTATACGAATTATTCTGACAAAACGATACGCAGCTGCCGATACGTCTTGTGGTAATAAAAATGTATTGTTTGAAGGTATATTAGGATTAAGTCTCCAGTTTATATTTCGTCGACCAGTCCTACCTAATTCATATCTTTGTTTTTTGTTGTTTTTTTTAATGAGAAGGTTATATTAAAGAAGAAAAAAAGGTATGTACAAGCCAAGAACAAAGTCCTACACATACATCACATGTGTATTACTGTGTCCCAATGAAATAAATTTATATTAATAAACCCTCTAAAAATCTCAGTTTCAAAACACCACAAAATCACAGTATTTTGAATGAGCATAATCAATTCATTAGCTAACTTATGCCTCCCTCCAAAAG
Organism: Papaver bracteatum; assembly: GCA_023529315.1. Lineage (NCBI taxonomy): Eukaryota > Viridiplantae > Streptophyta > Magnoliopsida > Ranunculales > Papaveraceae > Papaver > Papaver bracteatum. The sequence continues at coordinate 806,812 of JAJJWX010001650.1, forward strand.
CTCTAAAACTTCTTTCCTTCCATAAATGCCAGAAAATAGCCTAGTTAACTATCCACCAAATCTTCTTGCTTCTCCCCTGAAGATTATTCATCCTCCATGATTCAAAACATTATCTTGAAAACACCAAGAAATCTTGAAAGCCTTAACAAAGAAACCCCAAACCTCTGCAGCATATGAACAATGAAGAAAAATGTGGTATGCAAGTTCCTCCTCCTATTAACCAAACAAGCATAACTTACTTTGAATGTCCACCCCCCGTGGCTTAACATAGTTAAGGTTGGAAGAGAGTTATGAAAGTTAGCCCATAACATGAAACTAACTTTATAAATTAATCAAAAGCATTATAGCATTCCTGCACATCTTTGTTGATTTTTTTTTTTTTTGTAATTACATAAGGATGAATTTAAATTAATCCAGATCATCATCCATATTAGATTAGTAACATGTCCACCACATAAGATGAAAATGAGATATTTATAAACCCCGCCTTGGGATCTTGTTGTGCAACATAATTACATAAATTCTCCCTTGAGAATTTCAAAATTTAAATCTGACTCTCTCTCACAGTTTTTTATTCCGAAGAAATTCATCTTTTCTGGAACTTATTTTGAAGATGCAGAAAGACGAACCTGGCTACAGCAGTAGCAGTCGATCGACGATGAATTATGAGTCAAAACGTCATAACCGAACCGTAAATCATCGTCATCAAGGAAAAACGTTTCTTCTGAATCTCCGGACAGCAGTAAGAGCATTATTATGAGACTCCAAATAGCAAGGTATTTGCAAAGTGTCCGCGGGAAGTTTGTTCACGCATCAGAATGGTGATTGAATCACAACCGAAAAAGCTCAGATATTTATAATGTCAAGATCCCAACTGTCCAGAGGAACCACATATGCTGGATGGTGCTATGAAGATTAAAAAGTAGTAGAAGAAAAGATTGCAACACTCTGCAAAAACTTCAAACTTAAAGCCAAATTGAAGAATGAGCTATTACACTGCAAGCATTGTGGATATGGAGATCACGAATACAAACATTGTCCACAGAGAATCAGTGCAAGCATTTGCGGACGTCTTCTGAAGAAGAAACATATAAAAGGCATTTCTGGGAATGTCCCAGGTGTTTTTTGGTGGAGTAGCCTGATTGAAATTGTTGGACAAATCGATTCACTAAAACCATCAATATCAAGTAATTTAAGTTTTTAAATTTTTCTGGCTGATTTAAATTTTTCCTCGATTATACATTGCATAATCAATTTCATAATTAAAAACATACTGCATTGAACACCATACATGAGAATAAAAGAAATACATAAGATTAAAACAACTACTACATAGGCGACATCATTTCTCGGCGGGTGGTGGAATTCCTAGGGCGATGTAGGGATCGTATTTGATGAGCACCCTAAGAATGTTAAAACAAGCATGGAATTCAAACCGACGACCGCGGTGAGATGCTGGCCACATCGCTAGAGTTATGGGTTCCACTTCATGTTCGGCTTCACCGTTGAGCTTATTTTTGTGATTATCCATTTGTTGAGCGATGAACTCCGATACATTACAACTAATTACACTAAAACGATGTGACAATCCCTGACAATCATGCATATTAATGTTCATTGTTTCAGCAGCGAACATTTCAAAAACTTTCTGCCAGAATGTTGATTATGATACATTCCTACCGGTAACAACATCAGCGGCAACATCTTGTGTTTGAAAAACGTAGGCTCTGCAAATAGCTAAATCATCTTGTTTAGTGAATCTAACATAATGAACTCTAGGAGGCATTTTTGCAGATGATTTGTGAGGGAAGAATATGTGAATTTAGAGTTGAAATGAGGAGTATTTATAGATTTTAGAAAATATATCCGTTGGATCAAAGAGTTCTGCAGCCGTTCAGATTGAGTTGTTGGAGCCATAGTGACTGACGCTGGAGTTATTGATACAGATTCGGCGCTATATATGATGACGTACGTTTTAAATAATAACGCGGGTGTTATTTATTCGTACGCCAGCCTATGCATGAATGACGCCCGTCTTTACCACGGACGCGCATTGGATGTCCCGACTCAATATTCAAAGCATCAGATTTGTTGATTTGAACATCCAGTTTTCATGTTTGTTCATGCCATAGTGGGAGAAAAATGAACAAACTCTTGAGTTTTTTAATCCATATTATAAGAAATTAAGAAGTGTAGAGAACGTATGATTAGTTAATCTTGTTTTAGATCGGAAGAATATTGAGAGATAGAGAAATTTTAGAGAGATTTGGAAAATCTGGTGTGAATAGAAATGAATTTGAACATGGGTATTTATACAAGGGGAAATTCTAGCAGTTGGATGACAAACTATTTAGCAATAATCTAATCAGTGAGCGACATCATAATTATCACTGGTGTTATACAAACAGCGGGCGATGATATGATATAACCATATATCAATGGATACTCAACCGCGTTCTCTGTCGTATATGCCTAAGTGATATATTTGCAATTTTGGCATATACATTTGCCACTTTGCTATACCCATAAAGGGTGATAAAGTGGAAAAACAGGTTGTTAGGCATGCGCATTGGGAATAGGCCTAAGACACCTTCGGTCATGGTTAGCTCTAAGCTAAGCCAGTGATTCGAACATCTCTTATCTTTCTTCCTAATTTTTCTCCCCATATGTCTTCTTAGACTTTTGCCATCATTAAGATGAAGGGATGGGATCGAGTGACAGAGTTAAAATGACAAAGTCTTTTACAGACTCATACACCCAATGGATGAAACAATTTCGAATGGATGAGATTAAAATACGAGTTTTCTCTGGAAATCAAAGACCCGGTTCAAACTTTTATCTCGAGTCTCGATTTTTTCTTTCTTCCAATTCCAACATATAGCTTCTCCTTCTCTCATGGTACTGGTTATTCTTTCAGTCCTCAGCAACAAAATAAATTAGCCCAACCAATCGATGAAATCAAAAATTTTAAAACATTCAAAGTGTTCCTCGCATTTTCTAGGGAAGCTAGATTTTTAATCAATGTTGGAATGTTCATTAACCGTGATTTTAAACTTTAAACCATTTTGGACTTATTACAATTTCCGATCTCTTCTGCTTGTCTATTTAATAGATTCATATAGAACGATGGTGTTGTTGTGATAAAAGATCCATCTGAAAATAAAAGTACAGATGGAGATGGAAAGAAGAAAGGGGCATGTTAATTAAGAATTTTCGGTTTGATTTTGATTGCAAATCTCAATTCCCAAATCAAATTCCTAAAATAAAAAACTTTTAAAAAATCCACAGAAACACAAATTTTAGAATGACCTAATAATTTTGATTATAGGATCTTCGCACATTAAATCAAACTGTAAAGTTAATTAGTCGATTGAAGAAGAAACAGAGAAGAGAGATGAGATAAGATAAGATATATAATTCACATTTAATTTAATTATTTTGTTACAGAAGAAGGAAGAAGAACAGAGAGGAGATGAGATAATATCTAGGAAAGAGATGACATGTAGTCTGGGTTGCATGGACGCTCCGCTTTTGGAGTCGTGTCCGCGTCCGACTCACGTCGGACGCATGACGCGCGTTTGGCGCTGACACGATGCGTGTCCGACGCACCAATATGCACGTCCCGTGCGCGTCTTATTTGGACGCACCGATGACTCGGGTCAGAAACATTTTTTTCTTTCTATTTTCATTTATATTCTTCTTTTATTTTTACTATTATTAACTAAATGAAGAAAGACAAACATTTAGATCAATCATTTAAGTCTTTATTAAGGTTTTGTAATTGGAAATACATCACATATACCCTTGGTTGGGTATGTGTTGTTTTAATAATGCAATTTAATTGTGTCATGTGTTTAATAGTGATTAATTGTTTGACCTTCAGCATGTATAAACAAACGATCTCTCATTTTCTTTTGAAATTTATACACATGTAGCATTATTTTATATGTTTTAGGATCGAAACACTTGACTTTGATGTATAAATACATAATTGTATATAAAAATAAAATATGTATATACGTGTCCGCGTCCTAGTTTTTTGAGAAATTTATAGTGTCTGCGTCGTGTCGCGTCCGCATCTGTGCAACCGAGATGTAGAAGCTAGAAAGTAAAAGAATTACATGCTATTAAATCGGGTGTCGGGTCGAAAACAAAAGCCGCGTGTTTTAGCAATTGATCTCCGCCGTTAAAAGCAGCAAAAATCAACGGTAGCGGCGGTTTGTGAGTTGTCTGTAATTTTAACTCTGTCACCCATAAACCACGTAATTGACACCAACGAGTAAAATCCCCTTGTGCTTCAGGACCCCATAGTAGCAACCAAGAATGTGCTAAAGTATTAGCAGGAGTAGAAACTGCGGCGGTTAAGAAATTGCATCCTTCCAAATAGGAACTGGCCAACCCATGGGTATACCATGAAGTAACAAAGGTTGTACCTGTGAACCAACCTCCTACAACGAAATAAGCACAAGGAAAAAGCAATAGACCGGACCAACCTATAAAAAAGAAATGGTCACTCTGTAACCAGTCATCCATAGTATCAAATAAATCTTTTTCATCTTTGGTAAATCTACCAAGGGCTATAGTCATAGTGATCCTCCTATTCAACTACTTCAACCATTTCCGAGCACCTCATATCATTCTTAGGATATACGAGGGTTCTATCATTTACGTATGATTCCTCGTCCATCGCCCCTTGCAATGGGTTTCGAAGATAAAAGGCCTTTCCTTAGATTGGACCATAAATGGCCTAGATAAATCCATGAGATCGATTCAACGATTCCTGCCTATACCCTGAATTTTCTTATGACTTAGGAATCAGAGGTGTTTTTGGGCTGTTCAAGGAACAAGTTATCTTCTCTCTCTCTCACCAATTTATCCTCAGACTTACCCCCAACAACTAATCTTATTCTTTTCTTGGATCTGGTTCGTGATATTGCGAAAAGACCCATAAAATTCTATATGAATTCTCCTATATTAAACTATTACAGTACTATCATATAATTCTATATAGGACTCTTGTTTTTGTCTTCGTTAGTTAGATTTATCTGTACTTAAACTGAATCTAAAGCTCCATAGTATATCTTTTTTTAGTATAGGTAGAACCAAAAAAGAAAAAAACATTGCCTTTTTTCCCTTTATCTGTCCGAAAAAAGGGAAAATCCCATTTTTTGTCCCTGTCCCTAAATGAATGAAATACAATAGTAAATAATAGTAAAATGGAAATGAAAGTCTCTTTCTTTCTCACATCCGTTCTCTATCCCATTGTCGAACCAAAAAGATCGGATGCCTTGATATGGAAATATTTGGTACATGAAACCACGATCTGATGTAGATTGTAATTGTAGATTTATAATAGAAATATTGGAATCACAGAAAGATATTCCAAAATAGACGGTTTTTGTGACTCGGAAGAAATGTTTCTCTGTATAGGAACAGAATAGCCATTTATTCCTATGAAGCAGTAGGTATTATTGCGGTGATCTGGTCGAATTGGGAGAAGCAGTGGGTATTATTGCGGGTCAATCTATTGGGGAACCGGGGACCCAACTAACATTAAGAACTTTTCATACCGGTGGAGTCTTCACAGGCGGTACTGCAGAACATGTACGAGCTCCTTCTATCGGAAAAATAAAATTCAATGAAGATTTGGTGCATCGCACACGTACACGTCATGGACATCCTTCTTTTCTATGTTATATAGACCTGTTTGTAACTATTGAGAGTCAGGATATTATACATAATGTGAATATTCCACCAAAAAGTTTTCTTTTAGTTCAAAACGATCAATATGTAGAATCAGAACAAGTAATTGCCGAGATTCACGCGGGAACATCCACCTTTAATTTTAAAGAGAGGGTTCGAAAACATATTTATTCTGACTTAGAGTGGGAAATGCATTGGAGTACCGATGTCTGTCATGCACCCAAATATACATATGGTAACGTTCATCTTTTACCAAAAACAAGTCATTTATGGATATTGTCGGGGGGGGGGTTGTGCAGATCCAGTATAGTTCCTTTTTCACTCGGCAAGGATCAAGATCAAACGAATGTTCATTCTCTGTTTGCTAAACAAAGATATGCGCCTAGCCTATCAGTGACTAATGATCAAGTGAAACAGAAATTTTGTAGTTCAGAGTCTTCTGGTACAAGTGGGCGGGGGGTTCTTGATTATTCAGGGCCTGATCGAATCATATGCAACGGTCATTGTAATTTCATATATCCTCCCATTCTCCACGAGAATTCTGATTTATTGGCAAAGAGGCGAAGAAATAGATTAATCATTCCATTTCAATCTAATCAAGAACGAGATAAAGAACGAATACCCCGTTCAGGTATCTCAATTGAAATACCCATAAATGGTATTTTCCGTAGAAAGAATATTCTTGCTTATTTCGATGATCCCCGATACAGAAGAAACAGTTCGGGAATTACAAAATATGAGACTATAGAGATGCATTCTATTGTAAAGAAAGAGGATTTTATTGAGTATCGAAGAGCAAAAGAATTTAGGCAAAAATACCAAAAGAAAGTAGATCGCTTTTTTTCATTCCTGAGGAAGTGCATATCTTATCCGGATCTTCTTCCATAATGGTACGTAATAATAGTATTATTGGAATCGATACACGAATCACCTTAAATATAAGAAGCCGCGTAGGGGGATTAGTCCGAGTGGAGAAAAAAAAAGGATTGAACTGAAAATCTTTTCTGGAGATATCCATTTTCCTGGAGAGACAGATAAGATATCCTGGCATAGCGGCATCTTAATACCACCGGGAACAGGAAAAAAATTTGCCGGGGATTCAAAAAAATTAAAAAATTGGATCTATGTCCAACGGATCACACCTATAAAGAAAAAGTTTTTTGTTTTGGTTCGACCCGTAGTCACATATGAAATAGCGGACGGGATAAATTTAGCAACGCTTTTCCCCCACGACATGTTGCAGGAAAGGGATAATGTGCAACTTCGAGTTGTCAATTATATCCTTTATGGAAATGGAAAACCAATTCGAGGGATTTATCACACAAGTATTCAATTAGTTCGAACTTGTTTAGTATTGAATTGGAACCAAGAGAAAAAAGGTTCGTCTATAGGAATAAATGACTATTCTGTTCTACTGTTGGAGCGATATTCTTCATTAGAGATTACAATCCGGAGCAGAATGAAGATAATGTATTGGAAAGAATGTTAGACCATAAAGAATCTATCAAATCCCATTTAAGTTGGGTCAGCCTTTTTCTGGGGTTCCATACTTTAGGACTTTATGTTCATAACGACGTCATGCTTGCTTTTGGTACTCCGGAGAAACAAATCTTGATCGAACCCATATTTGCCCAATGGATCTGATCTGCTCATGGTAAGACTTCATATGGCTTCGATGTACTTTTATCTTCAACGAATGGCCCAGCATTCAATGCAGGTCAAAGCATATGGTTGCCCGGTTGGTTAAATGCTATTAATGAGAATAGTAATTTACTATTCTTAACAATAGGACCTGGCGACTTCTTGGTTCATCATGTGATTGCTCTAGGTTTACATACAACTACATTGATCTTAGTAAAAGGTGCTTTGGATGCACGTGGTTCCAACTCATTTGATTCAATTGTTGAATGAACCAACAGTCACTATGAGTCTACTGTATGTACCTATGTATATAATATACATCATATAGATAGATCTCGGCCAGTTCAGGACCAATCAAAAAAAAAATTACTTCAGATTTTTTTTGAGAAGTCTTGAAAAAATGTAGTGAATTAATATTGATAAAATAAAAAAGAAATAAGCATTTTTCCTAGATCGCCCCTAAAAGATTGTTTTTACCCTCATCAGAATGAGATTCATTTGATTGAGACACAATTCGACGTAAATCAAGGGCTGATCCCATGATTTATAAGGGCTGATACTATTTAGCCGATCCAACAGTCGTGATCGTTTAAGATCTTGAGATGGTATCAGCCCTTAGTAATGTAGGTATCAGCCCTTATAAACATGGATTAATTGGGGGCCTGACCAATTTTGTTTACACCCAGAGGCGTACCAATAGTACAGGTAAAAATACTGTTTTACCCTTTATTTTTTTTTATTTTTTTTAAATCAAAAACAAAACTTAAGAAAAATCAAAATCAATTTTTTTTCCGACTCAAATGTATATGAAAAGTCGTCGTCATTTTTTTTATAACCACGGTGCTAGTCTTTGTTGGAAGAAAAACAGACACAAAATCCTTCGGTGTCAGCCCTTATAAATCGTGCCCGATCCGGCCTCTAAGATGAAAAAGAGGTATTTATACCAGTTGTAAGCAGCTCCTCTTTCTGGCGGAGAATTCGGAGATTCTTCCAGGCTAGTTTGAATTCAAATCGACTCTCTCTGTTTGCCTTACGGAAGAATCTAACTTCATCTCTTCTGAAATTCAAATTCAAATTCAAATTCGATTAAAGAAAATGGAGAAAAACGTTTCATCCGAATCTCGCCAAAGCAGTAGCAGTGATCGATCTCCGATTGATTATCAATCAGATAGATCTCCTCCATACAATCTATCATCATCATCATCATCATCATCTGCTATTAGTTCAAGGAAGATTAAATCATCATCATCAGTTCCTCGTGTAAGTTTATTTCCTAAAAAATCATCAAAATTCAGTAAACCATTCACTCCTCTACCTCTACCTCCACCTTCATCTTCTTCTTCTTCGGAAGAAGAAATCTTCTTCTGCAGACTATCGTATCAAGACCGGCTGAATCTTGTCAATCTAGAGAAGGAGTACAACGAGGTTGACATTCTGAATTGCTTATGCTGTTCACATTTAAATGTTGCCTCAAAATCACTAAAGAAAATTAAATCTGAAACTGTAAAATTGGAATCGTATAACGAGCAGTTGAGGAGACAGCTTATCGCCTTGTTGGAGCTGAATCTAAGCATGGGAAAGAATGGAGGCGGTACCGGTGTTGATCGAACTAAGCTGAGTCATTACAACCACCAAGTGGTACAGAGTCCAACCAGTGAATTGGGGAAGGTAGTTCAAGATCAATCGGATAGAGTTTCTTTGCCAAAGAGCATCTCCATTCGGTCTAATGCTTACCTGAAGATGAATCAGTCTAATGCTGCTACCGGTACAACTGCTGCTCCTTCCAACAAAACCGCCAACCGACTTAGATTCATTGCGGTAAGATCAATCGTTTCCTGATAATTCATTGGTACTGGTTATAAATTGGTTTGATTTATTGAATTTTCGAATTAAAATGAAGTTTATTTGATGAATTTTGGACTCAGAAGAAGTTTTTTTGGTCCTAATCTGAAGAATTTTGCAATACTTAGATTTGATTGGTAATTTTTTGTTGTATGGATGGAACAGCCACGAGTTGATGATGAGAAGAAGGAGGACCCACTGGAATTGGATGTATACAATCAAGGAATGTCAAAGACAGAGCTATGTAACAAGTGGATTCGAGATGGTGTGTGTCAATATGGGAACCAATGTCAATTTGCCCATGGCCTTTGTGAACTACGTACTGTGATTCGTCATCCTAGGTACAAAACGGAAGCCTGCCGAAATGAAGGTTCCTGTCCTTACGGTCATCGGTGCCATTACCGTCATGTCCTGACTGATCAAGAGAAGCGTACCGGGATTACTCATACTTAATTAGTTCGTCCAGCTTCTACCTACGTGCAAGATGTGAATAGCAAAATGGGGAGCGATGAAGCAACAGAAAAGAAGGAAAGAAAATAGGAAGCAAGTAGTAGTACATATAAAGAGAATAGGCACATAAGAAGAAGTAAAGACAGAAAAACAAAAATAGAAGCACACGTGAGGTATAAAGTCATTGATAATAATAACATTAGGGGGTTGTTGCACATTATTGGATATATATTGGTTCATTTGGAAGGCAGAAGAGAAGAAATGCTTCATTTGGAAGGCAGAAGAGAAGAAATGGTACAAGAAATATATTTTGTTATGATATTCAGGGAATGGCCGTAAGTTGGATTTGGTATCTTGATCATCCACCACATCGCCGGTATTTCCGGGGTTAGACTATTTCCTTTTCTGTTTTTTTTTTTTTTCTTCTTCTAGGATTTTGCTACTACTATAGGGGTTATCTGAGAAGAGGTACTTGTTGCCGAGTAGTCACGTTAATTGCAATAGTGGAAGTACAAAATTGCCAAAATATCAATTTTGCAATAGTGGAAGTACAAAATAGCCAAAATATCCAAATTTGATGAAACTAAGACCGGTTTCATCAAAAAACTGTTTTGGTTTCATCTGAAAAACAATCCACCTCTATATCACTAAAAAAAAAATGATGAAACCAAAACTAGTTTCATCAAAAAACAATCCATCTTTATATCACTAATTATTTTTTTGATGAAACTAAAATTGGTTTAACTGCTTTTGGTTTCATCTAAGTTTAGTTTCGTCAATAAAACTTAAAAAATATTGATCAAATGCAGATGAAACCAATACTTGTTTCAATAAAATATTATTTATCACCAACAACGTTGGTTTCACCGAAAAATTTCAAAAGAATTAAGCCAAAATTAGATGAAACCAAAATCGGTTTCACCAATTTCCTCTTGTTTGTTTTAATATTCCTTTTCCAACACTTTTTGCGCTGATAATATTCTTACTCAAGAGTAAATTAAGATTACCACTGGGTTGATAATATTCTTACTCAAGAGTAAATTAAGATTACCACCTCCGCCAATGACCACCACCTCCGCCCACCACCACCAGCGCCGCCGTCGCTGACCACCACCTGTTTCAACAAAAACAATTATCATATGACCAACAAGATTGGTTTCATTGACATAAACTAAAAAAAATTACCAAAAATTAGATGAGACCAAAATTGGTTTCAACAAAAATTAGATGAAACTAAAATTGGTTTCAGCAAAACGAAGGAAAAAACAGACGAAACCAAAGTTGGTTTAAGTTAAACAGACGAAACCAAAGTTGGTTTAAGTTAAACAAATGAAACACGTGCTACATTACCTCAGCACGACATAATATCTAACAAGACTTAAATGCTTTTAGTTATCCATAGAGTAAAATAACATGTGAAAATTCAGATATACTCTGTATATATATATATTTCTGACATGATAATAAAAGTAGAATTGAATTTCAGGTCTAACCTCTCTTATTGCAGTAACCTCGGCATGGGTAGTGAGCAACTTCTTAAACCACGGCAAGGGCATCACGCCAGCTCACAGACTTGAAGCATCCATCGGGACCAAGAATCATGGGATCATTCGACCTCTGACTTTTTAGTCCATCATACCAGAAACGTGTTCTTTCGGATATCCATTCCTCGTTAATGTCCTGCAACATCAACATATATCCAATATTAAATAAGACTATCTCCGCATGTCTGAAATATCTTGAGCACTATCCACAACCACAAAGCGCAACCCTGTGTCCCATAAAAAATCTGTAATCATATTACATAAGTCATTCAGTTCAACTCATCCAGAATGGCTCAAATAAAACTATGCGCACATTCAACAAGATAAAGTACCAGTTAATGCAGGACACCTAAAACACTAAGCGTATTATCTTATCTAATGACCATAATGGTGCTGCAGCAGGAAATCCAGACTAGAACCCTTAGATCAATACTTCTGTGGCAATGTGCAAGTAAAGTCCTTCTAGAAAGATAGATGATGGCATAAAACTCTATTATTACTTTAACTAGCACAAAGGTGGCCAAATGATTCCCATAATTGAACGCCTACCGGTAGCTTTATTCACTTTGCTCGTAAAACATAATCAGAACTCTGATTTAAAATATTGCACACATAAGAAGCTACACAATAAGAAGTAAATTGCTAATACGTCTCCAGTACAAAGCTAATTAAATATAAGAACTTAGTAATTTCATATTTAGACCATTGACATGATGAACTCTTATACTCAAGTCACGTAAAGAAGAAAAGTATTGGAAATTATTATTATTTTCTCAACTAATGTAAGTTACACCTTCCCTGCTTCAACTCTTAAGTACGTCTGTTAACCATCGCGTTAAGTGAACAAATATGTAATCATCCATCGTACGTTATCTGATCAAGTACATCAATATGATGATTGTCCTAGTGAAACAGTTGCTGGTCACATGCACTGCATCACCACATGCCCCTACTATTTTCATTTTCACCTATATTCAAACACAGTTTCCCACACAAACACAAATGCGAAGCATCAATTACTACACGAAATCAACATATTTGTAACGTTGAACAAACGTTACTGTATATTTTTTGTAACGTCAGAAAAACGTTGGAAAAGTGCCGTTATTATGAGTGTTACAATAATTTATCAACAGCTACGACCGTTACAATTAATTAAGCAACGATTGTATGCGTTGCAAAAATATGGAGTAACGATTGTCTAGTCAGCACCAATATTTTTTCCTATGACGTGGCTTGGACAGCTGTAACGGTTTCAAATTATTTAGTAACAGTTTGTTATAACAATTCATCTTTATAACAGTTAATCTTTTTAACGGATTTCAGTAACGTTTCTTGTAACAGTTCATCTTTATAACAGTTAATCTTTTTAACGGATTTCAATAACGTTTCTTGTAACAGATAAATTTCGCTAGGTGTCATCTTTTGTAACGCTTTTACTAACGTCGTTTTGACTTTACCAAAAAAAAATAGTTTTTAAAAAAAATTGGTTGATTTCTCAGCCCATATTTAGGCCCTGCAAAGAATCCATATCTAGGCCCATAATTCAAGAACCCAAATGCACACCCTGCAAAGAGTCTACTATAATTATTGATATGGAGTAAGATCATACAAAAGCTTTGGGTAATACTTATTCATGAACCAAGAGGGACGTATCCGTATTATCAAATTTTTTTGAAGTGTTTTAAGAGATCTTCTTTTAAGAATATTTCTATTTTTAAGGGGAGAATCGTATCAAATTAAAGAATGGTAGAATAAGTCAAATAGATCAACATGGATGCTCCGTCTTCTCATGATCAATGAAAATGTGTTCTTGAAAGAACGATGTTGGGGACTGGGCATTGCTTTCATAACCAGTGCTACACACATCAGTTAACTGATAAAATGACTGAACCACTAATAACCCTTTTTCTTTCACTTGTTCTCATTTAGCCTCTTTCAAATTTTTGTCTAGTAATCTTAGTTTACTTATCTTTGGAGTCTTCTCGGTTTCTTTTTTCAGATCTCTTATTTTTTATAATGAATAAGTAATTTTTTTCCGCAGGACCTCTTCCCTTTCTTCATGGGGAGCATCCATTTTTGGACCTGATTTTTGCTTCTCCTTGCACAGACTTCATTGTCTAATTCAAAAGCAGTATGCACTTCGTCTTCTTCAGCAGTTTTGCAGACCGTCATTCTCATGATGGATTCCAACAGTATGTACCAGTATTTGGCAAGAAATCACTTAATCATTTCCTTTGATTCAGCTAATCTACACACCAATTCAGTCATTTTCTCTGTTCAACCTATTAGAGTAAACTCTTACTTCGTTTTAGAGCCAAAAAAATTTCAAATTTGGAAAACCCTCGAATACCGGCTTGAAAGATGCCATAATTGGATCCCGAAGATAAAGTGCTTCCCAACAAACATACATAAAAAGCATCACCAACTTCTTCTAAAGTATCTAAAAACCCTTGATTGGAGGCTTAACAGCTGCTATGCTTTGATCTCGGAGGTTAATTGCTACTCAACCAGTGCAAATCTTAAGAATCAACAGTTTTCCAAAGCGTGTATCTTTGCCTTTTCTCCAATTTTCCATCTAGATGAGTCAACATGGCACCATTTTAATACCAAATATCACCTCTTTTTCTTTTCAGTATACCCAAAAACAGAACATCCACCATATCTTTTTATATCAACTTTTGAGATCTGTGACTCCACTGTTTCTATTTACAACCAAAAAAAGTCCTCATTTAAACTTCATCTCCTGATAAGAAATCTTCATCCTACAACCCATCAAACAACTATGACTTCTTATACCAAAAATCCTGTTTCTTCAATCACCAATCAACTCCAAAATGCTAACATCCGTGACATTTCTTCTTTGAAAATTCGGCAGGCGGGTGGCTCTATTCAAGATTTATCTATAGATAGAGAGGAAATATGTCATACATTGATCGGCAAATTGTTTGTGGGAGATCAAATGGAAACAGATGAGGTCAGACAAGAACTAAAAAGTCTATGGAAACCGTATAAATTCAGAGAAATTCGTGCACTAGACAGAAACATTTATCTGTTCAAGTTTCCAACTGAAGATTTGATGAATGCAGTTCTTAAGAGAAGCCCGTGGAATGTCTGTAAATCGCATCTTAACCTGAAAATTTATGATGATACTATCCCCTTAAGTGATAGGAGGTTTTCTTACCAATACTGGACAATCTAGTTCAAAGATCTACTTCTCGAGCATCACTCTGTTCAAGTAATCGATGAAGCAATTGTTGAATTGGGTCCAAAAATATGGACTAAACCGGAGAATTGCAGACCTTATTTTGGTAGCTTGATCTCGGAGAGTAAAAGTAGACTTAGGAAAACCTCTTTACAAAAGTTGGTTGGTGGAACACTAGAGCAGGTGGTGTTACCTGGGTAAGATATCACTGGGAGTGTCAGCCACATAACATATGTTCTCATTGCTGGACTATCGATCATAATAATGAAGAGTGTGTTAATGTGGCACACGACCTGAAGATAAGAAGGTATACAAATGAACAGTATGCTGCATATATTCATGAACTAGCGGATTCTTATGGGATTGAAATTTCTGAAGACTTAAATTCGATGATTCATAATATTGGGGAAGCTAGTAGAAAACAATTAACACATCAAGGAAACAACAATGATGACACCAGGAGGCCAAAAAGATCCAGAAACTCGTAGGAAGAAGAAAATAACTCTCTTAAAAATCAAACAGAGCTGCAAAAAAAGCTAAATACTGGCAGGAATTCATCTGTTATTGAGAATGACGGTATGGAGCACGATTTGAATGGTGAAGTAGAAAATACAAATAAGGAGAATCCCCATGCTATGGAAGAGGTTGATGTAACTTCATTCCCTGTGGTAACTTTCCCTCTTAATATTCCTTGGTTTTTTTTTTTGCCCTCCCCATCTTATTTTCGCTACGGTTTCTCATTCCATTACCTGCATCACTATCTTGAGCTGTCATCTCCTGTCCAATATGAAAATCCTTAGTTGGAACTGTCAAGGATTCTTAGGAAAAGATACTAGAAATCACCTTCTTTACCTTAATAATCTCCATAATCCTGATATTATTTTGATATGTGAAACTAAAATAAATGATAATAGGATAATTAGATTATCGAATTACCTGGGAATGCCTAATAAGGTTTTTGTACCTTCAGTGGGTATAGCTGGTGGTTTGCTTTTGTTATAGAAGGATGGATTCCACTTGGATGTGGTATTCAAAGACGATAAAATAATACATTCACATATAACAAATGACCCATGTAAGGGAGATTGGTTCTTAACATGTATGTATGGTACTCCTTACACTCATGAAAAATAAGCTCAATGGAATTCTATTAAACATCTAAGTAGATCTATACATAAACCTTGGGTGCTTATGGGTGATTTAAACATCACTTTTTCTCTTATAGACAGACTTTCAAAAAATAGAAATGCTACCTCTAGTGATATCCTGGACCTTATTAAGGACTCTGATTTGTCTGACTTAGGGTTTAGCGGAAAACCATTCACCTGGACTAGTAACAAGCTACTAGTCCTCGAGCAAACTATCTAAAATACAACAACTCCATGTCTCCGAGGATACGATTACTCTTAGCATGAATAACAGGCCTTTAAACCCCTAGGTGTCCCTAGTGGACGAGTTATAGTCTCGTGAGGGCTTACGAGAGATATACCCACAAAACCTACTCCAACTTCAAAGCGTTCCAGCTTCCCAAGCATCCAAAGAGCTATGAGGACATAGAGTTTCTTCATGCTAGTAATAAGAAGTTAGAAATACCAAAGAACATATTCATTCTTTAATCTTGAGTGAGAAATAACCACACCATAATGAAAGAAACACGTGTTTGAGAACGATCAATAAGCATTTCGCCTCGACTTCTGCCTCACTTAAAAGGATTTTATGATTATTACACTCAATAAGACTGCTTTTTTATAGGTCTCACATGTGTGCAGGTAGGAATAAAGAGAGAATCCTACACACGTTGAATGGTGGGAAGGTAACCTTCCGAATTATTTCTGGAGACCCCACAAAATCGTGGAAAACAAAGATATTTTCTGATGATCTCTAAGAAAGGAAATCAACCACTATACCAAGGATGAGAGTACTTACCACCTTCACATTCGATTGCAATGATGAAAGCACCACTCTCACATCATCCAATAGAAATGTCTTCCTTCCTTCGGCTCGTCTTCTTCATATTTTTGGTCTTCGTCTTCGGTCTTCAACTGTTGATGATAAACTCTTGATCTTCGTAGAACTTTGACAATTTGTAACTCTTTTCCTCAATTTCCTTTTTGCTTGAAACTTCTTTATATATTTTTCTTCCACATGGCCTTATTGAACAAATAACAACCTAAATGCAAATCTCTTTGTATATATTTTTTTCTTTTCTTTTCTTTTCTTTTTCTATTTTTTTTTCTATTTTTTTTCTTTTTTGTATTTTTGTATTTTTATTTGTAAAGAGATTGCAACTAAAACAATAAAAATAAAATAAAATTAACTTGGCTATGATAGAAGTACTTTACCACTTTATTCTTCACAACTTGTATTGTATTCGTATCATAAACTTCAATATCTCTCATCTTTTGATGTTCTTCGCTCTTGTAAATAAGTCTTCATACTTTGATATAAAATTCTGCTCCTTATGTGTAAGTCTTCAACATGTATGTAAAAATTTGCTCATTGTATGTTGCTTTACTTGGATATGAAATTTCGCTCTTCCTTGAATTGTTGCTTTTAAACCTCAAACGTCTTCAACTTTCCTTGTAGATTTTGATGTCGCTCCATTGTTGATGATGTGTTTCTATGGACCTGTTGTTGGCAAGAGAGAGAATGGTGCCTGCAAATCAAACTACAAGAAGGTGGTTTTCGTCTATAGACGTCACCCTCATGATTGACAAAATTAGCACTCAAGAGATCAAAAATAGTGCTTCTATTGGTGGGAGGTTGGGTAGCTCACCATTCTACCCGGAATTAACGTACGGTGACACACACTCAAAAGAAAGCTCTTTAGTCAGCTACAAAGAAAATTTGGTCTGGTGCCTTGGTTGATATGAAAATGGGTAGTCTCCACTAATGATTGATCAGCAACTCTAATAATGCATTTCTCCCTGATCCTAATTTGCATCACCGGCATGATTAAATCCATTATTTAACACTCCAATTCGTAAGAATATTCGAATGTAGTTCTCTAACACTTCCAAATTCAGTTATGTCGGTCAGAATCTCTATGTAAACATACCTAGAAGTATGCTAGTGACTCTAAAATCTCTACAAGTTGAAGGTTTTATGCAAATATATACAAAGAAATTGAAAAATCTATATGCAAAATACTCCCCCACACTTAAAACTTCACATTGTCATCAATGTGTAAAACCAAAAGTTCTGAATTCTGACACAACAGCAGATAAAACGCAAAAACTGTACAAATTGGTAAGGAATTTGGAAAAACTCCATTTCACAAAAGTTGTTCATCTACGTGTTTTCTACACAGTGTCAAAAGGGCACAGTGTTTAGATAAAAGGTCTGACAGTTATGGTCTCTGAACTGAACTACGCGCAGTCTGAATTTTTCTTCTAAAATAGATTACGGACTCGATGAAATTAAACATGGGGATGCAAATATGATATGAAAACAATTAAAACAAAAAATAAAATAGTTTAAGATACAAAACCTATGGGTTGCCTCCCATTTAGCGCTTGGTTTAAAGTCGTCAGCCCGACTCTTTTGTTATCGGTCATACACCAACAATCTGAAAATCTGGTAGTCCGCCCAGAAAACAATCTGCAATTCTAATAACAACTTCATGAAAACATTAGCACAAGATATAAATATTGAAGTTTCCCCCACACTTGATCCTTTTTACACTCGAAAGTGGATATAAAACATAGAATTCGGGAACTTCAAAAGGTTCAGCATGGCGAACTTGCAAACTATTAGAATCAAACACATCAAGTGGTGGATACTTAGAAGCAAAATAATCCTTAAGAATTTTAGAAGCACAAATACTCAATCCTAAGTGATGTGAATCAAAAGATTTAGAAATATGCAAAGGATTAGACAAACCTTCCACAATCTCTCGTATTACAGGATCCTCATCATTCTTAAAGAATTGCAATGAATTATTTACCTCATTTGTATCGTGGTCCTCTATCAAACTATTTAGCCATTCTTCGTTTGCTTCAACCAAAATCTCAGCATCATTATAATCCTTGGCTAGCTCAATTGGGTCTTCCACAACTTCAACCAATTTGGTTTCATTCTCAATCTCTATTTCTTCAACAACCTCGTCATCGGAATTGGAATCATCTCCTAGAAAGTCTATTTCATTGGTGCAAATCCTAAAATCATTGTTTGAGTACGTTACACCATTTATAACAACGGTTATGTCATATTCATTCTCCTCCTTTTGAATAGGCGAGTGATCGTTATTATGATCCGGAGTTGAAATAACATTACCATTATTGCAAGGATTTTCCATAGGTTGCTCATCTTCATCAGAGTCTTCGTCAACCTCATAATCTTCAATATCCCAACAACGTTGAAGTTCTGCTCATATTTCCTTGTTAATTTCTTCGAGAGTGTTTTCCGATGCTCCAGCTTCTTCTAACTGATCATATTGCTTAGAAAGTTTTCTGATATTAATACGTTTTCCGCCGTTATTCACGATGGAAAGTTCAGATCGTATCTCTTCTTTCGACATAAATGAAGAAAGAACATGATAAAGATGAGTAGGTCTTTCCAAACTCTCTGTCATCTGCACATTACTAGAAAACAACTGATCAGAAGTATAACTATCCTCCCATCCCTTTGATTTCTCACTTACATACCCGTCATAAGGTTGTTGATATGTATGAGAGTATCCATAAGGCTCCGTAGGGTATGGTTGGTAGTTGTTATATGAATGAGATTGAAATCCAAATTGATTGCCACTATAATATGATGATAATTGTTCTTGTGCTCCGTACATGTTATGTCCGTAAGGAAACATGACGAATCACAAGAACAAAAGAAAATTTCTAAAAACAAAAACAAACCAAACAAATAACAAATCAATTAGCAACCGCTCCCCGGCAGCGGCGCCAAAATTTGATGCGTGTCGTAACCACAACAAATTAATTCAGATATTTCCCACTAATTAACTGGTAATATAGCGGTAGTAAGAGATCGTTCCCACGAAGAGCAGTGTAATTGATATGTTATTTAGTTCAGCAAAATAAATAAAAGAAAAGGGGGTTTGTTGAATAATTAAAAGAAAAGAAAACAATAAGATGAAAAGATGATTAGGAGTCATTCGCCGTTACCAAACGTTGACTTGCATAGTATACTCGTTTACCTTTCGTAAGAATCATATATCACCAACCGTATATATATATATATATCAGTGCTATCCCCAAAACTCCTTTTACCACGGATACGGAAGCTCTCCAATATCAGATTCTATTCAACCGAACCACCAAGTAGTAGCTCACTCAAGGTGTAATCCAACTGAATGCTTTAGGCTTTGTGAATTAGGTTGATCCCAGTAGTTAAACTCTTAGCTCAAGGTCCACTTGCTGGTGTTATCTTCACTTGCAATTGCTCCACAGAATCCCTCTGCAAGGTCTCGCGATTTCTACTTGTGTATGAATTATTCGACGATTACTTATCTCCTAACCCAATACTAGCAATAGAACAATTAATAGATCAATCTAGCGTGCACTCCAAATCAATCTAAGAATCACTCATAAAGATAAAATATGGTAAAGACAAACGATAAGATGATTAAAACTCCGAACAAACTTGTATAATAATTGAGCTTCACGCTAGAACATTGAATTCATCCTAATCAAATAAAGAATTAGCTACACATGAATTTACCAAAACCCATGAAAAATATATAGAAGAGGAAGAAAATACTTGGTTTCCCCCTAAAGAGGTAAACCCTAAAAATATATGATAAAACCTTTCTCTCCCTTCTCTGTATTTTTTCTCACCCCCAAAAGTTGTATCTTCTCTGCTCGGCTAGTTGGCCATTATATAGGCTTGCGTACACAACCTAACGTGTGCGACAAATCCTCAATTGATAAGTACATAAAGTCGGTCAATAGTGTTTCAGTGCGCATGGGAAACAACTGCTGATAACTCGGTGTTACAAGGACCATTCTAACAGAATAAACCTGTCTGTTGATTGGCTTGAGTTAGCTGGGACCCAGATAGACAAGTATGCACTGTTTTATGATTGGTTGTGCATCTAACTTGCTGTACGTTACTATAACAAATCCCCATTCTTCACCTTATACGCGTGGGACAAATTCTCGAATAGATAACTCTCTATCGGAACTGAATTCTGCTCAACCTCTTCCCAAGCTTTATCCCAACTACATTCTCGAGCACCACTTCCCTGTCTTGCAGAAACTCGAGTTCAACGTTAAACTCACTGCATCACACTTCCGGCGGCATCAACCTCAACAGACTTTGTTCTTGACCTTCGTCACTCGACACAACCAACTTCCTATGGTAACAGCACCACCATCAATCTCGAGTATCACAGTTCAACTTATCTTGAGCTCAAGCCAGCATCAGGTTCATGATCATCAGCAAGTGAACGAAAGTAGCAATTATTTTCTGAGCTGATTGTTCATCAGCTTAGCTTCAACTGTCCATTCTCCTTCTTTCGCCAAGCTCAAGTTTCTTCTCAAAATTCATGCTCTACGTTACCTGTTCTGCCAACGGAAACAACGGATCCATCACCATTCAGTACCATCACCACGATACCACAGCTCAGTTAACATATCTTCTTTCTCGTTCTCAACTCTCATCAATGGAAGCAACTTCCAACTCCATAGCTTTTCCATCACTGCCAAACCCGAGCATCCACAGTCACCTACCGTACCCATTTCGATCCAACCATCATTACTGCCATCTTCATCTTTTCTTCCGAACACAGACTCATCATTAGCTCGACTCAAAACCCATTTCCTTCTTATCTTTACTGCCTTTTCACGCTGGTAGCAACCCAAACTCGTCATCAACCTTCTCTTGGTCATGAGCATCCATGTATACTGTCAACTCTCCTTCCTTCATTGCTGCCAATGACGGTAACACGGACCCAAGCTTAACGGACTACCAGCAGCACCTCCTTCCATCTCATCGCAATGGAAACTCATTCCATAGTTCTAATCCTTCATCCTGATAACCCACATGAATAGCAAAATCACAACTGCATGGGATGATCGTATTTTGTCTGGGGAAGAAGGTGAAAGTGGCTGTCCCTAATCCGAACCACAGGTGCTTTTAACATTTCAGTTCAGCTGTCAGTCCTGCAAGACTGACAGTTCAATTCTTGTACTGCGACTGCCCTGAGTAAAGTATCCGAGTGCCTTTAGTGATCTTGTCTCCCCCTAGTAGTTCCAGCGTCCTCCTTTAATATTCCCCGTCTAACTGTCAGTTTTCGGGAACCGACAAGCTTAATTTCTCGTTTTGCCCATAACTTCCTCATACGATGCCGGAATGAGCTCATTCTTTCGCCCTTAGCTTCATATTCTCGTCCTCTACACAATGAAAAGTAGAAATATTGTATATGAACGAGTTCCAATTAGTCTTTGGCCCTTCTCCACTTGTAGACTTCACTTTTATAGCTCTTTTCACTTCTTTTCGGATGATTCACCTAGCAAAACATAAATAAAAGAAAACAAGAGTAATATACAATAATTTGCAAGAATATATAGCAATTACTAGCATGGATTCGACACTAAATATATGCAAAATATGCACTTAACACAAGCACGGTACTGGTCATGTAAAATCCAGATTGGATAGAGCGTTAGGAAACATCGAATGGTGTTTAGCATACCCTGATGCTATTTTGAGTCATCTTCATCAAAATGGTTTTGACCATTCTCCAATAATGCTACAGCTTTCTAAACAAAATAAAATAGTGGGTAGATGCTGGAAATTCTTTGAACACTGGTTGAAACAGGATAGTTGCATTGATCATATTAAATCTGCTTGGTCCACTATTTATTCAGGCTTTAATGCTTTTGTTCTGGCAAACAAACTATCTTTTACTAGACACATATTGTCACAATGGAATAAAAATTCTTATGACAATATCAGTAAAAAAGTTTCTCAACTTCAGTTAGAGATAAACAACTTACAAGTTGCAGATGTAGACGGTTCAAAAACAGAAGCGGTGGTTGATATTTAAGGGGGGATCAGAATACTCAATGAAATACAAGCAAGTTCCAACAAACAAAAATCAAGAGACCATTTTTTTAATGATGTGGATCTAAATTCTAAATATTTTCATATCAGAATGAACATGAGAAAATCCAGAAACAGGATTGACGCTTTGATGGCACCTGACGGAACGTGGTGTAGCGACATGGAATCTCTATATGCTCTTCTCAACAATCACTTTCAAAATATCATGACCACTTCAGACCCGCCAAACAGTCAACAATTCCTGAAGCATATACCCTCGTGCATCTCCATGGCAGACAACGAAGCTCTGGAAGCAATTCCGACGGAACAAGAAATATATAAAGCTCCAATGACTATGGAGCCATGGACCTCTCCAGTCCCAGACGGGTTCCCACCTGTTTTTTATCAGAATTAATGGCTGGTTGTTAAGGATGATATCTGCAAAACGATAAGCTCGTTCTTCCAATCAGGGTTCATGCTCAAGAAGATTAACAGAACAAGAGTATCACTGATTCCTAAAGTCCAAATATGTAATAAAACTGAAGATTTCCGTCCAATTGCGTTGTGCAACACCGTTTACAAGATTATTTCAAAGATTGTTGCTTTGAGATTGAAGAAACACATAGCGAGAATCATTTCCCCTATGCAATCAGCCTACGTCCCGGGACGACTAATCTCAGAGAATATTGTTTGGTCCAAGAGATTGTTCAAGCAATGAAGAAGAAAGAAGGATTCAGTGGTAATCTCGCACTAAAGATGGATATGTCTAAAGCGTTTGATCGCTTGGAATAAAGTTTCTTGCTCAGTATCATGGAAAAATTTGGTTTTTCAGATAAATTCTGACATCTTATCTCACAATGTATTTCAACAACAAGTATAGACCTCAACCTAAATGGATCGCCTACTTCTGCTTTCAAGCCAACGAGGGGAATTCGGCAGGGCGATCCTTTATCGCCATACCTCTTTATCCTGGCTATGGAGTCATTCTCCAGATTACTAGATCATTGCAAGAAAATGGGTCAGTTAACAGGTATGAAGATCTCACGTTCTGCTCCAAAGATTAATCACCTGCTTTTTGCGGATGATTGCATTTTGTTTTGTAAATCTTATGATTCTCAAGTCCAAAAACTCCTCCAAGTGATTCACTAGTTTTCACAATGCTATGGACAACTGATCAATTTCAACAAGTCAGCGGTCTTTTTCAGCTCAAATATGGAACCGGAAGCTCATCATATTATTTGTGGAACCCTTCAAGTTAGATATCTCTCAATATTTTAGAGGAAAAATACCTGAGATTACCTTTCTTCGTGGGTAGGAAAAAACAATTTCCCTTCTCTATTATCTGCGAAAAAATGGATCACAGATTTTCAAACTGGAATGGCACCAACATGTTGGAAGTTGCTCGATCAGTGATGATTAAGAATATATCCAATGCAATACCAATTCACCACATGACATGTTTTAAACTACCTGATACTACTATCAATAAGATGATCTCTAAACAACAACAATTCTAGAGAAATAAGAAAAGTTGCAAAGGTAATCATATGATCAAATGGGGTAGTACCCAGAAGCCGAAGGAAGAAGGAGGATTGGGTTTTCGGGACATGCACATCTTCAATAAAGCCTTACTGGCAAAGTCAGCCTGGAAGCTTTGTTCTGACATAGACTATATGATGGTGAAATCATTAAAGGCTAAATATTTTGCGAATGAAAATCTGTTCAAACTCAAGAAAAAAATTACATCAACCTGGTCGTGGAGAAGCATGATATCTGATCTTGAGTTTGTTCAAACTAATAGCCTCTGGTACCTTGGAAACGGAAGGAAAATTCAAATCTGGAACCACAAATAGATTCAAGCATTACCAAAACCACCGACTCCAAAGCAAGGCTGTAATTTATATCTTCAATATAAGTTCGTGCACCAACTGATTGATCAGGAGAATAATGCATGGAATATTACTACCTTGGAGGAGCTGTTTGATCCCAATACAGTAAACATTATATCTGGGATGGAGATTAACGACAACCAAGAGGACAGACTTGTATGGCTTCTCGAAAATAATGGTGTTTTTTTCAGTAAAATCAGCCTATAAAAAGATGTATGAAGACGGTAACACTTCAGATATGGTGGGGCCAAGAATGATCAAAATCTACAAAACTATGTGGAATCTCAACCTTTTACCAAGAGTAAAACACTTTTTATGGAAAGCAAGATCAACTATACTTCCAACAAGTGATATTCTAAGCTTAAAGATACCTGGAATTGTTAATGTCTGTCCTCTCTGTGACAACATACAAGAAACCCCAGCTCATGTTTTGATGGAGTGTAGTTTAGCTAGGGCAGTATGGTTCTCTATCTTTGGCTGGTCTTCTACTCAATCTATCACTTTCTCAGATTGGGTACAAAGCTGGTTTGATGAATTACATGAAAATAAGATCTCAGAAGATGAAGTTTGCAAAAGGTCGATAATTGCTTGGTCCCTGTGGAAGTGCAGATGTGATAAAACCTTCCAAAATTTAACTCCTAACCCTTATAGAACAATTCTACAATGTCGCAGTTTTATCAATGCTCAACTAACTCACAGAACTAAGAAACTTATCTCTAGTAGTAGAGTTAGTCGACATAATGTGCACTGGTATTCCCCTCCAAGGGATACTGTAACTATAAACTGCGATGGTTCCTTTTTAGAGTCCAATAAATCTGGTGGAATTGGTCTAATAATTCGTACTTTTACAGGTGAACAACAATAAAATGAATTAGATTAGGTTTTGACTTATTTTCTCTCTCTTGTATTGGTTATATAGAACCCTTTTGTTAAAGCGCATCAGAGCTAGATGACTATTGCATACAACACTAATTTGATTGGTTTCTAGAGACTTAATGGGTAATCTTTAACCACGTGTCAAAAAAAAGGCTTTGAACGGTTGTCCTTGTTTTTAAAATT
Organism: Papaver bracteatum; assembly: GCA_023529315.1. Lineage (NCBI taxonomy): Eukaryota > Viridiplantae > Streptophyta > Magnoliopsida > Ranunculales > Papaveraceae > Papaver > Papaver bracteatum. The sequence continues at coordinate 832,146 of JAJJWX010001650.1, forward strand.
ATGTGGAATTTTATAACTTAGAAAACCGTGTGACCTCGTTACGTAGGGGTCCATAAGTCCGAGAATAAAAACTTAATCGATTTACGTTTATTCCGGAGCGTATACCACATTATATTTAAAGAATATATGAGAATGAAGATGGATCTGAAGAATGAAAAAATAGTTTTTAGAAACTCAGCTTACAAGATTACCAGACATAAACCCATGGTCCTTATTCAGATGAACTCGAGATCTTGGAACTCAGGTTGTAAGATTACCATATACCGACCCAACGTTCTCGTCCAGTTGAGGTTTGAGATGTCAAATATCAGATTGGATAATTCTGCAACCTATTATGGAACTCAAGTTGCAAGATTACCATACACAGATCCAATGTTCTCGTCCAGGTAAGGTTTGAGTTGTCTAATATCATATTGGATGGATCTTGAGTGGATTCTGCAACATATTATGGAACTTAGCTTACAATATTACCATATACAGACCTAAAGTTCTCGTGAGGTTTGAGATGTCAAATATCATATTAGATGAATCCTGAGTGCATTCTGGAACTCAGCTTACAAGATTACCATATACAAACCTAATGTTCTCGTCCAGGTGAGGTTTGAGATGTCAAATATCATATTGGATGGATTTTGAGTAGATTCTGCAAGCTATTATGGAACTCATCTTGAAAGATTACCATATACAGACCCAATGTTGTCGTCCATGTGAGGTTCGAGATGTCAAATATCAGATTGGATGAATCCTGAGTGGATTCTACAACCTATTATGGAACTCAGCTTGCAAGATTACCATATACAGACCCAATGTTCTCGTCCAGGTGAGGTTTGAGATGTCAAATATCAGATTGGATGATTCTGCAAACTATTGTGGAACTCGGGTTGCAATATTACCATATATAGATCAAATGTTCTCGATCTTGGGTGGGTTCTGCAAACTATTATGGAACTCAGATTGAAAGATTACCATATACAGACCCAATGTTGTCGTCTAGGTGAGAATATGAAAATGACCAAATTACCCTTATATGATAAAATGCTGCAAATTGAATATTTGTATATTGGGTTACTAGAGTTGGACCAGACTTTCTCATTCGGGTGAAATAAAGATGAAATTCAACAGATTTGAACATCCCAGATTCAAAGATTACTAGAGTTGGACCTGACTTTCTCATTCGGGTGAACTGAAGATGAAATTTATCAGATTTGAACATCCCAGATTCAAAGATTACTAGAGTTGGACCAGACTTTCTCATTCGGGTGAACTGAAGACGAAATTAATCAGATTTGAACATCTCGGGTTCAAATATTACTAGAGTTGAACCCGAGTTTCTCGTTCGAATGAACTGGAGACAAAATTTATCATAATTGAACATCACAGGTTCAAAGATTACTAGAGTTGGACCTCAGTTTCTCGTTCGAATGAATTGTAGACGAAATATGTCAGAATTGAACATAACTGGTTCAAAGATTACTAGAGTTAGACCTTAGTTTCTCGTTCGGATGAACTGGGGACGAAATATATCAGAATTGGACATCACACAGGTTCAAAGATTACTAGAGTTAGACTTGAGTTCCTCGTATGGATGAACTTGTGCCGAAATATATCAGAATTGCACATCACATGTTCAAAGATTACTAGAGTTAGACCTGATTTTCTCGTACGGATCAAATGGAGACGAAATATATCAGAATTGAACATCACAGGTTCAAAGATTACTAGAGTTAGACCTGAGTTTCTCGTACGGATCAAATGGAGACGAAATATATCAGAATTGAACATCATAGGTTCAAAGATTACTAGAGTTAGACTTGAGTTTCTCGTACGGATCAACTGAAGACGAAATATATCAGAATTTAACATCACAGGTTCAAAGATTACTAGAGTTAGACTTGAGTTTCTCATACAGATCAACTGGAGAAGAAATATATCAAAATTGCACATCACAGGTTCAAAGATTACTAGAGTTAGACATGAGTTTCTCGTCCGGACGAACTGGAGACGAAATATATCAGAATTGAACATCACAGGTTCAAAGATTAATAGAGTTGGACCTGAGTTTCTCGTCCGGATGAACTGGACACGAAATTTATCATAATTGAACATCACGGTTCAAAGATTAATAGAGTTGGACCTGAGTTTCTCGTTCGGATGAACTGGAGATGAAATATTTCAGAATTGAACATCACGGGTTCAAAGATTAATAGAGTTAGACCTGAGTTTCTCGTTCAGATCAACTGGACACGAAATATATCATAATTGAACATCACAGGTTCAAAGATTGCTAGAGTTGGACCTGAGTTTATCGTACGGATCAGCTGGAGACGAAATATATCAGAATTGGACATCACAGGTTCATAGATTGCTAGAGTTAGACCTGAGTTTCTCATCCGGATAAACTGGAGACGGAATATATCAGAACTGAACATCAAAGGTTCAAAGATTACTATAGTTGGACCTGAGTTTCTCGTATGGATGAACTGGAGATGGAATATATCAGAATTGAACATCACAGATTCAAAGATTATTAGAGTTGGACCTCAGTTTCTCGTCCGAATGTACTAGAGACGGAATATATCAGAATTTAACATCACAGGTTCATAGAGTACTAGAGTTAGACCTGAGTTTCTCGTCCGGATAAAATGGAGACGAAATATATCAGAATTGAACATCACAGGTTCAAAGATTATTAGAGTTAGACATGAGTTTCTCGTTTGGATGAATTGGAGACGAAATATATCAGAATTGAACATCACATGTTCAAATATTACTAGAGTTAGACTTGAGTTTCTTTTTCGGATGAACTGAGGACGAAATATATCAGAATTGAACATCACAGGTTCAAAGATTACTAAAGTTAGGCCTGATTTTCTCGTACGGATCAACTGAGGCCGAAATATATCAGAATTGGACATCACATGTTCAAAGATTACTAGAGTAAGACCTGAGTTTCTCGTATGGATCAACTGGAGACGAAATATATCAGGATTGAACATCATAGGTTCAAAGATTACTACAGTTAGACCTGTGTTTCTCATACGGATCAACTAGAGACGAAATATATCAGAATTGAACATCACAGGTTCAAAGATTACTACAGTTAGACCTGTGTTTCTCGTACGGATCAACTGGAGACGAAATATATCAGAATTGAACATCACAGGTTCAAAGATTACTAGAGTTAAACCTGAGTTTCTCGTCCGGACGAACTGGAGACGAAATATATTAGAACTGAACATCACAGGTTCAAATTATTGTGAGGTGATTGATAATTCTAGGTTGTTCTTCGAGAATATAAGTCCGGGTTATCGATTGGTTCATGTTCACCTTGATTTATCAAAAGACGGAACAAAACTCGTAGGTATTTTTATGGGAGACAAATTTATCTATTCTCGTAGACTTTTATGTGTGATAAAAATTTGTTTATTAAAGTCTTTGACTTTGGGTCGTAGCAACTCTTAGTTGTGGGTGAGATCAGCTAAGGGAATCAAGTGCATAGTATCCTGCTGGGATCAAAGACGTAAGGAGCGTAATTGTACCTTGTATCGATGTGAGATTGATTTGGGTTCAACTATAGTCCATACCGAAGTTAGTTTGTAGTAGGCTAGTATCTGTAGCGGCTTAATACAATATGTTTTCAGACTGGACTAGGTCCCGGATTTTTTATGCATTTGCGATTTCCTCGTTCAAAAAACTTCTGGTGTCTATGTTATTTATTTTCCGCATTATATTTCGTTATATATTTGAAATATCACAGGTTGTACCATTCAAGTTAATGTCTGTAGAGGCTTAATACAGTGTATTTTGATATTGATTGATCCTTGAACATTGGTCTTTGGTAGCATTCAAGTTAATATCTCTTGTATTCAATTTGACTTGCAGATTTCTATTTGCTTGAGTAAGTATTGAATACAGAAATTGAGATATAGCTCCTTGATATACTTTTTATTAAGATGGAGTCTGACTGTCTAGTTGATTCTCTTAAAAGTATATTGGAGTTAGTCCATACAGATTTCTAAGCTAATTATTGGGTGAGGTTGAAATGAAGTTGAATTTGGAGAAGAGTACAATTATTAGTGTAGGTGCATATGCAGTTGTTGATTCTTTGGCACTGAAGTTGGGTTTTAAGGTGGATAAACTTCCTTTTAAGTATCTGGGGATTCCTATTGGTTCTAATGCTAGATGCACTTCTATTTGGGATGAAGTAATTAAAAGAATGGAGGTGACATTAACTTCTTGGAAGAATATATTTCTTTCAAAATCTGGGAGGTTGGTTCTTATCAGAAGTTATTTGGCAAGCTTGCCTGTGTACTTTCTGTATTTAATTCCTTTGCATGTGTGTACGGAGAAGAAGCTTAATATACTAATGATAAGATTTTTGTGGGATTCAACTGATGATAAAAGGAAAATGAGTTTGGTTTCTTGGGTGAATATTTGTAAGCCAAAACACTTAGGTGGTTTAGGAGTTAAGAACTTGAAGTGTACTAGTAAAGCTCTTAAAGTGAAATGGATATGAAGATATGAAAATGAGAGGAAAGATTTATGGAGGAAGGTGGTTCAGTAAAAATTCAAAAGAGGTGAAGATGTTTGCTTGCCTACTAATGATGCTGCTGCTCAGGGAAGAAGTAATTGGAAAGGTATTTTGAAGTTCTATGAATTTATGGAAGAACATGTAAGTTTTAAACTGAATAATGGGAAGTCTATCAGATTCTGGCTAGATAATTGGACAACTACTGACACTTTAAGATCTAAATTTCCTACAATTTATAAACCATCCAGTATGAAGAATGCATCTATATCTGACATGATAGAGGATGAGAGATTGCAGTGTCAGGTTAGGAGGAGTTTAATTATATCATTTTGAAAAGTTGGATTGAGACTTGTTATGTAATGATCCAGGACTTGTTCATGGGTTGAATGGGGAAGCATGTGAGGATTTACAGTGAAGAAGTGTTATGATTTGTTGGTGCAGGATAATGAAGTTTGTGACTTCAATAAATTTTTGTAGAAGAATGGTATTCCTCCCAAGGTGAGTTTCTTACTTTGGGAAATATTTCATGATTCATTGCCAACTTATTCAATGCTCAATCATAGAGGAATGAACTTTTAAGATGTTAGATGTTCTTTGTGCAAGGGGGAGGAGGAAACTTCTGATCATCTTATGCTCAGGTACGTTCTTTTGCATTTAAAGTGTGGTCTTATTTCATTAAGGCTTTTAAGGTCTCTTGGGTGTTTTCTGACACAGTTAAGAAGAACTTTGAATCTTGAATAACTTGCATGGGAGGTGCAGAGAAGTTTAGTGGAAGGTGATATATGCAGTGCACTGGCACTTGTGGAAAGAAAGAAACAATAAAGCATTTGGCGGAAGAGCTAGGGATGCATATAAGGTTATTATGCTCATTAAGCAGACTTGTTTTGTGGTTTTTTTGGAGGGATTTTTTCAAAGATGTTACTGTTAATGATATCATGTATCATTGGGATACAATTCTACATTTGCGATGTTGCTGAACTTTCCCTAGGCTTTACCTTGTAAATTCTTGTAAATACTTTTCTTTTTTAATATAAAATTTCCTTTCAAAAAAAAAAAGATGAGGGGGTTGTTACACATTGTATCTTCTTTACTAAGCATATATTATATCCTTTTCTGTTTTTTTTCTTTCTTGGATTTCGCTATTACTATTGTGAAATTCATCATATATTGTTTGGTCGGGTTAATTGGATTATATGGTAATCCAAATTATTGATATATAACCTCACACTTATGAATTCTAATTCCTAAACGAAAATAGTTTCAAAATTCAAATTTCGGGAGAAGCTTACTGGTATTACTCATTCTTAATTAGGAGAGGCGATATGGATCACCGAAGCGCTGAAGTGGCATCAAACCAACAAGCTCATAACCTGTAACATTGAGATAGCTAATCCAAAGCTAATCAAGACTCTGAAGACAAAATGGGGGTTCCCTCAGCAAAATTCCCATGTAACTCAGTTTGAAAAAAATATTGAACTATTTACTTATTTTAGGCAATTGTTTTGTAATTCCCTAAGGCAAGAATGGACCAAACTCCAATCCATGGCCAATGTTTATGCTTCATCCTCTGGTGATGGTCAAGCTTTTTTACCTATGTTAAACTGTAATATGTATGTCCCAAACAATTCCTCTCAGATTTATCTGAGAAGATAGTTTCCTTTAATCTATGTTTGTTTCAAGAAAAAAAAAGGTTATCTAGGCACTTCTACCTATATGCAATATGCGAATAGATGGGACATTGTTAAGAAGAAAAAGAAAACAAAAAAGTGAAAGGGACAAAAGAGAAAGTATTTAGAGTATATGCATCAAAATTACTAAAGATAGAAAAACAAAATAGAAGCACACGTGAGACGAATGTATATTGGTTCACGTTTAGCTGTAACTAAACACGGGAGTCATCATATATACACTGGATTTGGTATCCCGATCATCTACCGCATTATTCTATTTTTTTTTTCGAAAAAGAGGCTAGCCTCAGAAATTGTATTGATAGAACCGATTTAGGTAATCGAAAACCTTACAGAATTTGTTCAAGATCATAAAACAGTCATACATGTTATAGTATCTCCACCAATTCTTGCCCATCAAATCTATCCCTTCAGATCTAAAAACAGTTTCAAAAAACCTTCTCTCTCGCAAAGGAAAGGACCAAACATATAGGGCCAAACTGAAATCAGAATGTGTCAAAGCACAAAGCAATGACTGGATAGAATCCAACCCAATGTTCCTCAGATCATGTAAACAACATGAACTGGAGTTTTTAAAGTTTAGATTTCCTAATGCAATCAAGGTAACTATGACCCAACTAATAGTAACAATATCCAAAACGTAACCATAGTGTCTCAAGTAGTAACCAAAATGTGTCAAGTAGATGTGGTAGTCTGAATCGGTCTTTAGGTGTCTGTAGTGGAAAGTAGCGGGCTGACTCGGTGCTGGAGATATGGTAACAGTTGAAGTAGAATATGAACCAGATGATAATCTTGATCGAGTTGGTGTTGTCTTTGTTATCATTTATAAGCCTAAAATAGGTAAAACTATAACAAGGGGGACAAACATAATAACAATACATATTGAATCTAATAGAGATACAAAAATCATCTCTACACCATAAATAAAAAATATAGCAGATCTGAAAGCTGTTGGTGTATTTGAAGCCGATGCCAAAGTTGTTTTCAACACTTCCAATTTATCAGTGGATATATATGAAGCTGATGAAAAGATATGATTGCTTTTCTGCCAGAAGTTGCAAACCAAACCCATGCGGCAATTCGAATATTGAACACAAAAAGCAACAAAAAGAAGATTCTCAAGACTGTTGAAAATATGTTGACTGGAAAAAATCTTCCACAGAGAACAATGAATACGCCGGAGAAGACGACGGAACTTCAGAATCTGCCGGAAAAAAACACCATCAATCTAGCGGTAAACGCTGATAAGAGCATGACCCAATCTTGAAATCCCCATAGCAGAGAAGATTTCAAACCTCAAGTTAGGGAATAAGAAAGCAAACATATAATACAAAATACTAGTCCTATTATCCAGTGAAACTGAGATAAAGAAAAGGAATTATAAACTACTAAAATTAGATACAATGGAAATCAAAGCCGATAACAGATGAAGTGGCCGGATTGCTGCGAGGCTGGAGAAGGACTTGTGAATTTTAGAGAGCAACCGAATTATTCGTTTATAAAACTTGGATTTTAGTCGACCACTAATACCAACTCCTACTCATATTTATTGTAGTTCATTCTTATTACAATTTGCAACTTGGGTGTAGGACTTGTGAATTTTACAGACTGGAAGAATAAAAAATTTGTTCCCAAAAATATTGTGATGCTACTACATTAAAGATTTGGTCAGTTTATATAAGATTTATTACTTACCCGTATGACTGAAGTAGTCTGAGTCACCGGGAATAGAGTCTGGGTTGGACAATCTATTGTCCCTGGCAGATTTTCGATTTAAGGGCCCGTGATTACGTGCGTTGACCACCACTATCCTTCGGTTACGATTTGGTGGAGGTGCCTTAAAATTTGCTTCATTATGTTGATTCTCCACTTCTGCGCTCCTGGCGATTCTATCTTTGAGCTCTTAGTTTCTTTTGTGAGCAAGGCTACGGTATCCACATATACCCTCTGGTTCCTTCTTACCTCTTCAAGCTCTGCTATCAGTTGGACTGAATGGTTCGATCCTTGGTTCGGAGTCCCACTTGCATTTGTCTACCGGCTAATACAGTGTGATCTTGATCAACAGTCTGTATCAAAGGGACCGGCGGATCAATGAGTGGGACCTGAAGTTCTGGGGGTTGTTGCGCTGGATGGTACGCTATCAGAGGATGTTGAATGGTCAGTAGTGGTTGGTTTTGTTTGTTAGTGGGTGGCATTCCATAAATGGGTTATTTCATTGTTGACTCTACCATTCCCTCTCTTTGTTCGTTTGCTCGAGTTATGGCTACTGCTCTGGAAGCATTGGCTTTGGTGGCTGCGGCTTTTAGGGCTGCTGCTACTATTGCGCTGACATCTAGAGGCACCGTGCTTTCTGCTCCATATGGCCTCTTGGTTGCTGTTTTAAGCTTTTCACCTTTTTGTTTGCTGCGTGTCATAACTGGTGTAGTCCTTGGCGTCTCCTTTCACGGTGCCTTGGTTTTTCTTGCATCTTTCGTTTTGTCCATGTTCTCTTATCCTGCAAAAGTAATATGTTGACTAGGAAGGTATATCTACCCGGGCTTCGTTAGTAAAGGTGATACAGGTGAAGAAAAAGTAAACGTAGCCATTTTGTTAGGAATAAAGGAAAAAATCATGGGTTTAAACATAGATCTAGATATCATTTTTTTTTAAAATAAGAGTAGATTCAAACACAGTTCCAGAATTTTTTCCGAAAGAAAGTATAGATACGAAAACAGATCCGAAATCAGCTTTGATAGAATACATGGATCTGATTATTACGAACATAGATCCAAGGATTTTACAAGTGAAAACTAGAGTTTGAATTAGCTTCTATCATTTTTGTGGTGAAAAAGGCTTTGTTTTGTCAAATCGATCCTTCTTAAAATGGTAAGGTTTGTCATCCAAAATCGGTATTGAAAACCAACGTTGAGTAATAAATAAAAGTTTTCACAGGGAAAGATAAATATTTTACTGGGACATAAGTGTCCCTGTTTCTAGCGCCAGATTGTGAAAACAGAAGTATCGATGGTACCTTCGTGTCCACAAACAATATTCACAATGATAGTAAAATTATGGAAACGATCGAAATACGTATAAAACTATATATGTAAAATACATGGGAGACTCTGAGCCTTCGGGCTCGTCCTAGCCTCTCATCATAGTAGAGCCTATGATGGAATTAAACGATGCAAATGACAGACAATAAATCTACAATCGCAGTATGTAAATGAGACGATGATTTACGTGGTTCAACACTAAGGCCTACGTCCACGAGGGTTGGTTTTTCACTATGTATTATATGAGATTATAATGGATAGTCGAGTGACCCTGAGTAGGGAATGAAGCTATTAGGCTCAATGATAAACTCATACTTACTCTTACACTTTCTCTCTCTTGAACTATAATCCTTTCTATCTCAAATTGGTTGACCCCCTCTCTGTTAATCGAGTTGGGTATTTATAGAGGTCTTGTGTGGGACCCTCGTTTCTGTCTGCTCAGAGACTTATCTTCTTGATATTTGAGCCGGTGCCAATGGATGTCTTCGGGATTTCCCGATGCTTCCAACGGTCGCATAAGGTGACGATGATCCACCTCTCTTGCTCCACGGAATGCTTGACACGTGCCATGTACTTGTAGCTTTTAATGCAGGTGGTTGGGGCAGAACACATGCATGAGACAGCTTCCCTTGGAGTTGTCACTTCTTTGTCAGCAGCTCTCATCCTCTTCGTCCATCTGGGATCGGCCTCGTGATGGGGTAAAGTGTCTTTGGATCTTCTATGGTGCTTCTCGGGTCCTCGTTCATCTGGTAGTCCCAGGTTTGGACATCGTTGGATTCGTTTTGTGATGTTGATGTGGCAAGAGATGACGATTGGGTTCTTTGAATGTGACAATGTGGCATCGAGGCTTGATGCCCATATCCTTCATGCCTCACACATGTATCCCTTCCTCCACGTGGCTCAGGGGCGGAGCTGCTTGAGGACTAGGGAGGACAGTTGTCCTCCCTAGAATCTCAAAATTGTCTATTTAGCCTTTCCATTTTAAGATTATTTTGTATTTGTCCCCCCTTAAATGTTCTAAAATTGCAATAATAGGTATAAATACTTACAAATTTTACAAATTTTGTTGTAATTTGTTTTAAAATGTACTAGTAACACGTTTGAACTGTATAAAATTTCTTATAAGCATCAAATTAGAGCATTTTACAATTTAATTGCCATCTATTATAGCAAAAAGATCGTCAAAATGTTTTTGACGGCCTACGGCCGCAAATGTATATAGGGGTGCTTGTTTTGGTATTCCCATTTGTCCCCCAACCATAAAGCTTTGGCTCCGCCACTGACGTGGCTGATGGCGGGATAATGTGTATACATAAATCTTTCAAAAAAAAACTAGGCACGTTTGAATGGGTTGAGAAAAGCATTTGTTGATGCATGGCTTCCTCCCGAATATGAACAAAAATTTACCTAAGCACTCAAATTTTCATGGTAAGGGTACTGTAAACTGTCAGATGAAATACAATGTCGTGTATACAAAGCTAAAGCAAACTAAAAAATTTCACACAAGTCAATTGTTATGTGAAACACTCTAAAGCGATATTATGGCTTCTAAAATTGGTTTTTCCTCAAAAGAAAAAAAGGGTATTTGGTGTTTCCTCCCCCGAAAAGATTGCTAATTAGTCCTCCTCAAAAAGATTGAAATTAGTATTTCCTCCCATCGTTAGGTATTCCATCTAATATTCAGTTAGCTGAGTTATCATTTGTGCACGCGTGGATAAAATAACCATAGGGGTATTTTGCGTTTCCTTCCCTGAAAAGATTGTTAGTTAGCGTTTCCTCCCAAAACTAACTGAACAGTGGATAGAATATCTAACGATGGGAGGAAACAATAATTTCAATCTTTTTGAGGAGAAAACGCTAATTAACTATCTTTATTGGGAGGAAACGCAAAATAAACCAAAGAAAAATCAATGAGAACGCCCACCATGGCAAAGTGGAAGAGTAGACCTGCTCTCCATTCCCACCACCATTAAGAATGTAGGGAAAAGCTAAGGCAAAAAGTAAGATGGGAAAGCATGAAGAATAAATTGTAAATCTTCGAAGAAGATATAAAGAAAGCTTTATGTTTTATATTTCATTTCATTTCATCACTAATGCGGAATAAGGATGAGTAGGGGACATTCTTTGTTGCACATTTGTAAAGTAAAAAGCTTAAATTTGAGCTCAAATGACTCAAATCCTTATTAAAGATTAAAGATACATTTTTGTTTTTGTAATAACGTGGTCATAAAAGCAAATCTGTGTCATGTTGTGTTTATAGTATACCCTGTTCAAGAATCATAACACTTGACTAGAGTAGACCCTAACCAATTGTTATTTATATATATAGTGCTAGAAGTTTCCGACTATCAAGGCCAGGCTCCATTTATGTTTCTTGAAACTAGAAAATATAAGAGCAAAGGGCGTACAAATTGTCCATTTGCTGGAAAGGTCCGGGCAAGGTCTAAATTTCTGAAAAGGTTATAAAAATATGGGTTTCCAACTCGGTGTATTAAGTGAGTCAAGCCAGGCCGGTTTATTCCTAACCCATCCTTCCTGGTCGGGTAAGTTGATTTACCCATTTAATTTTGTACGGCCGTGTTACTGGGTTACCCAAAAAAATTTATATGACCGTATGATAAACAGTACCAACTAAATTTTATACGGCCGCGTTATGGAGTTAACCAATTATTTTTATAGGACCATACCAAACACGATACCCATCTTCACTTTCTAAACTTCCTAAACTCCCCTACAATCTCAATATCACATCCATCTTTAATTACATATCCTCTTTCTGCATACTAAATCACCCTGAACTCAGACTGTTCATACATCAAATTGCCACCATCCACATTCCCAACTTAATATTCACAGCAAGCACATTAAGATACACATCAACACCAAATCAACCCACAGTATCTGCAATTACAATTATGGAGAACACACCGCCATTTGAAGAATTTTGCATCTATAATTTCATGTCCTGTACAACAACAGTTTAGCTCAACACCCCCCCCCCTCCAGTTACAGATCATATTTAATGTGCAAACCTTCTCCTACAATACCAGCTCACCAGCAAGTCAAGCTTACTCATACCAAAAAAATAAAAGAGTATCAGGGACAATTTAAGAGTTTAAATGCTGTTCAAATGGATATTAGTTTCAATGTCAGCCTTTTGAGCCAAATCCAGGTTCTCTTCACTTGAAGCTTCCAGACTTCCAGTCGATGCAGACCAATGCGAACACCATTATACACAAGCATGAGACTTGTTGCTGCAACATGCCCTAGCTATAATCCCTTGAACCTGCGGATGGCCTCAAAGACAATAGCATCCTTTTGCTCCTAATCCGCAGACCAGCTAAGTAAAACAATGGGTTGATCTTTGTTATTATTTAAGCGGCAAGCACAACCTACCTGTCATCAACAAAAGTTAATTACCATCAACATAGGAGTGGACGACCCTTGACAAATATAAAAATGAATGCACAAACTGAAAGATATGCAAATGACATGAACTTCTGACTATTGAATTATTATCATGATAAAGGCGAGATAAAAAGGATTTCATGTCTACGGGATACTTGCGGTTAGAGTGGATAACTACTATAGAAAATATTTATATGTGTGCTTAGAAAATAAGAGAGAGACTGCAGTTACAACTTTATATCCACTTAAATTCATTAAGCAAAAACAACAAGTCAAATTCAACATCTCTTTTCATTCTCCATGTTTATTAAGCTTATACGTGCATATTAAACCACAAGGGGCTAATTCCCGAAATTTCAAATTAGAACAGATAATATCAAGTAAACAACTTAGTAATTAATATAGTAATATTGCAATAAAACCCCTAACAAATTCAAAGCAAGGTCTGTTCACCAATAAATCCCATAACAACTCAAATTATTATGTACCAGATAGTTTTGGACGATATGTGGAATATTAAAGCTTGGGATGACTTGAAACTTTCCTTCCCAGATGAAATGAATGTAAGCACAATATTACTTATAACTCTCAACAAACATGTGGCTCTGCATGCTGATTCCTCCGCTAACAACATCCATGAATTTCATTCTCTAAATAAAATGGAGAGTTAGGAGCTGTTTATGAAGAAGATCTTCTTGTATGGAAGAGGAGAAGGATGCAGCAACAATCAAGAATGCTGGTGCCTGTTAGAGTTGAAGGACTTGGGGAATCAGATGGTGGAGAAGTGCCGCGGGCTACCCCTAACCATTGTGGTTTTGGGAAGTCTCTTATCAAGCAAAGAGAAGTCTCAGATTGTATGGTCCAAAGTAATTCCAATGTGAATTGGCATCTCACACATGGAGTTGGTTCTTACTCCTGCTCTGGAATTTTAGCCTTGAGTTACTACGAATTGCCTTATTATCTAAAGCCTTGCTTTTTATACATGGGCATTTTCTCTGAAGATCGGGAATGGAATTCCGATAAAATGATATTATCAATTTACTTCAATAGCGTCAAACAAACACAATTTCAGTTTAATCCTCTCTAAAAAATCAATTATATCGATCGAAATAGATCAATTTATGTACCATATTCGTTTAAAATTGAAAAACCTCAACTTTCAGTTTTTTAAAAGAGATACAGTGAAGAAATGATAAACCAACAAGACTAAAAAATTAATTCCGCCCTTACATCCATGAAATTGCCTAAACATCAATTATTATGAGGACGTAAAACAACATCATAGAGAGTTAGGGATTCGAACAGTAACAAGAAGGTTACATGAAAAAACAATCACCTTTCAATATGATATAAATGAAAATTTAAGTGGAAGTATGTACCTATACCATCTGGAATTGATGACCTCCTATCCATCGCACTCTACAAGGAGATGAAGGAGAAACCGAAAAAAAATGGAAGAAAGTGAAACCATATGCTCTAACTTAACCAATGTACCTAACTCGACCAGGGAGGGTAAATGGGTAAGAAACAAAATTGTTAACTCGGCGAGTCACACTGAGTCATGACTCGCATATGGTTGTTACCTTTTCGACGAATTCAATCGTTTCTGTACCTTTCTCTAGAATAGGTAATATTCCAGCCCTTTGCTCAAAATATAAGTGGAAAAATTATAGGCCAAGAGTTTATTATACTTTTTTTTTGGAAAAAAGAAAGGGGGATTTATATGAAATTCAAAACTTCAAGAGTGAAGTTTTAATCTGCCGACCTCAAAGATGAGAATTGGATCTCAGCCTATACAGACTAGATGGCGATAAAATCTTTCATTCACGTGGAAGATTTGGCAATAAAAATGTTATGCAGAATCCTTAAAACCAAAGGGGCAAAACTGTCACTAAGGATTACCAAGTTTCACGAGATTACAAAATTTATGTAAAATAAAATAATTCTTATTTCTGGACAATTTGAATATGGAATCTCTACGAGAAATTTGATAACCCCCATAACAACTTTGCTCAGAGGCGGTACTGTGAGATACATATGATTATTGTATCATGTGTGTTTTGTTCGTGAAGATTTCTCTTCTTTTTTTTCATAAGAAAAATTAATTAATATTTAAGAGTTATTACAGAAAAATAAAATGAACAAATCGAAAACAAAAGATAAAGCCACAGAAATCCCAAGACTGATTTGGTGTTGGACATTCATATGTTGCCTCATTAAAACCTTGACAAGGAAAACCCATAGGGATAAAACCTTGACACGAAAAGAGTACAACGCGATAATTCCGAAAATAAAAGCAATAATCAAACAAGTCTTCAGTGTAATCTAATCAAAAGTAGATCTTCTGTAAAAAAAAGAAAGTTTCAGATCTCTTTCGGTACCCAATGTGAAGTTTTCTAATGCTGGCAGTATGTAATAATCCGTAAACAAGTTGGGTAAAATGAGCACCTCAGATCGCGATATAACTATTAAGATATATTCATGCGCCCTTCTAGTCACCTCATGAGTGGTAGAAGTGTCACGACACCGTATCCAAGAAAGGGGGTCCTACTGCTGATTGTGGATGGCGGGTGCATTTCCATAATCGAGGATTCAATTGGTGAGTGTTGGGGTTGCATTTTCGAAAAAACACCGCCATAGGATCACCAGCGAGCTTAATCTACTTAAAGAAGAAGCCAGAATAACATAGACAACATTGATTTCAACATCATGTTGTTTCACAGGAGTCTTCTTATTCCTACTCAAAGAAGAAACACAACAATAGATTAAGTTACACACTAACCTTATACATGTTACATAGGAGTACTAGCATTACAGTACTAACAGGCAAGTACGAAACAGAAAACATAAGAAAATGGTAAGCAAAAATTAATTAATAAAATATAAGAAAAACTAAAACTAAGCCGAAAAACAACTGTACAAGATGAGGGATAATAAAAGGCCTAGCCTACTTATCAGGGTCAACTACTCCAGGGTCAAGAAAATGTATTTATAAAGGTAAAAATAGAATCAGCTAAGTACAACAACTATTACTAGCTAGAAAATACTATTGTTAACTAGTATAACTGTATAAGCCAACAAACCTTATACTACTGAAAAAGTTCCAACAAAATAGAGAAAGAGAATACTTAATCTAAAACAGTGAGGATAAGAAACTTCTTATGTTAACTTTATGTTTAATATAATATCTACAAACTAAAATGTCTTGCTAATGAACTTGAAAAGAGGCCGTAATGGAGCTAAGAGAGAAAGACAAAAAGAATAAGAGATAGAAACAGGCCCCTGAGTGGTCGAACCAAACTGTACTGTTGTCCGACAACTAGTATCTCGAAGAGACCAGTTCAAGAGCGATCTCCTTCTAAGTTAATAACCAGACCTTGGCAAAGAAGATTAGAAGAAAAATCTGTAAACTAAAAGCTATAATATAAAATGAGAAAACAAAGAGGATTTTAAACGGACTTACCTGGGGGTTGGCCTAATCAGCGGGGATAGGGTTGGAATCTGGTGATATTTTCTTCATTTAACAGTTAACCCGCAGGTAAAAGGAGATACAAAGAGCATGAAATAAGTTCATGAGGTTCTAGACACATAACAATAAAAGCATTACCTATTATTCATGCATGCACACATAACCTTGTTAGAGCATAGATCGGTTGAACCCACCAAACGTTGGTATGTCAAGTTTGGTTGTCATATTTTAGTGAATCAAAACTCAATTAGTCACTTGATTATGTACTAGAGACAACTTCGTATAGGTTAGGCTAAAAAGATTAGGATAATGAGACATACAAGTATTACTCGAAGAATTGAAGAATGTGAAGAAGTAAAGAGCTACATCGAAGACATCATCCTTCCTCTTGAGGTTAGTCATATTTTGACTTGAACTATTTCATTCCTAATGTATCTTTCAAGTTGTGCTATATTGAAAACATAACTTCGAAGCTATGAATGATTATACTCTAGTAGACATAGTGTTAAGGAATTAGAATATGAAGTATAACGCTTATCTTTTGAACTTCGTATATAAGACATCGACATAATTGTATGAATGCTATTGTAATTATGTGTATGGGTATGGGTGAAGATTTCGTCCTAGGAAACAATGTTTACATTTGTTTAAAGGAAGTACATTCATGAACTTGTTTTATGAATCGAAAGGGAAAGCGCTAGGCTTATTAGTATTGTTATTTATTGCATATCTTTGGATTACCAATATGTGTGAGTTAGTATAACCGATCATAACTTGTTATGTATCTTGGTAAAACTAGTCACAATGCCTGACTTATGTATTGGTATGACTTTTCTTAGTATAACCTATCCTAAGTAATCACCTAAGATGGTATGATCGATAGTTGTAATTGGTGTGACCGATCCTAGTAATTGGTGTGACCGATCACAAAATAGTAGTTATCGATCCTTGTAATTGGTGTAACCGGTGCTGGTAATTGGTGTAACCGATCCTGGTAACTGGTGTGACCGATCACAAGTAATACCATGAGAATATGGTAACCGGTCCTGGTAATTAATGTGAACAATTTGGTAACTGATATAACCGGTCCCAGTAACCATATTAAGGTAGAACCGGTCCTTGTGTTTGGTAGAACTGTAAACCCATGATTAATGTGTTGATTTGATCAATCACATAGTTCTTTGAAATCAAATGAACCAGTTCTAAAATTGTTTGGAGGTGTGTTATAATCGGTTCCAAGATTGTAAATATGAAAGAGGATTTACAAAGAATTAAGATGTCGACATACTTTGAACATGTTCAGCAACTCTTATCTTTTATTATTCAAAGATATTTCCTTAATATCTAAAGGAGATCCCGGACCGAAATAAGTTGAGAATCTTTTAATTAAGGTTGTTAATTTTTATATATATTTTTAATTAGAAGCAACTAAAGTGCATATCTCTGGAAAATAAAAATTGGTAATGTGTATTTACTAATTGGAGATTTTCTAGTAGGATTTCGGTTAATTTTGGACAGAGCATTTCCAAGAATTATGAAAACCAATTTTGGAAATATTGCATATCTTTATAATATTTCGGTTTTGGAAATTCCTTGGTGTCCAAACTTCCTTGGTCTATAAATACCCAAGTTTGCATTTCATGTAAACTATCCTAAGATCCAGCAAAACTACCTATGTTGTTACTGGTGGATCCGTCTATTCGGAGAGGAAAGTACCATAATTAGGCAAAATCTCTTACGATCGCTCATTTAAAGAATTCTATATGATCAAGAAGATCTACGAGTACCGTTGGTGGGAAACTAGATAATTGCAGTATTATTAGTTTTCGATTTGATTTGATTGACTGACAGTTGTTGAACATTGATTGCACCTAGTTTGTTTATTCTTGAGAATCTTCTATTCTGATATAAGATTCACTCAAACTATATCGAAGTGTCGACGGGATCTTTAGAACTGTTTGTAGATCTAAAGATGTCTCGTGATAATCCATTGTTAATAGACTTCGTCCTATGCCTGATTGATCACAAGAGATTCAAGTTGTTGTGTGCATGTTTATTGAAGATTTAAGAAGATTTGAAGACGAAGAAGATTTCTGATTTGGGTTCATAACCTTTGGTGTGCACAAAACTTGATCGGCTGGAATCCAACTATAATTGGTTTATCTTTTGGTACATTTGATTGATTAGTTGTGTAGATCGGCATTAGTATTTAGTATCTGGATAGATCCTATTATTGATTGCAAAATATAAACTCGACTACTTGTTAGTTGTTTATTAGATAGATCTAAACCCGACAAAGGAGTTTATTGGATTAAACATAAGAGCCTTTGTCTAACTCATATCACTGGATTGAATAGAGTTGTTACCGAATATATTTGTTGTTCCTTCACTATTTGGAATACGAACCAAAGAAATTGTTTTGGTGCGTGCACTTATTGAATGTTGGAAGCGCATGGATACTGAAGAAACTAGGTGAACTATAGGTTTAGTTGCTTGGTCTCAACTATACGAAGTGAGGTTGATTTTATATAACGGCTTAATGCTGGACTAGGTCCCGAGGTTTTTCTGCATTTATGGTTTCCTTGTTAACAAAATCTTACTGTGTCTTTTACTCTTTTTTTTCCCGCAATTATAATTGTTGTTATTATAATTTAAAATAAATTACACAAATGTTAACTCCATATTACTTGATAGTGATCCTATAGAGTTTGGTTAAGTCCGAACCTATTATCAAGTAATCATATTGTGATTTTTGTAGTATCTCGATCTCGTATCCATAGACGATCACACAAAGTGTGAATAACGATTCGTTGTATTGTCTTGACTCAGTCCATATACAATCACTTTCGGTAAGAGGACTTATAGGTGGAAAAGTTTTAGATTGAGGTATATTTGGGTACCCTCGTCTTTTCAAGCCCGACAGAAAAAGAAACAAAAAAGGAGCTAGAGGACAGAAATGGTTCAACCCTATTACAGAGAACTCCCAAGGAGAAAGCCAAGAAAAACAACTCGTTGAAGATAAGAAAAGAAAATATTAAAACATAGAAAAAACTTAACCAAGTTTCAGCTCGAGAAACTATCAACCTATCATGCTATAATTTCAGTATGCATACCTCAAGCACACAACAAGAGAAGGAGAATTGAGGTTAAACAACATAGATCGGAAACAAAGAAGAGTGATCCAAACTATAAGGACAAAGAAAAACAAAGTCCGACAAAAAGAACAGAAGACTAAAAGAGGAAACATTAATCAATAAAATCAAGATTTAGATACGAACTATTAAGAATATTTTCATTTTTCTTCTAAAACAAATTAAGGACCCTATTTGGAAATCCCATCTAAAGAGACTCAACTATGAACAACCAATTTGAGAATCAACGAAGTTTTCATTTACTTCTCTAACAAAGAAAACTTTTCTAAGAGCTTTATAAAACCACAAAGGAGGCCCTTGAGAAACAGCAGGAAGAATTTTTTTTGTTTGTTTGGAAAAAGCACCATTTAGGACCACAATTTTAGAACCCCATTTTTACTAAACATAAGCAGGTTACAATAAAAGAGAGGGAAGAGACACATCTAACCAGTATAAAACTAAGACGGTGGTTCAACTAAAAAAATAGCAGCATAAAATAAGCAAGAATGCAAAAGCAGCCATCAAGAAGAAGACGAAACACATGATTACTCCTGAGTCAGGAGAAGACCAACTCCAAAATCACCTCATCATATAAACCCTAGACCTAAATTAAAGGAGACAATAAAAAAATTAAATCCATCAAAACTAAAGACAAAACTAAACATGACTAGATCAAGCTATAAGATAAGACAGAGCATCAAATGAACAGAACATAAACCAGTTTAAAAGAAAAAAAGATCAATATAAGTTCAATAACCAACAAGAAAGAGAAAGCAATAGCATAAATTAATCTATAGACATACAATCACCTGATCTAGGGAGAATACAAAGATATCCAAGAGATACAAAAACTTATGAAATCAGGGAAAGATTAGGAAACAAAAATACCATGTATTAGAGCATTGCTCGGTTGAACCCACTAGTATTGGTATGTCAAGATAGTTTTCAATTTTAGTTGCCAAAATGTACTCTTGATTTAGTATACTAAAGATAGTTCCAGACTAGATTAAGTCTAAGAAGTAGATCGAAGCTATCCTTGAACGATGAAGTTTAAAGACTATAAGAATACATCAACAAGGACTTCATCAACAAAGTTATGTGGTAATTGATTTCATTTGGATTCTTGTTCAATTATACTTTTCTAATCTATCGAAATAAATGCTCATTCTATGGAACAATTCCTATGACGGTAAATGTACATTTATGAATATATACTTGAGGTTATTTGATTCATGACTTTTGTGACAATAACCTTTATCCCTAGAAAGGTTCTTATGTTATAGCGAATGACCTTACGAATTCAACGAGTAAAGAATAACTCAATTCCGAGTTATGACGATGAAGTTATGAGTGATTTATTAAAGTAGCAAGGGTTTTGTTATCTTGTGCATCCATGCACAAGATAACACCCAATCATTGTATTGGGAATGTGCAAAAACAATTAAAAAAATGTGTTTACTTGTATTGGACATTACAAAACTTCATTCTTGAAAATGCATATTTAGTAAATATATTTTGCATTGCATTCTCCAATGCAACCAAACACAATATTTTTTATTTTTTAATTATTTTTTCACATTCCCAATGCAATGATTGGGTGTTATCTTGTACATGCATTGCATTGGGTGTTGCTGTAATTGTTACAGTTCGTTAGTAGGAAACAATCCACGAAATGTTTGTAATGGTTTACGGACTTGAGCCCAATAACGTGACTAGAAGCCAATATTGGTTATGTTTATGATGTTTCCTTATCTATGCAAGATAGCTATTACTCCAAACATATTTGATTACCATATTAAAGTGCTTGTGATGACTTTTAATTCCTGCCTAAGTTAAAATGTGAGTTATTCACACAAATACAATATTTGCTAATTATTTATTTATTTAATTATTTTGGCAAGAGTTGTAACTTCGGAAAGACTCCCAAAATTAGGAGAGTCTTTGAAAAGAAAAATAGTTTTGCTTAGCTTCCAAGCTATTGTTCACTATAAATAAAGGGTTCGTGAGTGCTTTGGAAAATTGATGTAAGATTCATAGGTTGTTTTCCATGTCTTTTGTTCTTCGTGAACAAGAGTGAGATAAAATTATTTGTATTGGGGATCACATAGCCGAGTTGGATTTAATCTTCGTGATTTATTATACAACTTGTAATCTAGGTTTTTCACCTCTTGTCTATTCTAAGGTTTTCTCTTCTGATATAAAACCATTCAAGAGTTGTTGATCATAACCCCTAGGTTTTGATAGATTTAAGTTTCCGATCGTATACCAACACTTGTTAGTCGAAATCGGAAGCTAAAAAGAAAAATTCGATTAAGGTATCTCGTAAAAATCCTTAAGAATTTTTAAACAAGATATCTCTAGATTTATTCTAGTTGTTCTTGTTGTATAATTATTAGGGTTTTCTTAACTTGGAAATTGACTCCCTGTGTATACGCATACTGATTGTAAGTTAAAACCGTAATCTATAAGTTTGTTTCGGTATCTTTACTTTTATCTGGTAGTTGTTCGAAACAAACACAAGATTTCCAAAACCTTGATTTATATCTAAAGGTAAATCGATACGGTGTTTTGTGAAAACAAAATATCGAAAAGTATCAACGATGTTGTTGTATCTTCTAAAGAGAGCCTTGTGTTCTTCTGGAAGATTTACGAGAAGAATTCCTAGGGAGAATCGGTGTTCTTATAGGAGTTCTATAAGTGCTTGAATACAGCTGAAGCAGGTATTACATCTAGTCCGAATAGGTAGTAGGAAATGTAACAGCTTATAATCAGTGTGTGTTTGTTCTGGACTAGGTCCCTGTGTTTTTATGTATTTGCGGTTTCCTCGTTAACAAAATTTCTGATGTCTGTGTTATTTCTTTTCCACATTATATTGTTTATCTTTATAATTGAAATATCACAGGTTGTGCGTAATTTCAATCAATTGGGAATCCAACATTTGGTTGTTGATTAAATTGATTGACACTTGGATATTGGTTTTTGATACCGTCCAAGTTATTTCTTATATTCATTCGGGCTCGCAAATTCCTATTTGTTTGATTGCGGATTGAATTGAGAAATAGAGATATACTCTTTGATATACTTTTCTTAAGATTGAGTCTGACTGTGTAGTTGATTCTCTTGAAAGTATATTGGAGTAAGTCCATAAAGATTTCCAAACGAATTATTGGGTGTGGTTGTTATACCCCCACTTTTTCAATTGGTATCAGAGAAGACAAACACGCTAAGACCTTATAAGTATGTGTTTGAAGCAATCTGATTATTATGGACAAGTGTTATCTCTATAAACGTACTGCCAGCCTTCGATGGCACGAACTATTTATGGTGGAAAATTGCTATGCGTGCTTTTATACAAGCGCGAGATTTTCAATCATGGGTTTGATTGTTAATAGCTATGATCCTCCAATAGTTATAGTAGACGGTGTAACTGTTGCAAAAGATATTGGTAGTTATAGTGATGTCGAGATTAATGCTGCAAGGAAAAATTCTGACGGATTAAATGCTATCATCCATGCCATTACCCCAGATCTTCAGTACTATGTAACTACATGTAATAAGTCTAGAGATACTTGGGATATCTTATAAACCTTATTTGAAGGGAATACCATAGAGAAAGAAGCAAGGCTTTAAAACCTAGCATCTGACTGGGAAAACCTTCACATGTCTGATAATGAAACCTTTGGTGAGTTTAACCAAATACTTTCTCAAATAGTTAACGCCTCATATTCATTAGGAAGAACTATTCCAGAGAAAGTTATTGTGTGCAAAATTCTCAGGTCTCTACCATCAAGATATGAGTCTAAGAAACATGCCATTGAAGAAGAAAACGATCTTTCTACACTCTCCAGGAATACTCTTGTTGGAAAGTTAAGATCTTTGATAATGAACACCGGTCTGGAAAAGAAGTGATTTATTTTAAAGCTATAAACAATTCTGAATCCTCTAAGGATAAATCTGGTTCGCCAAATACTAAGTATGTTACTCCACGACAATTTAGAAAAATCTTTTGAGACAGTAAAAATAGGTTTTCTAAAAGTGCAACATCTCCTAATGATGATGTAAAATGCTTTAACTGTCGTGGTTTTAGGCACCTTTCTTCAGTATGTCCTAGCTGGAGCCATAAAAAACCGGCATATGCAGCAGCTTTGCCTACTCTTGATGATGAACCTGAATATTATGATCACCAAGAGTACGTAGGAGAGGTTGCATTAGCTTCTGGAAAAATTCTTTCGGATACTGATTCTGATTCTGATGAAGAAGTGTTCCATGTAGATCCAGTTGCTAATAAACTTCTTAAGCAATGTCATCAGAAAATTTTGGAAGATGAAAGCACCATATTCAGTGAGAAAGTAAAATATGACAGACTTCATAGTCATAATAAAGACTTGCAAGACCAACTTGATTCTATTGGTGCAATAAATTATCTCAACGAGATACGAAAGATTAAAGAAGAAATTACCGAAAGTCGTGATCGAGAAAATATTCTTCAAGAAAAACTAGATAACTTAGAAAACATTGAGATGAACTTGTTATTTGATTCGGAACGAGAAGACCTCAAGGTTCAATGTGAATCATCCAAGAATGATCTAGTTATTGCACATGGAAAGGTCAAAAGGTTGGAAGAAGAAAACTCGAGCTTAAAAGAGAGTTTGTCTAGAAATAGCATCGCAGATAAATTAACCTCAATATTGGGAGCATGTAGAATTCATCGTGATACACGAGGATTGGGATATGAAGGAATAGACGTTCCTAGTATTTGCAAAGATGTAAAAATTTTCAGAGCTAAATATCTTGTCAACCAAAACCCTTCACGGCTGACAAAAGTGAAGTATCTCTGCCAACTGCCAATGAAGAAAATAGCAAATCATGTCAAGTTCCAAAGAAAGCACATATACATTCAGGTAATACTAAACATAACTTTTTTCATTATACTAAACATTGATTTTATTGTGGAAAACCAGGTCACTTGCAAAGGAATTGCAGATTTCTTAAACGAGATAAAACCATATCTGATTCTGTTAAGATGACAAGATATGATGTTCCAAACTGGAGAAAAACTGAGTCTCATAATATTAGTCGTTCTTTCAGTATTCCACCCAAAGAAGCTTCATAATTATATTGGGGAGAAAAAAAAAATGTTGCTCCAAAAGCTGCTCAGAAATGGGTACCAAAGAAGATCAATAAATCAACGAGTGCTATTAAGAAGGATCTCCCAGACAAGAGTTCGACAAGGGATAACCTCTTAAATAGGTATGGAACAGTTATTGAAAGTTTCAAGGAAGTTTTTAAATTCCTAGAGTCTATGCATGACTTTGTTTCGAATACCTTTGGTGAGCAAGATTTTGATCACCTCAACACAACCTGATTATGTTGAAAGTGCATGCTCACCAAGAAGCCCTTGTAAAATGCGGTGAGGATTGCAAAAGAATTAGGGCGCACATATTGTGTTGGGTAATTTTTGAATATGTGGAACAATTTATTGTTTCGGGATGAGTTTAACTTGCTTACATATTTCTCGAAATATGTGTTGGTAAGCTTTCTCTTTGGCCAAGTTCATCTTTACAAGTGACAAAGTCATGTTCATTATTTTCAATATCTTAAAAATTGCTTTGATGAAAAATAGTGTGTGAATAACCTCTATTTAACATCCTCTAAGAATATTTCAATGATTGAAATAAAGAGTTTAGAACATGTAACCATCCTTGGATATAAGCATATAATGTGTTCGCGCATTAGTGTATAATTCCAAAACCGAGAACCAAATGTATGCATACTAAATGGTTTATGGAGACTATACTAGCGGAAGTTCATGTCCGTGAATTTCTACCGAATTTGGAAATCAAAACCAACTCAATCCGGTTACCTAAGTATGCATATCCGTACGCATACTGGCGGAAAGTTCACGTCCGTGAATTTCTGTTGAGTTTGGAAACCAAAACAAACTCAAATCAGGTTACTTAAGTATGCATACCCGTACACATACTTAAGTGTGTTACTTTCTAAAATTGGTTTGTTCATGAACTAAAACATTTATATATTAAGGAATACAATTTGCGAACTATGGCTATAATTTTCATAAATTGATTCGAGTGAATCAAAACCGATTTTGCTTCGATTGTGTCTTGTATACTTCTATGATATCTAAGAAATTGAACAACTCTCTAACTAGTTCGTTTGAGTCATTTGAACTAGTTATGGTTAAGATGAATATGGCTAAATACCACGTGTATGATTCTTAATTACCTAACCTGATTTGTGATTGAGTACAACAGGTTAGAAGCAATAATCAAAGCTATTGAATGTTGGTTTTTATTTTCAAAGAAACCTTCTTCATACACTTATGGTAACCATTCTTGGTGTAAATCCTTGTGAAAAAGGTTACTCTTATCAATTCTTATCGAAATAAATGCTCACTCTATGGAAAAATTCCTATGACGGTAAAAGTACATTTATGAATATATACTTGAGGTTATTTGATTCATGACTTTTATGACAATCACCTTTATCCCTGGAAAGGTTCTGATGTTATAGTGAATGAGCTTATGAATTCAACGAGCCAAGAATCACTCAATTCCGAGTTATGACGATGAAGTTATGAGTGATTTATTAAAGTAACAATTATAAGTGTTGATGTAATTGTTACAGTTCGTTAGTAGGAAACAATCCATGAACTGTTTGTAATGGTTCACGAACTTGAGCCCAATTACGTGACTAGAAGCCATTTTTGGTTATGTTTATGATGTTTCCTTATCTAGGAAAGATAGCTATTACTCCAAACATATTTGATTACCATATTAAGTGTTTGTGATAACTTTGAATTCCTGCCTAAGTTAAAATGTGATTTATTCACCTAAATACAATATTTGCTAATTAATTATTTATTTAATTATTTTAGCAAGAGTTGTAATTTAGGAAAGACTCCCAAAATTAGGAGAGTCTTGAAAAAGAAAAATAGATGTGCTTAGCTTCCAAGCTAATGTTCACTATAAATAAAGAGTTCGTGAGTGCTACACGTTTTTCATCCCCTTTGGAAAATTGATGTAAGCTTCATAGGTTGTTTTCCATGTCTTATGTTCTTCGTGAGCAAGAGTGAGATAAAAGTATTTGTATTAGGGATCACAAAGCCGAGTTGGATTTAATCTTCGTGATTGATTATACAACATGTAATCTAAGTTTTTCACCTCTTGTCTATTCTAAGGTTTTCTCTTCTGATATAAAACCATTCAAGAGTTGTTGATTATAAACTCTAGGTATTGATAGATTTCAGTTTCAGATCGTATACCAACACTTGTTAGTCGAAATCGGAAGCTAGAAAGAAAACTTCGATTAAGGTATCTCGTAAAAATCCTTAAGAAGTCTTAAACAAGATATCTCTAGATTTATTCTAGTTGTTCTTGTTGTAGAATTATAGGGTTTTCTTAACTTGGAAATTGATCTTTGGAATCGCCCAAGTTTACTTACGAAAATCAGGTTCACGGACTCCTTGTGTGTACGCATACTAATTGTAAGTTAAAAATTTAATCTACAAATTTGTTTCGGTATATCTACTTTTATCAGGTAGTTGTTCGAAACAAACACAAGATTTCCAAAACCTTGATTTACATCTAAAGGGAAATCGATTTGGTGTTTTGTGAAAAAAAAATATTGAAAAGTATCAACGGTGTTGTTGTATCTTCTAAAGAGAGCCTTGTGTTCTGCTAGAAGATTTACGAGAAGAATTCCTAAGGATAATCGGTCTTCTGCTGGGAGTTTTATAAGTGCTTGAATACAGCTGAAGCAGGTATTACATCTAGTCCGAATAGGTAGTAAGAAATTGGTGTAACAACTAATAATGAGTGTGTGTTTATTCTAGACTAGGTCCCGAGGTTTTTCTGCATTTGCGGTTTTCTCGTTAACAAAATTTCTGGTGTCTGTGTTATTTATTTTCCGCATTATATTGTTTATTTATCTTTATAATTGAAATATCACAGGTTGTGCGTCAGTTCAATCAATTGGGAATCCAACTTTTGGTTGTTGATTAAATTGATTGACACTTGGATAATGTGGTTTTTGATACCGTCCAAGTTATTTCTTATATTCAATCGGACTCGCAAATTCTTATTTGTTTGATTGCGGATTGAATAGAGAAATAGAGATATAACTCTTTGATATACTTTTCTTAAGATTGAGTCTGACTGTCTAGTTGATTCTCTTGAAAGTATATTGGAGTTAGTCCATACAGATTTCCAAACGAATTATTGGGTGTGGTTGTTATACCCTCGCTTTTTCACCCTGCGTTACAACTGTTTTTCCATCAGTTTCATCAGATCCATAAATCCTAGCCCATGATCTGCCAAAACCCCCAAGATGTCCCGAGGATTTACTCCCTAATGGTGCGATCCTCCATTAAAAGAGGTTGTTTTTTCTAGGGTTATGGTGTTTTCTGGAGGAGAAAGGATAGGAAGAGAATGGAGGATAGAGAAAATTGCCAAAATATGAAACATAGTAATGGTTGAAAATTTTGACATAAAGTTCCAAACAATCGGATGATTTCTCTTGGTAGAGTAAAAAATTGACTTGTTAGACGTTGATATACTACATTTTTAAGCGGGAAATTATATATGTAACTTCAATCATGTGATGGATAAAACTATATATCCGGTATTCACTTTACTTATACCTTTGTTTCCATTATTTGGCTAGTTTATCGGTAAATTTCTGTTTTTTAGAAAAGGAGATAATATTTCGTTTTAAAAAATTTGTGTATATGGCGATATCACTGTAGCACAACGGTAAAATTATTGGGTGACAAGAACATCAAATTCTTTATCAATCATTTTTTTCTTTTTCTTTTTGAATATATTAAAAGGTTTGAAAGGAAAAGGCCAAACCCTTCTCTTTCACACAACAGTCATCAGTATTCTAAATCATGGAGGATCCTGTGAAGCCAAGAATAAAATTTACAACTTAAACCAGCCACTCATAGTAAATGCAGCTGCACATAAATTAGGGCATGTGGTGGGGTGGTATAGAAATGTACTTCCTAAGATGCTGGTACCTTACAAGTTTCCAAGCACAAGCACTAGACCAAAAGAATCATTTGTGTGAACAAGACAAATACTATCTTCACATAATACTACCCCAAGACCCATACAAAAACCCCACACTGCAGTTGTTTTAGCTACTAGTGTTTAAAAGGACCAGTTACATCAACACAAAAGTTCACTAGATTTATGGGTTTTTGATGGTACTAAAACCTTGTCACAAGTTTCAGTCTAACAAACCAAATTATCTTCCCACCAGGAGTCAAGGACCACACCACATGTATGCCATTTTCACATATAAATGCTTGCTAAGAATGTGTTTGGAGACCAAAGTCAAGTCAGCATGAAAGCAATTTAATTTTCAATATTTATACGCATACTGAGTATCCGTTTTATGTAGGAAAGGGACGAGAAGGCACCATAGAAAACTTGCCTTCCATGTGCCATCCCTTCCCTACATTTGAGGGATAGGGAAGGGATAGCTAGCACCATAGTGCTAGCTCTTGAGATTTCTTTTTTTTTTGGACTCTAGGAGTGAAGACTTAATTTTCCGTCCTCCAAGATGAGAATCAAAATCTCCAACATTGTTAATGGGAGTGGCAGATTACTGAAGAGAATACTAAAATCCATATAGGACAGAGGATTTTTTTAAATGTTTTATATGGATTTTGGTATCCTTTCCACTAAACTGGTACCTTCATTAGAAGTTATGAAAATCACAGCCAACAGAGGATAGTTGACCATACACTATCTCACTCGCATAGAAGGTTTGACAATATGTAGAATCCTTAAAAGCAAAGGGGCAAGCCTGTTAGCGGGTATTACCAAATTTTATGGGATTATAAAATTTAAATAAAATTACCCTTATTGCTGGACACATTGAATAGAGAATCGCAACGAAGAATTGATAACCCTCTATAACAACTTTGCACTAGGAATATGAGATATATCTGAGCATTGTATCATTAGGCCGACCGAGCGAAGCGAGGGAGGACTCTATATATGGTGACTTTGTGTCAATGTGAAGCGTGACATTTTTTCCCAATTAGACACAAAAGATTGGATTTGGTTCAACGATGAAAGGACGACATTGTCCCTTAAATAAAAAATTTCTTTTTTCCTTTAGACATTTTGTTAAATAAAAACCCAAGAGGAAGGGAAGTAAGGTAGACATTTTCGTAAAATTTCCTTATTTATCCTATTTTTTAGGGGTACTATTTACAACCAAACTTTAATATAACATATCTAAAAATCAATGCCTTAGAATTTTACAAATTTTATCTCGTTGGAAAGGTTTTGAAAAAATCTACGCAATGAGTGCAAACAACAATATCAAATTTAGAGTTTCTACGAAAAATTCGGAGGCATTTATCATTTTAGGCACAATTTTGAAAATAAATATAGATCAATTATACAAACTAGAAATAACCCGTGCCGTAACGACACAACATGAGGTTATCATAGAGTTATAGTAAATATTTAATAAATATATATATATATATAGAGCACTTCAACATGCATCTAATCAACGATTATATTTAATTAGCTATCGAAATCTTGTTAGGCGGAATTCCACGTATAAGAACTTATGAACCTGGAAGTTTCATATAAATATTTTTTAAAGTTGGTCTAAAATCAGTTGATTTAAGAGCAATTGCTAAATTAAATCTTGCTAGTCAAATTGTTTAAATTATTTTATTTTAGATGACCAAAACTAAAACATCATAAGCTCGATCAAACTTGGATTAATATACAATATCTTTAAGATTGTATCATCAAACCATTTAATAGACATTTGCATTTTAATATCAATCCATTTTACTAAATAAAAAAAAAAGTAAATTTATTGGATAAAAATTTCTTACGTGTTATTACTTTTATCTTGAAAAATAATTTTTTGATTTACTTCTGGTTTTTTTCTACAAACATACAAAATGAGGGAGAGCACAACATGATAAGTACAAAAATTCATACTGAAGCATGAAAGCAATTTAAGAATGTGTTTGGAGACCAAAGTCAAGTCAGCATGAAAGCAATTTAATTTTCACTATTCATACGTGTACTGAGTATCCGTTTTATGTAGGAAAGGTATGAGAAGGCACCATAGCAAAATTGCCTTCCATGTGCCATCCCTTCCCTACATTTGAGGGATAGGGAAGGGATAGCTAGCACCATAGTCCTAGCTCTTAAGTTTTTTTTTTTTTTTTTTGAACTCTAGGAGTGAAGACTTAATTTTCCGGCCTCCAAGATGAGAATCAAAATCTCCAACATTGTTAATGGGAGTGGCAGATTACTGAAGAGAATACTAAAATCCATATAGGACAGAAGATTTTTTTTTAATATTTAAATGAAGAAATCCAATCAATGTACATTCATAAAATGAAGTTTATGGCACTAATTATGAGGGAACCAATCAATTAAAATTTATAACAAAACAGGTTACAACTCTCATATCCGTCGAATGTCTTTAGGTGGGATGAGATTGGAATGGTCGGATGGAATCACTACACCAAATCGACGGTTTTGAGACATATATAAATGTTGCCTTGATTTTTTGAGACACATACAAGTGTCTTAATTTTGGTGTAGGGAATGCTTTGAGACGAATTTAAAGACGCTTATAAACGTCTCTTAATTAAATTTTGAGATGTTTGTATTGTCTCATAAATGTTTACCCACAATTTAGTAAGTGAACCAAATTTCCATTTTAAGCGACGCAAAAATAAATTGAGCGACTCTTATATACGTCTCAAATAAAAATCCAATTATTTTTTTTTTAAAAAGTATTTCAAAATTTCCTGCACCAGAAGCCACTCCATTCCAAATCATATATGAAACCACTATTACATCACATATGGAATTGCAGCATTACATATGGATCCATCCATACAATTACAGATGTAAGATGACTGAAATTTACCAAAATAAACTATAGATAACAAGTCTGTCTCTACAATTAGGGATCAAAATTGAGTATTTTTTGGGTTTCTTGTTCAATCAATGTCACCGGACCTCATCATGCACATAGGCAGTGGATACATTTTCTAAAAGAACTTGAAAAATAAGAAATTACCTACAACTTGTTCACTCAAATCATATTCTGCTTATCCAACTGTCTTCTTGATTTCCTTATAATGGCACCAGATGTAAATGGAACATCTCTAGAGTTAGTTTACATACCAAAGGACTAGAACTAAAACATGACAAGATCAAATGGGCATAATTTGCAGACATATACCATTAATGGAGCATCTTGTTCCGATCTTTCCACTTTTCTTTAGTTCAACACCACCTAACATAAAGCTTCTCTTTTATTCTTCTGAAGATTTGCCAAGTCAGTCTGCAAAGGGAGACACCATGATTAATGAAAAATGTTAGGTACCTTGTACTATATACAGTTTTCAGTTGTGGAAAACATACAGGAAAGCTATACCCAATAATGTGAAATAATAGGTATGTTAAAATATGGATTCATATTCAAATATTTCGAATTTCAGTGGTTGAAGCGCATCGAATGGATTAGTTATGTATGGATGGGTTGCTTAATGGTAAGTGGCAACGGAATGCTCAAGCTTCTAAAAAAAATATTGTACTTAAAACAATTACTGTACTAACTTCAAGACAAAGAAAGTATATAGTTATACCTCATCATATACTTTCTGTTGTGCCTAGGGTTGCTTCAAAGGCTTAGCTTTTACACCTACAAACAAAGAAATTTCCAAATCAGAATCCTTATCAAGAACATCATAGATGAATAGCCGATTTGAAGAATTTTACCTGGCTTGAAAGACCAGTAATAGATACCTAAATCAAATATGTTACACAAATTTCAAATAAGATGTTCTTGAGTAAAACACACAATTTTAATTGTTTGGAAGTAAAAGTACCAATTAAGATGCTAGAAAAAAAAATATACGGCTCTGCACCCACCAGCATTTCAGGATTACATCTACTTGTTCTTTTTCTTTGGCCTCAACTGCAGTTGCTGCCATTCCAACTTGCTTCTTCGACATATGGTATGAGTAGCCACGAATCCCACCACTTCGTTTTCTTCCAAACACCTCCTCTAGTTCAGCTGAAACCACATTACTAGAACTTGACTGATCTCCTTTCTCTTTGTTCATCTCTAGAGCCCCTAATACTTTTCCCTGCATTTAGAATGAAAAAATGTAGCTGTAGTAAGTACCATTTACCGATGAGATCAGAGAGACCCAAAATAGTAAGTGCTGGTAGAAAAAATGTAGCTCCAATATATAAAAGTTACTTGTTACAAATACAAATAACTTACATGCACTTCAAGTGCACTAGGATGGAAAGTCCCATCACATCTTAAATATCCAAATAACCACTTCTCTGTAGTCGACGGTGGAACCACTTTTTCGCTCATTTCGTCCTACAAATACAAACATAGGTGGTTGGTTAATAGGTTGTTACTAGTATCTGAAGACACTTAGCAATAACTTTGCTTGCTTTCTGTAGATAAAGAGTCAAAAAATGGAAACATTTTGAAAAATTGGGACTAGATCATAATTCATCATTTTAGTCCGCCATCTTCATCTTCGTTATATTTACTATATTGACATCCAAAATAACTACATACACTTCACCAACCTAGATGAATGTAGCATAGACTTCTACTACTTCCTAAAGATAAGAAAAAAGATGACCATCTTCAATAAAGAAATACTTAAATTGAAAAAACAATGTCAAATCAAGGAGTTTAAGCAATCATATGAACCTGAGCTAAAACAATAAAAACAACAGGCTTTAATCAATGATATAGCTTTAACAGACACGATAAGGTTTTCTCCAATGGTGAGTACGATGTCTCGAAAATATCTAGGTTCTCATCAGCCCGTTTAAACAAAAAATAGTTGAGCAAAACATTAATGTATAGTCGTAAGTTACTGCAGGCTCCCTCATAGATACTAGAAAATGAAGTAACATGCATCAGCCAGATCTTGGGTAAGAAATACAAATATTAAGTAGCATACATCAGCCAAATGCACTTATGAGATACTTCTCAACCACTTAAAGTACACTTCTTGTATAGTTCATGTACAAAACAAAAGTACCGACTGACCCTCTTGAACCACCTGGGAAAAAAAGATCATTACTAGTCAAAATTGTCCCTCAAAACTGTGCAGAGGATTTATGTTAATCAAAGCTGCGGAGTAACTATATACACAAAAAATACACTTCATTGCGTAGTTCCAACAATCCAAAAACCAGAGCTTAAGCATCAGATAGTCACCCAACATGTTAATTAAAAATTAACCATGACCATCTTATTCACAGCCCTCCATCCTACAATACACATACACTTCAACTGGGTGCTTTACATCTTGTGAATACCAAACACCGTCTACATGCATCTTGTCCTCGAAAATAGTTCCTGCCATAAACAACATAAAACAACTTTGATTATAATAGAAAATTAAAGTTCAAGACTAACTTTCATTGAGTAGGATAGAATTGGAGAAATCAGACTGCAAGAACATAAGTGTAGGATATAATTGGACCTGAAAAATACCACTTGTGAGCAGCTCTCCTTCATGTACACCAACCGGCTGAATTAAATTAAGTAATAAAAGATGCAAACTGGGTTGCTATGCTTGCGTTGAACCTATCACTTTTGCGTAAAAGAACAAAAAAAAAGAATATAAACTAGAGCTGGGATGCTTTCCTTTTGTTTTGTTCATCTCATAAGCCTCACTTTTTTTTTCTGCATTTTCACACTCTCAACATTATATTAGAATAAAGATCAAAAAGCCCCAAAATAGTATGTGCTGGCAACTTACATATGTTTCAACTGCACTAGGATGGACACTCCCGTCACATCTTACATGTCCGTATAACCATTTCTCTGTAGTAGAAGGTGGTACCACTTCTTCACCTGGTTTATCCTACAAATACAGACAGGTGGTTATATACAAATACTAGTAATTGAAAATAAACAGCGAAGATCAGGAACATATGAGTACTTACTAACTTATGCTTCTTGTTATGGTATGAGAACCTCCAAAGTGTATGGTAGACAGTTTGCTTTGCTCTTTGCATTCACCTTATTCTTTGTTATCTTTTCAGGATTCTTCTCCATATCAATAAATTCCTCCCAGATATATGGATCAATCCCAAGTGGAACATATGCTCTTTGATACGAGCAAGAACTCGTCGCTTTAATGCCTGCCTTAACTCATATTTGAATCCCTGTAAAAGGGTGGAAATGATGCTTCAACAATTTTCTGGCAGGCTACTAGGTCAATATTGAATTCAAATTCACCCTGGTATACACATTAAGATCAATTGAAATAGTCAGCAATATGATTTAATATGTTTGCGCATATTCATACAATACTATAACTTAATTTTGTGTTATACCTTCAAAGCAGTACACATGTCGTCTTTAAAACTGTCCGGGACACACCTCCACTCCTTGTATGATACTAGCCCTTAACCCGTGCCGTAACAGTATGGGCCATGATGTTGGTTCATTTTTAATATATCGTATAATTTGTGTCCCGAATACTTATCAACTCCTTATGATTTAATATGTGTTTGTCATAAAAATAGTTGGGATTTTCCTCTTTTTTTTCTTTGTTTTTTCCTTTAATATTTTACCGCCGGATATTTGCTCAAACGAAAGAAATATAATCTTAACTTCCAGACACTTTTTTATTTAGGTTCATTGCTTATAATGAGATAATGCTCTACATGAACATGGAAGTTTAAATATTTTTTGGAAATAAGTCATCGACACCGCTCATATCAGTGAAATCAACTAACCAATATCGTCCATAAAAGTCTTCACATGCTCCTATTTTGCTCCATCTGACTTATCTATCATGGTCATGTTGTCGATCCTACAAATAGGCAGAGAATAGTATTTTTTTTTGCATCGAACAAATGATACAAACTATCCAATGTGACATGATTTTCCTATAATTTTTCAACACCCACTAGATGATCATTTTTAAAATGTGTACCCATTACCTTTTCGAAGGGATTGTATATATGCGAACCTCTGCCATTAAATCTTCAACAAAGTATTGTGCCCAACAATTCGTCTTAACGAAGGCTTTGGTAACTTCAAAAGTCTTGGACATTTTGTCACTTCCGTATGTTCCTACCTTCACTTGGAATACAATCTGGCGACACATTACCTCATAAAGAACCTTGAACACTTATTGTACTCCTTGATCCTATTTCAAATTAATAGGTTATCAATAGATCCTTTACCAAAAGTTGACATATTCTACGTTGAATATTTATTAAAAAAAAATGGTATTGTGGATGGTTGCTTTCTAATATTGTAGTTTTCAAAATTGGCCTCTTCAACTCCCACGGCTTTCTAAGTTTATATATCTTGTTTGTTTTTAACATTTTAGTTAGCCATATTATGTTTGTTACTAACTTTAAACTTGATGTCATCTTCTACTGTGAACTTTATGTGATTTCAGAATCGAAATAGTTATACCTCTTTCATCCGTATC
Source organism: Papaver bracteatum (assembly GCA_023529315.1). Classification (NCBI taxonomy): domain Eukaryota; kingdom Viridiplantae; phylum Streptophyta; class Magnoliopsida; order Ranunculales; family Papaveraceae; genus Papaver; species Papaver bracteatum. The sequence continues at coordinate 867,924 of JAJJWX010001650.1, forward strand.
AAGTAACCCATTGTATATCCCAACAATTCTTCTACAACAATTCCTTTTTTTTGCCATTTCCGGACCATCAATAGCCATTATTGTCAAAAGTAATCTGTCTAATTTTTGTTGATGTTATGTATTTGCAATGTTTATTTTTATTAAATAAAAAGATTGTGGAAAAACTAAAAAAAAAAAGAACATAAGTATTACATCGGGTCTAAGTTACTATATCCAAAATACTCCAGACACTACTTCTGGTGCCTTGTTTCCTCAAATTCCTCGTTGCATTCTAGACAGTACATGCAACACCAATCATTTGTGAAGTGAGCTATTTGTGCAATTGTGGTCAATGTATCCCTTGCATGTAATAATAATAACAACACGTCAATTTTTTTCAAGGCATCCAGTTGTAAATGGCATGAATCTAATAGATTTGAATTATACCTCAATCATAGATATCACATTCTTCTCATATAACATATCAATTGAGGAAGGACAAATCTTGACCACTCTTTGCATAGGCATAGTTAGCCAAACTATGTTTTGAAATTGTCTTAAGTGAAAATTATTATTAATCCATATTTTAGTCAGCTCCTATCGAAGCCGATCTAATTAGTCCTATAGAAAGTTAATCTTAAATTTTTGACCATATCTCTTGACCAAATTATTGAAGTATTCTCAGTCATATTCTTCTTTGTGTGATATACCCATCTGTGTCTACTTAACCTTCTAACCCAGTGAATGAAACCTATACATACTGATCCGTAATTTGATATTGTTGATTTACTATCAAGAGGTCGCATGATTTGAGAAAGTAAAATATAAAAAATATTCCATAAACATCAGAAGCGAAATTTAGATTTATGATTTAGAGTTTTTTATGATGATTTTGATGAACATACATAATTTTCAAACAAATATTTTAGAATGCAAATACATTTTCCCGGTCTATGAGGTTTTATATCGGGAATTGAGTGAAAGTTGTTTTCTTTGTAGGTAGTTGTCGCGAAACAACTCGACATTGATGGTCTTTCAGGAAATAGAATGTAATAGTACTTGAGAGAGCGATAATGTTCTCTTACGCTGGTACACCAATTGCCTTTATATAATATGGGTGATCGAACAGTCATGATCATATTGTCTTATATGTTCCGGTATCATCCTCGAAATATTTGATTTTTGTCCTTATCAATCGTGCTATAAACAACCAATTGCATCTTTCACAATACAATGTTTCATGTTTTGTGAAGATTATTTTTTTACTTAGTCAATAAAACTCACAAAAAGCAAAAACTATTATTATACACTACTATTACCAACACCCACCACCATAAAAACCATCCATCACCACTATTTCTTCCACCAATAGTAATGTTACCGCCTCCACTATTCACAAACACCCGCCACCGCTTATACTCACCATTAGAATTAATATAGTTTTTAGTAAAATTATTTATTAGTAAAATTATGTATTTATGTTAGATTATTAAAGGGACATTTATAATAGAAATTTAATTAATCATTATGAACAATCAATGATACACTAACTAATAAAACATTTAAAAATGGTTAAGTTGAACAAACTCTAGTGGTAAATTTATCTTTGCCAAGGTCAAATCCTGACCACTCTTTACATAAACAAATCGATAATAAATAATTTCATATGTTCTAATCTTGATTCGTGTCGTTCATTTAGTTATTACATAACATGGCAATTGATTGCACCAATTTTTTTTAAATGGACATGTGTTTTATCGAGTTTATTTTAACATTAAAATGATCAACCACGTTTTATGTTTTATAATATAACATTACACATTTTGTATGCTATTTAAATTAGCATAATATGTTTTTTTTCACCAATACCCGCCACCACCATAAAACCATATGAATCCACTTTTTTTATCCACCACCACCTAGTGGCGGAGCCAAGGGTTGACTAACATGGCTCTAACCCCTTAAATTTTTAATAACTACGTAATTTTTTTAGTTTATTTTATAAATAGTATTTTGTCCATATATATTTATGGCTTAGTCCACCAAAATTTACATGTTTTTTTTATATTTTAAAAAAGGCCTCCTCAATGTCAAAGTTTGGCTCCACCACTGGCACCATCACTGCCGCCCATCCCATGTAGGTTGTTGGATGCAATTCTAAATATCAATCACAAATGCCATGTATGAGGTTTAGATTGAACAAAATTTCGTCAATTGATTAGTTTTTTTTTTTTCCGTGTATATATTTTTTTTTTGTATTTCAATCAATTTTATTTTAACATTAAAAAATCATGATTTATACGATATAGTACCAAAGATAACAGGGGCACCATTTGGGTGATCCAACTACGATCATGAAAATATTATCTTGTATGATATCATCCCTGAAATAAGTGTTAAAAATAACCAACCACATATTCCACACTACGATGTTATCGATGTGGTAACGACAACATAAAATTAATATTGTCCATCACTACTCACCAGTATTCACCGTCACTACTTATTCCACCACAAACTAGGGGCGGAGCCAGGATTTTGAGGAGAGAGGGAATAAAATTCTTGGCAATTTGGATACATTTGAAAAATGGACTTTGTATCCCATTTTACGATAAAAGAACAAAAATAAATATAATTGTGCTTGGCTCTGCCCTTAACCACCACTAATCTTTCGGCCTCCACCTCTTCTACTACTCATTTTCGCAGAAAATGTCTATTGATATTAGTTATCAAAATTACTTATTAATAGAAATAAATATTATAATTAATTAAGAAAACATTTATAACTAAAAAATGATTAGTCATTTATTATGAGCAATTAGTGAAACACTAATTAATAAAACACTTTATAATGAATAAATTATTTATCATATGCAATTAGTGAAACACTAATAAATAAAGCAATTATGGTATTTGAGTTGAACAAACCACCATTGTTGTTTTATATTTTCTATCAATTCCAACCAAGGTGGAACACTGGCTAAAGGCATCTTTTATGACACAATAGGTCACGAGTTCGAACCTCCCTGTTATAATTTTTGAATTTCCATATCTTGACTTGAGTATTCATTTTTCATTCATAATATTGGAATTAACGCCACACGTGCGAGATGCAGGGGGTGGTCAGGAGAACCACAACCCTTGATTTATCTTTGTCCAGACAAATCCTGACCACCACTAACAAAGGCAAACTTATCCAAACCCTTTTTGATGTAAGGGGTGGTCAGGAGAACCACAACCCTTGATTTATTTTTGTCCAGACAAATTCTGACCACCACTAACAAAGGAAAACTTATCCAAACCCTGTTTTATACTAATGATAGGAATACGACTCTGTGTGAGCTCTCCAATCCTAGTAGCGAATCTCCCAGTAGAAATCCTATCTCCTATGACCTTGCCAACAAAATTGATAGTGATAAACATCTTCGGCTTTTTTGATTTGCTGGATACATTTTGCTGGGATGACATAGTAGTTGAATAAGACGGATCAGTACCGCTATGACTTGATTCCATTATACCGCAAAAGAAGAAGTGATATCTTGGTCAAATGATTAAACAATCAAGTAATATAAGAAGTTAAGAACCAATGACATTAAACTGCTCTCATATTTCAGTCTTTTCATCAAATAATTCTATTTACTCATAGGAATACCTCCACACAGTTGTAAGCAATTCTGAAGAAGAAAAAATGCATCTTTATTTCGGTCTTTTCATCGAACAATCACCAAACCTCCAACTCTGCAACAATATCACTAGCTCTCTCATACCTCACCATCATCTTATTGATGCTAAGATTAGTAAAACCCTGAAACAAACTAGCAATGTTTGGTTCAAACCAACAACTTCATACACGACAACAAGATAACAAGGTACAAAAATTATACCTCATATAACAACAGCGGAAACTGATCAAAATTTTACTTCTTTTTCTTTTCTTTTCTTTTTTCATACAAAAGAATAGTTATTTTTTTTACCTTCTCTCTCTCTCTACCCTAGCTCTGATACCAAATATAGGATTTGGCATAGAGAGGATACGAAACTGAAAACTCAATGACAAACTTACATTGTATTCAATCCTACACAAATTTACATAAACTTGATGCCTTTTATAGGCAGTGATAGACTCAACTATTTTCCTGCGGAGTAGGCATTGCATCCCATGATACAATGGAATTATACTCCCCCATAGACTAGGACTAAAAATAATAACTATCACCAGTAACTCTAACAACTTATGACCAAGCCATACACAACTCCTAAACAACAACTCAGGAAAGACTAAGTTGTGAGTGTATTACTCATACATTGTTAACTCACGACTAAGTCCTAAGAATTTGTCTTACTGTGTGGTTTGAGTTTAGTTCAAACTCCAACAGTTGCACCAATTAGAATATCTCATAGATTCATAGTGAGAAACCAAATACATAACCATTAAATAGAAATCAATTCATAATAAATAAATAAATAAATAATCAAATAAATACCCGAATGATACAACACATAACCCTTATTAAAGATCAAACATGTTATAACAACCAACAAAACTGTCAGACCCATGCTTAAATCCGTATGAACCATAATATAGAGAGAGAAAACGAACAAGTAAAGGATTAGAAATTATACCCGACTCTTCAAGGATTTGTACTTGAAACTTCTATATTTGTACTTCAATCTTCTTCTGAGAGTGTCAAACACAAGATAAGAAAGAAATCAATTTTCTAGGGTTTACTTATTTCAAAAGAAAAAAAATTAGGGTTAACAAATCAAAGTTATTTTGATTTTTCTATTATGGGTTTTTCATACCTGATAGACCTTCTAGGATTTTGATTCTAGGATTTCAATCTTCTTCTTCTGAGAGTTGAAAATCAATTTATAGATTTCTGTAAAGTGGGTTACCAATCACTTTAGGTTTACCAAAGCTAAATCATTTTTAGTTTTCAATCAGTATAAAGTAGTTGATCTCTGGCTATCTCCCAATCTCTCTCTGAACTTTTGGTTTCTCTCTTCCTCTAGAACCGGCAAGGAACTGAAGAAGAGGAGAAAGAACGAGGAGATATAGAACAGAAACCGAAGATAAAAATTAAAAAGAAGAGAGGAGAGATATATAAAAAGGAAAAAACGTCTTTTTTTTCCTTTTTTCTTTGCTTTTGGCCTTGAAAGAAATATTTTGGGGAGATGTTTTTTATTTATTTTTCTTAAATAATGGTGGTAGTCAAAAAATAAATGGTGGGAAGCTAGAAATAAATGGGGGGAAGTGAAATGTTGATGATTAAACTTTAATTCAAATGATTTTGGTGTGAGATAAATATATGGAGGAAAATTTAGTGTGAGAAAAAGATTTTTTTGGGGGAAAGTTTTGTTTTGGAGGGAAATAATAAGAAAATTAAAGAAAATAATAATAATAAATTAAATATAATTAAAGTTATAAAATTATAATTTAAAAGTATGTTATATTTCGAGACACATATGTCTTATTTCGAGACACTTATATGGGTGGTTGAAAAATCAGAATTAAAGCAACTCATATAATCATGGTTTTTAAAAGCGTACGCTTCACGCTTGGCTTCAAAATTTGGTATTCCGCTCCGAGTCGCTCTATTGAAGCGAATCTCTTAAGAAGCGCAAATATTCCATTAGTTGATGCGCTTCCAAAATTTCCCGCCAGATTTTTAAATTTTTTTAAAAGGAAAAGGAGGATTTCTGAGGGGATTCAAACCTCAGACGTCTGAATTCAACTAGCGTACATTAAACCACCAGACTAGATTTCTGTTTTTGATAACATTTGGACATAGATTAAATTTATATAAATGTTATCGTCCTAAGTATTGTAGTCACCATTAAAATTTAAATATTGTTTATAGGAAAGCATCCGCTTGAAACATCAACCATGAAGCGACGACTCTTATAAGAGTGGAAGCACCAAAGACATTTATATGTGTCTCGAACCCAAAAATCAGTGTGTCTCAAAACAATCCATTGTCTCTTGATTTTCCATCTCATGTCAACTGAAATTTTTGAAGAAGGCCACTCAACAATTTTATGTATCAGACATGACTGAGGAGACATGCATAACTCATTATGTAATTGTGATTCTTTGCATATGTTTATCAATTGAAGGGGAAAATTCATAGAAACGAAAATGGTGGTTGCGATTCTTTCACTAAACGTCTTCATATCAACGATTTTGTGCTTTAAGTTGTTTCTCACATGGGCATGCTATAAGATTTTGTTCTTTATAAATTATTTTTATTTTCTTACTATTTTTTCTTTAATTTAAATTTCTTCTTGATGCATGTTTAAATAAAAAGACAATTGATTATTATGGATTTTCTGTATAATAGGTGTTTTCTTGTACAATTCTTCAATGATTGGAGAATAACTTAGTTTTCATTTAATTTTGTAGATTTAACTGAAATTTGTGACTCTTGATTAGTTTTTTTGTTGGTGTTTTATCTATTAATTTATTAAAATATTTATTTATTTGTAGATGGAGAATATAATGTAAACAATGAGCCAATTAAAGCTAATGGTTTTAAAAATAATATATTTAATTTTTATTTATGATTCTAATTATGAGAGAACCCACTCAAAGTATATTCATGATGAAAAGAGGTTACAACTCTTACATCCGTCAGATGTCTTTGGATGAGATGAGACTGTGGTAGTCATATGCAATGTTTGTCTCCGAAAATGTTATCCGTCCGTCCAAGCTCGAAAATCCATTCTGTTTTGTATTATAGACTATAAATAACCCGTGCCATAACGACACGACATGAGGTTAACAGAGAGTTCTAATAAATATAGAGATAACTCATGTCGTAATGACACTGCTTTAGTATGATATCTGACTGGTGTAATTTTTATTTTTTTCTGGACTTTAAATTAAATCGTGTTCCTTTGCAAGATAGTTTTTTGTTTTGTTTTAAATGAAAATGATATCTATATGTACATTGTAAAATTATTCATATATAATATCCAAAAACGAACACAAAATCATTTAAGTAATAGTGTGTATGCATATCTTACTTATGAGTTATGAATAAAAATAAACAAATAAATCTCATTTCCCATTAGATTTATCATGCCACCACTAAATTCAATTAATGCATGTATGATATATTATGATATCATTTAATGTTTCCTTGAATATCTTGAGTTAAGAGGTGATGTAATAATTAAAAATTAATAAATTTTGATTCATAATGGGAGGGGTTACAGGAGCGACGACCGTCGGATGTTTTTCGCTGGGATGAGACTGGGATGGTCGGATGCAACGTTTGTCTCTCAAAATGTTATCCAACCATCCAAGCTCAAAAACCCATATTGTTTTGTATTATAGATTTTGGTTTTATGCATCAAATAATTTTCTTTTGCAATTAATAAAACGATGTACTATCTCCGTTTCAAGAAAATTGATACTTTCACTTTAGGCACAAATTTTCTTTTACAGTCCAATTGCAATAATGTTTCCTTTTTTTTTCGGTCGGCCCTCCCCATCGTGGAAGCGCTCATCTAGTATATGTTTTGTTCACCTAGGATTTCTCTTCAGTAGAGTAAAAAATTAACTTCTTAAACGTTGGTTTACATTTTTAAATTAAAAATTATTTATGTACCTTCAAATCCAGTGATGGGAAAAAAAATGTACGCAGTATTCCCTTTACTTACCTTTATTTTTTTTATGTTTGGCCGATTGTGATGGTAAATTTTTAGGATAAAACCTATGCCATTATTATTTAACATGAATCTTTAAAGAAACAACGAAGAAATGATGATCGAAAAACTTTCTCTCTCCTTACAAACCCTACTGAAATAACAGAGAACCACCGCCGCTGCCTTCTTCTTACTCAGATTTAGTCCTTTAGGGACTAGATCTAAGTAGGAATCCGTCTGTAGTCTTCACCTCTCTTTCTTTTAGAATTAGTCTTGCAAGTTTAATTCGTTTTTGTTGATTTTTTCCCTTCTCAAAACCCTAAATCAAAATCATCCATGAATTTCTGCATCTTATATAGCTAAACTTCGATTCCACCGTCCCTGAGATGCTTTAGGTTATCTTAGTTATTAGATGAGTGGGTTTATCATGTTTCCATCCCAGAATGTTTTGATGGATTGGTTACAATCGCCCTGATTTGGGTTTCTGTTGGGGATATGTTTCTAGGACTTTGGTGGTGATTTTAAAATCTCTCCGGCGCATTACCTCATCCGAGGCATCCTAATCCCGGATATGTATCTTTAGGTATCATTGTTCAACCCATCGGATATGCTTCCAAAAGAAAATATGAAATATATTTGAGGAACCATTCTTCTTATGAGGCAAGTTGATCTAGTATTGCTATTGATTGTTTCAAATATGTCATTTCCATCATAATGTTGGCTATAACTCCACAGAAATCAAAACCCCAACCAATTTTTTAATCAAACCTTTGATTACCAATTTACCATACAGAAGCTTCCTTCTTCAATCCATCCATGTTTAACCCTTCTTCTGAAAACCTAGTTTGTTTGTTTATTTAGTTATTTTATTTTTTGCCTGTTTTACCTTCTCTTAGTTTTGGTCCTGTCTTGGACTCGTGTGGTTTCCAGTTTTCTAGTCTCGTATGTCTCTATTTGATTTTGTGCCTTGTATCTGTAAGGCAAGTTTTCTGTTGCCGTGTTTTGATTTCCTTGATTTATGTCCAGAAATTTCGTATTGGTTAGTTTTTATGAGGCATGTTTGTTCAGTTTTTCTCGTTGTTAGGTTTCTGGGTTATCATGTTTTATTTAAATTTGCTTACCAGTTTTTGGAGTTGTGTCTGGTATCTTAAAATTACGAAAGTTCTGGTATCTTAAAGGTCTGTTTTTCACCTTCACTGATATTCAGTGTCCTATGATGGTTTTTGAAATATTTCTGTTAATGTCTCTGAGTGCCTGTGATTAGGAAAATTTTAATCATCAATACCCATATCATATGTCCTTTTGGTTTGCATACACTGATATTAAAGCTGCTGCTCTGCAGTCTCTGAGGTTGGGGGTTCATACTTCCAAATTCATTTGAACTTCTTATATTTTCGATATCGGCTTGCTCGTATATCAACTAGAGAACTCCATCACTTTTGAAACATGATCAAAAAGTTTGAACTCCAATAGAAGATTGTGAGTTCAATTATTACTACTCTAACTTTGTAGCTCTATAACTTATTAGCATCTATGCTCGGGTCGGTGGATACTAAACCTCGCAGTGTTCTCTGATTTTGTCCAAGGGTTCGTGTCTTTGTTTAGTTAGTTCTTGAATTTTCCTGTAATTTGGCATTCGGTGTTGTAATTCATTTCCTAATTCTAGGTGTAATGGTAATTGTAGTGTCTGTATTTTTCAAGTTCTTTATTTCTTCTGTAAGTGCTATCTTATAAAGCTCATTCTCTTATCTTAGCTGTAAGTGCTTCCTTATAAGGCACTCTAGTTGGTCTTATTTAGTTTAACTATCTCTAGCATATTTTCAGTGTCATTATTAGCAGTAGTAAGTTAGTAACATCTGTCTTCTCTGGGAATCTCTACCTAATGGATCTAGACAAAAAAAAGGAGATAGATAGTTTTCGTCCGTGAAGTACACCTCAGCAAATGGACGCAATTGCCTGAATAGCACATTCAATCAAGAGCATCGAGCACCTCTACCATCACCTAAGATCTTATGGACTTTGTCATGTCCATCAACAGTACAACTTTTCTTGTGGAAAGCATTGAACGAAGGCCTTCCGACTTTCGACTCCAACATCTCCCCCCGATGCAACTCTGATTCGAAGACCGCTGCTCACACTCTGCCCCATCGTTTTGCTTTCTTAGATTCATGGCATATTATTTCAAATGTAACTGATGAATCTTTGGGTATTATATACCCTCGTGTAATAGCCTTTTAAGTATAATAAAATGCATGCTTAAAAAAAAACATGAATCTTTAAAATTTTGTTTCAGTGCTTCTGGACATACTGAGTTTCTTAGGGATGGTCATGGGGTAGGTATAGGACGGGTATGCCAATCCCAGTCACTACCCCGCTCGTTAAAAAAATACCCATACCCTCCCTGTTACCCACATGAATTGGGGCGGGGCGGGTATGGGGAATACCTGTATGGGGCGTGTTTCCCATGAGTTATCCATAAGACGATGTTAATACATAAATTTATTATAATGAAACTTAAATATGAATCAAACAAAAGTAATAACATTTGAATAATGCATTCTAAAATTTAAACTTCAGAAATTCATCTTAAAGTCAACAAAATAATCTTTAAATGACTTATTAGTTTTTTTACTTTTTCCTTTCTCATTCTATGTTCGTCCTTGTTAACCATTTCATTATCTGTATCATTTTCACTATTTTAACTTTTAGAGAATGTGTTTCCTAACAAAGAAGCGAAAGTGATGAATATACAAGAACGATCAAGAACGGCCCCCTGCTCAGCTGGTCATCCCTGTTCCCCAAAATTTAATGCGCTCCAGGAGGTCCCAGGTTCGAGTCCCCAATGGCGTAATATTACAGGTATTAACATGGAAGGTAGTGTTAGTTTGCCCCCCTTGTGACACAATCTCATCCCCCCTCCCGCCGTTTCGGCTCCCTTGGCTAGGTTACCCATGAGACTCGCTGGTAGGTTAACACAGCAACCTGTTCAATTAATGTAGTAGTATGTCGTTGGAGCTTAGCTTGTTAGGCTTCCAACTAGTTTTATGTAATAATATTTATCCAAAATAAGATTGTATCTTTAAAAAAATATAATAATAATAATAATAATAATAATTAAATGAGATCAAGAATATAATAATTAAAAGAAAGATCGACTAAGGGTTAGAAGAATACAAATTCGATACAAATTCTTGCATAAAAGTCTAAACCCTTATAACATGATAGATAAGGGCTGATACCGAAATTACTGGGGGCTGATACCATTCAGTCGATCCTATGGTCAGGATTGCTTAAGACCTTTTTGTCCTATATGAAATGGTATCAACCCCTAACAATTTGGTATCAGCCTATATCAATCCTGCCTTATAACATGAAAGCTCCGGGTCGGGGACCTTAATCTCATCCCCTCCCCATCCCCGTAGCTTAGGTTTCGGGTATTACCCATACCTGACCTCATCCCAATTTGTGCAGGTAAAACCCTACCCAAACGGGGCTGGTACCTACGGGAATGAGTTTGGGTGGGGAAAATAGGCATCTCTGGAGCTTCCGAACCACACAAAAACCGAATACGCTTTTTATTTTACATTTTTTTGGTAGGTCCCGGTGGACCCCGCGAAGGACAACAAGGGGTCCCGCTTTTGGTTTGGTTTTGTGTCCGGCGGTTTTTTCTGACAATTTTTTTCGTAGTTCGGTAGAATTTTTGATTTTGTTTTTAAAATATTTGAGTATATATTACTCTAGTATAATGGGAAAGTCATTGGGTGATAAAACTAATAACCTGAGTGCGAAATTCATTAGTTATCAGTATTGTACGTCACGGAGGATATGTTTCGGAAAAAAAATCATGGAGGATCTAATTGAAAATAACATTCCAAATGTGAAGCCAAGAGTAAAATTCACAACTTAAATTGGCCACTCAAATAGGGGAAAACTTAATTTGTCTCTGTATCTCAAATAGTAATTGCAGCTGCACATAAATTAGGGCATGGGCCGGTGGGGTGGTATAGAAATGTACTTCCTAAGATGCTGGTACCTTACAAGTTTCCAAGCACAAACACTAGACCAAAAGAATCATTTGTGTGAACAAGACAAATACTATCTTCACATAGTACTACCCCAGGACCCATACAGAAACCCGGCCCACACTGCAGTTGTTTTAGCTACTAGTGTTTACATTAACAGAAAAGTTCACTAGATTTATGAGTTTTTGATGGTACTAAAAACTTGTCACGGGTTTCAGTCTAACAAACCAATTTATCTTCCTTCCCACCGGGAGTCAAGGGACCACACCACACAACGCATATGCCATTTTCACATATAAATGCTTGCTAAGAATGTGTTTGGAGACCAAAGTCAGCGCGAAAGCAATTTAATTTTAGTCTTCTCTTCCTCCTGCTTAATAGGATCCAAAGTTTTAAAAATTTTACGATTTATGATTTGAATCTTACTATTCGCTTCAAAATTTTCCAAAACGATTCAAATCTTAACTATGAATCTATTCGGCTGTGAATCTTAGGATTCACATTTTGACTCATGCGATTTGCACCGATTCATAAGTCAGAAAAATCTAAATTTGTTCTTTCCATGTGATTTTTATTAAAAATAAATTTTTTGAGACATCTTGACTCGCACTAGAGCACAAGATCGAACTCAAGAGCCATGTCCACCTAATTAAGTGCCTAACCATAGAGCTAAACACTAAATTGTGTTATGTATTATTCATTATTCATATCTATAATACCAATAACATATATTTAAACTTATTAATCTATAAATCCAATATGTATCTATGTATTTAGAGATTTACCATGAATCTACGATTCATGATTCAATATACGATTCGATTCTTAAAAAGTAAAAAACAAATCACGATGCGATTTAGGGTTTAACAACCTTGATAGGATCTTTCCTTCCTTCATGTAATCCCAGCGATAGGGCGTAAAAAACACAGCATTACAAATAGGGTATTACTTAATTAGGGAGGATATTTTTGTTTGTCTTGTATGAGATATGTTATCCCCTAGTGAGCTAATACCCCATTAGCAGCCATGGTCAAAACCCTGACTTGCCTAGGGGTGGACCAATTGGTGGACCTGCCTCTCCACGGTCCACCACAGGATTGGTAGGGATGGGTTTTCTAAGTTATTAGTAGGACCCTTAATTAGGCCGACTGAGCGAAGCGAGGGAGGACTCTATATATGGTGACTTAATGTCAATGTGAAGGGTGACATTTTTCTCCAATTTTACAAAAAAGATTGAATTTGGTTCAACGATGAAATAACGACATAGTCCCTCCTTGATTTTTCCCCTTCTATAAACAGATGTACACTACACCAAATCAACGGTTTAGAGACATATATATGTGTTGCCTTGATTTTATGAGACACATATAAGTGTCTCAATTTTGGCGTAGGGAACGTTTTGAGACATATTAAGAGACGTTTATAAGCGTCTCTTAATTTAATTGTGAGACATTTATACGTGTCTCTTAAATTAATTTTGGCGACCTTTATATGTGTCTCTTAATTAATTATTGAGACATTTATATCGGTCTCTTAATTATTTACCGACGGTTTATTAAGTGAACCAATTTTATTGTTCTCGTTATTTAAAGCGACGCATAAAAAATTACCAGACGCTTATATTCGTCTCAAATAAAATTCATATTTAAAATAAAATAAAATAATATATTTAAAATATTCTCCAGCTGCCCATTTAATTTCCGGCACCATAATACAGGTATATCTAGCCACTCGATTCACAATCAAATATGAAACCATTATTCAATCAAAATTCTATTATCACATACGAATCCATCCATCCATCCATACAATCAATCAATTCTATTTCTTTGATCAGAATTTTAACAAAAAAAAACTATGGATAACAGATCTGTCTCTACAATTTGGGATCAATGTTGAGCATATTTAGAGTTTCTTGTTCAATCAATGTCACCGGACTTCATCATGCATATGCAGTGGATACATTTTCTACAAGAATTTAAGAAATTACCTACAACTTGTTCACTCAAATCGTATTACGCTTATCCAACTATATCTTATGATTTCCTTATAATGCCACCTGATGTAAACGGAACATCTCTAGGAGTCAGTTTACATACCAAAGAAACAGAACAGATGGGAACAATTTCTAGACATATACCTTTACTATAGCTTCTTGTTCCACTTATATTTAGTCTAGCAGCAAAAAACATAAAGTTTCCCTTTTCTTCTCCTGAAGATTTGCAAGTCAATCTGCAAAGAGAGACAATAGAGATAGTGAAAATTGTTAGGGACCTGGTGCTATATGTAAAGTAATAAGGTCATAAGATAGTTCAGTGCAGAAAGTGGATAAACAGTTGTGGAAACATACAGGAAATCAATACCCCAATTATGTGAAATAGGTATGTTAAAATTCAGATTCAGATTCAGATTCAAATATCTACAATTTCATTGGTTGAAGCATATAGTATACCTCAATGGTAAGTGGTAACAGAACAGTGAAGCTTCAAAAACAATTATTATACTTAATCAATTACTGTACTAATAACTCCAAGATAAGAAAGTACATAGTATACCTCATCATATTCTCTGTTGTGCCCTGGGTTCCTTCAAAGGATTATCTTTTACACCTACACACAAAGAAATTTCCAAATCAGATCAAAGGGATCCTTATCAAGAACATCACAGACGAATAGCTGATTTCAAGAATTTTATCTGGCTTGAAAGACACAAACGAATTCTTCGGTTCTGCACCCACCAAAATTTTCAGGATTGCATCTACTTGATCAATTTCTTTGGCCTCAACTGCAGTTCAAACAAGCAAACGAGGACACCAGTTTGAGCATAATCATAAAGAATATCAGAAACCCTACAGACCACAAATGGAAATAGATGGCAAAATCTATTGAGAAAGTACAAAAAGCAATACCCAGTTGATATGTCCACACTTCTTGTATTTACAGCAACACCCAATTACAGAAAGCAATACCCAGTTACAAAATGCACAACATAATGGGGTAGTAAGTGTGGAAAAATCGACTTACTTGTGGGAGTCCTGGTTGTACACTTGTATAGGATATAATTGGACCTGAAAGGTACCATGTATGAGTAGCTCTCCTCCATGTCCACCAACCAGCTGGAGTTGAAAAGGATACAAGGGTTAGTAGTTGATGTTAAAAGGACCTGGTGTTCACCAAAACCTTCTCCCTCCTCCTTTATCCGGTCTTGGGACCGGCAATGCAAGCATTGGCGGAGTTAAGAAGGTTTTGGTGAACACCAAATTAATAAGATCATTATATATATTAAGTATAGGCAGTTACAGACCCCAAAAAACCTAACCTCACTGTGCTAGACAACACTAAAAAGGCTGGAATAAACAAAAAAGGACACTAACAAGAAAATTCTTATATGCGGAAAGTTGAATTTTCCATGTGCTAGTGTCGAACCTGTCCTTGATGCACAAAAGAGCATAACTACGTCTGAAATAACAAAAAAAAAAAAACACCAAAAAACCAAGAATATAGAAATGCTCAATGCCAACTGGTTTCTATGCTTGTGTTGAACCTATCATCGTTGCGCAGAAGAACACAAAAAGATTACAAACTAGGAAGTTAGTAGACCTTGGCCGGCACCAACTACAACCTATCCTCAGACCATATCACAAAAGTAGGTAGTTCCAGATCCTTCAAAAAGTAAGAGTCATCTCCTTGTGGACCATCCCATATTAACGCAGACTGATCGTGGACTTCCTCGACATAGACCCTCTTCTCTGTTGGCTTCACCTTTCTACAATGAACATAATCACCAGCAACAATACATCCGGATGCAACAACCCTTCTTCTATTATCTAGCAGTTAAACTTGCAAGGAAGGAGATTCATCAGATATACTGTCAGCATGATCCAAGCCTTGATCATGTTGATGACCTAAGTGAGAATCGGACCCTTTCTCTGGGCTGGGAGTGCCTACATGAGCTGATGATGTAGGTGCCTTGTGTTTCATGCAGTTCAACATCTCCTAAGAACAAGAATAGATAAAATCTTTATCTATAAACTATTAAACTTGAACATACTGCCTACATTACAACAAGTCAGAACTTAAAACTCACCTTCACTGCGCTGCCCAAGGACCCCAATTCACCTTCAATACCAATAAGTTTTCCGCCCATAAACCCCACATCGGCTTCAATTTTGTTTAGTTTAAGCGCATTCTCATTATCTCTTTGTTGAAGGGCATAATGTGCAATTGCTGCCATTCCAACTTTCTTCTTCGACATATGGGATGAGTAGCCACGAATCCAACCACTTCGTTTTCTTCCAAACACCTCCTCCAGTTCAGCTGAAACCATATTACTAGAACTTGGCTGTTGTCCTTTTCCTTTGTTCCTCTCCAGAGCCCCTGATACTTTGCCCTGCATTTAGAATGAAAATATGTAATTGGAATAAATACTATTTACCAATGAGATCAGAAAGACCAAAAATAGTAGACATATATACAAGTTACTTGTTACAAATAAAAGAACTTACATGCACTTCAAGTGCACTAGGATGGACAGTCCTGCCACGTCTTAAATGTCCATATATCCACTTCTCTGTAGTCGACGGTGGTACCACTTTTTCGCTTGTTTTGTCCTACAAATACAGATATAGCTGGCTGGTTATCTATAAATACAAGTAAAGGAAGATCAAAAAAAAAAAAGAAAAAAAAAAAGATCAGAAACATGAATTCTTACTCACTTATGCTTCTTGTTGTGGTATGTGCACCTCCCAAGTGTATGGTGGATAGTGTTTTTGGCCTTGCTTTCTGCATTCACCTTATTCTTTGCTATCTTTTCAGGATTTTTCTCCATATCAACAAATTCCTCCCATATATTTGGATTAATGCCATCAATCCCAGGTGGAACATCTTCTCTTACACTTTCCCAGATTTCAGGAGTGAGTTCTGGAAGTGCTTCATCTTCCTCCTCAGCCTCAGGTATTTCAACTCCATCCCTTATTGCTTGTTCTACTCTAAGAGCAGTTTTTTCTGCTTCTCTAAGAGCTTTTACTATCCGTTTTAATGTCTGCCTTAACTCATATTTGAATCGCCTGTAATATGGTGGAAATGACACTTCAATGATTTGGCAGATCTTTGGGTCAATAAATCAATGAAAATTCACCCTAATATACACATTAAGATCAATAGTCAAGAATAAGATCCAATTTGACTTGCAAAGATTAATACAATAAAATAAATAGTTTTGTCATCATACCATCAAAGCGTTCCACACATCGTCTTTAAAATTGTAAGGGACCAACTTCCACTCCTTGTATTATATATGAATATGACTCCTTATGAGCTCTCCTACCCTAGTAGCGAATCTCGTTGCTCCATCTCCTTCGATCTTGCCAGCAATATTGACTTCAACAAGAAGCTTCGGTTTTGCGGATATATTTTGCTGCGATGATGTAGTAGTTGATGTAGACGGACCAAAACTGATTAGATTTGAGGTCATTCTACTGCAAAACAAAAAACAAAATCTTAGTCAAATGATAACACAATCAAGTAATATAGGAACCCGTTCAAAGACTAAACTATTCATATTAGTCACAGTAAGAATACATGCCAGCACAACCATATTCAAAAACATATTAAACTACTCTACATTAAGCAATAGATCAACGCTAGCATAACCATATATTCAGATAACGAAAACATAAGGTGAAAGTAATGTTCCTATTACATAATCAGAAGCAAACTACAAAGAGTAATGTTACTATAACACTATCAGAAGCAAATTACACCCGTTGAACCAATAAGTGAGCCAAGTTGGGCTCATCCACAGTTACAGATTGAATTTCTTCGAAATCGGGCTTTATCAAGTTGTCCACATGTCTTGTCATGCCCATTGGTGAGTGAATCACAACAGACCAATCAGGATTCTTCAAATCTTGAGAATAAAAAACTTGCTTGGCCTCAAAGTCCATTATAGCTGGTTCATCATTGTATTTTTCAATGCTCTTGAACCTATTCAAGTTTACCACCACCAGGTTTGAATCTGGGCAGAGTTTACACCCAAGACTCTTGCTTTCCACCTTCACCCAGTCACAATAAAAGACCACCTCCGTAAAATATGTGTAGTCAACCTCCAGAATTTGACGAATCACGCCATAATATTTGGTCTTCTAATCCTGGAAGTTTTTATCTTTACTGCTAGCCCTGAATGTGGTAGTAGCTTCAAACCAGACCCCACTATCCTGTGTAAAATGTTTTTCATCAAAGCACTTTGGAGAGAACGTATAACCGTTCACCCGATAATTGTCAAACTGTTTTGCTCCTACTGGTCCCTTTACATAGCGCCACAATTTCCCATTCATCTTTCCCTCTTTCTCCAACTGCGAGCAGTAAGAACTTGTTAGTAAAAACACACAAGTTACAGGTAACGACATAAATTGAGTAACACAGTTGCTGAATAAACTTTGACACACCTTAAAATACAACCATTTGATAAAATTTGTCTGCTGTTCTATCTCGCTGATTGATTTCCCTTTCCCGTTTGAATTAACATACACTTGGTCACAATATTCACTACAATCCAGTTAGTTGTCATAACCAATTAGTACCATAGTTGTCATAATAATTAGTACCAAAAAGATAAGAAAAGCTGATACAAAATGGTAACAAAAAGATAACCCACCTGTAGTAGTCTGCTACACCTTCTATTTCACGACGAAAAAGCATCCATCGACGAATTTGAATAAACTGAATAGTAGTCAAAGTCACAATTCCATCTCCATAAATAGGTCCTTCATCGCTATACTCAGATTCAGGGTCTAAGAAGGCTTCTTGTGTAGCTCTGTGATTGCCATCCTTCGCATTTGACAAGTGTTCCATCGCATGCACC
The DNA here is from genome assembly GCA_023529315.1 of Papaver bracteatum. Classification (NCBI taxonomy): domain Eukaryota; kingdom Viridiplantae; phylum Streptophyta; class Magnoliopsida; order Ranunculales; family Papaveraceae; genus Papaver; species Papaver bracteatum. The sequence continues at coordinate 886,436 of JAJJWX010001650.1, forward strand.
GCCGATTCAGAGGTAAGGTGCGCTTGTTCAATCGACCCTTCCACATAACGTTTGTTACTTGGTAAGTTTTTACAGCTCTTCATCGCTCTGCTTAACAGAAACAATGCAAGTTAATATGAAACAAGTATCAAATAAAAAAGAACTGCAAATAAAGACGGTAAATGTAAGGTGCATAACTTTCAAAGGGATACATCCATCGGTATCGAACTGGTCCACAAGTAAGCGCTTCATCCGCCAGATGCACCACAAGGTGGATGCTAATATCAAAAAAGGAAGGAGGGAAGTACTTTCCATCACACATAATGCCTCAGAAACCATAAATTTGGCCTGTTGAAGTTCAGTTTTGATTAGAACTTTTGCGCACAAGATCCTAAAGAATAAGCTCATCTGGTGAAGCGCCTTACGAAGATCTGGGTACCTCGGGAAAGCATGTTGAAGTAGCACTGGAAGCAAGTATTCCATAATCACATGATAGTCATGTGACTTCAAACAACTCAGACCCAGAGGATTAACTGTCACATTGTTTCCGAGATTGGATGAAAATCCAAAAGTAAACTTCATATTCTTCAAAGTCTATAAGAAATTATCTCGTTCTTCTTTGCTTAAACGGAAACCGGCAATCGGTAAAATTTCCTTTCCGGTTACAGAGTCTGTAGTGATCCATTGCCCACTATGAATGTTCATATTCCTCATATCTTCTCGTGCTTTGACATTATCTTTGGACTTGCCCTTTATGTCGAGAAATGTATCTATCAAATGCTCAGTAAAATTCTTCTCGACATGCATTACATCTACACAGTGACGATAAGAATTATACTTCCATGTCGGGATTTCAAACAGACGCGCCCTCTTATAAAAAGATTTACTTGGAGAATCAACAACATCACAACCAACTTCCTCATAACAATCCCTCTTTCTCTTTTTTTCCATCTTTGGAAAGCTTCCCAGGTAAATACTCAATGTTCGAAGTCTTTAACAATATATCTTCTCCACTTAATCGAGGTGGTGGAAATTTTCTCTCTGCAGTCTTTAGTCCTAGATACTTTCCAGGCCTGAAGGGATGCTGTGTCTTAAGAAACTTGCGGTAGTTTAAGTACACTATCTTCCTGCAGTGACCCAACCATATACTTTCTGTCTCATCAGCACACAAAGGACAAGATTTATAGCCATGTGTCGTACACCCTGACACATTTCCATAAGCCGGTAAATCATGTATGCTCTACATAAGAATAGCTTTGCAGATAAAAGTTTCTTTTCGATACATATCAAAAGCAGCAAAACCATCAATCCAAAGTTTAATCAATTCATCTATCAAAGGTTGAAGAAACACACAAATATCTTGACCCGGCGCCTTCTGTCCCGGTATTAAGAGCGACATTATCTGAAATTCTTCTTTCATGCACAAAGAGGGTGGAAGATTATACATCACCAAGATTACCGGCCAACAACTGTAACTAGTGCACTTCGAATTCCCATGATTGAAGCCATCAGTGGAAATACCTAGCCAAACATTTCGCGCCTCAAAGTGAAAAATCATGCCACCTTGTATTCATATTCTGCCATTGGAGTGAGTCTACTGGATGACACATATACTCGGGAGAACTCTGTGCTTTATCATGCCATGTCATATACCGTGATATCCATGATATGGTATAGAATCTCTTAAGTCTCGGAGCAAGCTTAAAATGTCTCAATACCTTGCAAGGAACTTTTGTAGTTATTGGTCCATCTTTACCTTGTTTCACCACATACCTAGATGCTCCACAGATGGGACACACAGTTTTTTTCTCATTTTCTTTTCGATACAAAACACAATGATTAGGACACGCATGAATGGACTCAGCCTTCATTCCTAGATCTATCATCATAGATTTCATTGTTGGGTATTTTGCTGGAAAAGTGTTGCCTTTTGGGAACCAATTTTTCAGTCGTCCCAAGAGATATGTAACACTATTTCCTGACCAACCAAACATCTTTTTCATATGATGTAGTTCTACAATTACACTAAGTGTTGTTTCATCACCTTCATAACCTGGATAAATCTTTTCCTTCGCTAACTCCTTATACTTTTGGTATTTCTTACCTAAGTCTGGCTCCTCACCACCTTCGTTCACATCCTTATTTAACCCTTCAAATACTCCATACGCCTTGTCGACAAAGTCCCCTAATCTACATTGTTCACCACTAATGTTCTCTTCTACATGTTCCTCAACATAAATTTCTTCCTCTACATTGTCTACAGCTACATTTTCAACATCCACATTTTCTTGTACATGTTCCAGCACTACTTGTGATGATGTGGTGGACTTCTCCCCATGTAGACACTAAAGTACATATGACTTGTCTATTAAGTGTACTTCTAAATGATACTTGACTAGAGCAAAAGACAGAGAATACTTATTTCTACAAATACGGCAAGGGCATGGACATAATGGTGAACTTTTTATCCTGTTACTATATGCAAAATCACCCCTTTTCTATAGACATCACTAAACCTATCTTCTTCATTCATCCAACCTTTGTCACTTAATTGCACCATTCTACAACAACATAACATAGTATGTTAATCAAGGACCAAACACAACAATCTTCACACAAGCATCAACACCAACAGAAACTAAAATTGTAACAGAAGGGTTCTTTTTTAATACATTACTAAAACAAGACAAACCCAGATATAACACTCTAAAATTCAAATGAAAAATAATGCATAGTATACATAAGCAAAAACACATCAATCAATCTATAAAAGATCGTCGAATAACCTAATGCTGTCAACTGAAACATGTTATAGTAACCAGCAAAACATGTAATAACAATCTTCTACCATACTCATAACCGTTCTTAAAGATCAAATATGTTATTATCACAACTAGCAAAACTCACAGACCATGCTTAAATCACAATGAATCAGCTAACAAAAGACATGAATTAACAAACCACCAGATAACATGGCAAAGACATGATGAAGTTGTGCACAAAAGTAATATCTCTCATGTTAAAATACTGGCAGAAAAATAAGTGCACTCAACACTTCAACAACTGCAAGAACATGTTAAATATCATACACCTATATCATACTCAGAACCTTACTCACTAAGCTAAATATCAAACCCCTTAACTATCAAAACTCACAGACCAACAGTGAAAACCAAAGACATAACCCTTCATAAAAACATAAATCAAACACAGAACTTGCAAAATATAGAGAGAGAAAAGATAACAAATAGGGTTAGAGGTAATACCTTAATCTTCAAAGATTTTACTTCAATCTTCTTCTGCAAATTTCAAACACAAAACTTAGAAATCAAAATTTTAGGGTTCATCAATAAAAATAATTTCGATTTATAGAGAGAATACAACAAACAAATAGGGTTAGAGGTAATACAGAATCTCCAAAGATTTTAATTCAATCTTCTTCCAGTAAATTTCAAACACAGAAATAAGAAATCAAAATTTTAGGGTTTGTCAATCAAAATAATTTCGATTTCTGTAAAAGGTATATTTCTTACCCGAGGATAGAGATTTCTAGGGTTTCTAATTCTTCAATTGAATCTTCTTCTGATAGTTTCAAGCTAAGAGCATCAGTTGAAGTTTCAAGATAGAGATTTGTAAATTAGGGTTTTTTATACGGGTTTTTAGGTCAGCAAATAATACATCAGTTGAAGTTTTTTGGTTTAGTTTCTGGTTTCGATTTGATTTAGGT